>NHNY01000029.1:24253-331218 GCA_002786065.1 Microcyclospora pomicola | reverse complement strand
ATAAGCGAGATCAGACTACTGATGTCTTGAAGATGTGGAGAATGCTTACTAGCGAGTTTCCAACTATTGCGAAGATGGCACAGGACATTCACTGTATTCCTGCTTCTAGTGTTGGTGTTGAGAGAACGTTCAGTATTGCGCGACACCAGTCTCGTTACAACCGCAAGTACAGTGCAGTAACCTTTACTGCGCTTATGATGACACGCCATCGTCTTATAGCAGCAGCAGAGGATATCGACCAGGAGATGCAAAAGCTATTAGACGATCCTCTTACTCAGGATGATGTTCAGCAGGACTATACTGAAACACTCAAAGATCTTAACCAGATACTAGCGCACGACTGTATCAGCGACGACGAGGATGATCGTCGTGCTGCTGAACTCTCAAGCCACCTTACCCCTTCGACTACCCAAACAAGAAGGACATCGCCATCAAGTTCCCAGCGCCGCGTCTCCCCACGTAGCTCAAGATACTCCCAAGATTAGCTTTCATTGTGTAGAGCGTATATAGCGTGAACACCGAGTCTTGCAGTTATCTTACAATAGTGTGATTGGCAGTGTGATTGGCATTCTAAAGACCCTTAGTAAAGATTACAAGACCAAAATCTTGACAGTTACGTGATTGGCAGGTGATTGGCAGCGAAGCGCCGATTATGTAAGTGATCTACACTATTTAGTGCCTAAACGGTTTTAGTCTATTCTAAAGGAGGAATCATGGGGAATTTTTGGGGCAACCCAAAAATTGGGTTGCCCCAAAATAGTAGGAAGAACCCCAATTATAGTTTGGGGCGAATCCCCAACCCAACCCACTTCCTACGGGTTGGGGAATCCCCTCCCCGTGGTGGCCTCTAATCGTAGCAGGATGCTGTTTATAGTTTCCTACCTTAGGGGGGCCGCCTTCGAGTAGATCGAGCCCTACCTAGCGGACTTCCTAGACTACGAGAACTTAGGCAACACGAAACAGTCTACTCAGGCTATGTTCGCTAGACCTAACTCCCTCTAGACTAGGATGCAAGGAGCCTTTAGGAACTCCGATAAGAAACGAGAGGCTAAACGAGACTTACGCCTCCTCGTCTAGACTACTTCAGTTACGAAGTACTTAACCGACTTCTAAACCTTAATTGCTAAGCTCGACTATACGCTAGAGCTTATTAAGGATCAATTCTATATCGGGCTTAAGGACATCGTGAAGGACGAACTTATTAAGGATAATTAGCCTAAGGAGCTAGAAGAGTTCTTTTAGAAGGCCATCCGTATCGACTAGTACTAATACAAAAGACGAATAGAGAAGAAGGGTGGATTTGTTCCCCGAGCTAACATAGGAGTGCAGAAGAAACCGCACTTCCTAGGACACTACTAAGGCTTAGGACCCTAACCTATGTATGTTGATGTAATACAGCAACAGAAGAAGCTATTAAAGGGGCAAAAAGGACCGCGAGACGGCCCTAAGAAGGACAAATCCAAGGTGGAATGCTACAATTGCTACAAGATAGGCCACTATACTAACGAATGCAAGAGCCCTAAACAGGATAAAGGACGAGTCGCTACTACAGAGACTAAGCAACTCGCTATAACCTAACAAGGTCGTAGAGGCTATTAGGATGCCTAGGAGAATGCGCACGACAGCCTCTCCTAGACCGCATGCTTTAATAATGCTTGCCTTATTTATGTGCCGGCTAAGGAAGAAGCTAGTTAGTTCCTATCTAAGCTAGTAACGTATCGCCTTGCTACTACTATGTCCTAGGTAATCCTAGATACGGACTCTAAGACAGCATAGGAATGTATACCCGAGACATTAGAGGACGACCTCTTTAATAATAACAACGATTTCTTAATCGACAGTGAAGAAATAGAACGACCTGAACCTACGTTTAAGATAACTATCAATTGTGCTAAGGAAACTAAGAAAATCATCCTCTATCTAATGCAACAGAATGAGGAAGTCTTTCCTAAAGTAGCGGGCAAGCAACTCTTACACCTACATCAGTTTGACTAAATAATCGAGAACATTCGAAGTATGTTCTAGAGACACCTGTTAGTTGAAGTGAACTACGACTATGCGACCTTTATTACAGAACGTCCGCTAATCGGAAGTACCTTCTCTAACAACGGATATATCACGCTAGAGGGGCTGCTAGTACCCCTGTTTCTCTGAAAGAACATTTAAGAAGTCAAGCTACGATACTGCGCGATAGAGGAACAGACGCGTTAGGGACACGCTATTCTATTAGGAAAAGACCGAGCTTAGGCCGTAATAGGCAAAGACCTAAGCCAACTCCCGAGCCCTCTATCCAGCGGAAAGGAAGCTAAGGGAGGAAAACCCGAAGAACTAGCCTAAGACCGCGCCTTACGCTTACAGGTAGACACTACCTCGAAGAGGTAGGCAGGATTGCCGCTAATACTAGCAGCCACCTTATTAAGGAGGTCCGAATTGCCGGACTTATAGCTAAGGCTATAGTGGACTCTAGAGCGACTAGACTGTTCATAAGTTACTAGTTCGCGGAACGTTCGAGGATAAGAACCTAGAGGATGAAACGACCGTTCCAATTACAGAACTACGATAGAACCCTCGTTAGTGCTAACTAGGGCATAGTTAACACGGAAACACAGGAAGTGTCTCTCGAGATAGGACGCTACTAAGAGAAATGCTAGTTCCACATAACAATCACGCCGCAAGAATATAACGTAATGTTAGGACTACTATAGTTGAAAAGAAACAACCCGTCCATTAATTAGACTACAGGAATGTTCAAGTTTAAACGACCTAGCACTACGCTGTCTAACGCTAGCACGAAGCTAGGTTAGAAGGTAGGTAACATTAGCTTTATATCACAGAAGCAGATAGACAGATAGATTCGCAAGAAGCCGTAACAAGTACACGCGATATAGGCTACGATTGCCGAATCAGGAGAAGTCAAACTAGAGATCCCGAAGGAATACTAGGACTTCGTAGAGTTATTCGAACCCTTAGACGAAACAAATTCGCTACCTGTAAGAGGACCTTAGGATCACAAAATTGAGTTAATTCCTAGCAGTAAGCTACCTAAGGACAAACTTCGACCACTCTCCCTAATTAAGCTTCAAGCGTTAAAAGATAACCTCGAAGACGCTACGAAGAAAGGGATAGTACGACCTTCGAAGTCTCCTACAGGATCCGCTGTGTTATTCGTCTAGAAAGGAGACGGATTCCGCATGTACGTTGATTACTAAGGACTGAACAATATTACCATTAAGAACAGTTACCTATTGCCATTAGCTAACGACTTGAGAAATAAGCTCTAGGGAGCTATAGTGTTCAGTAAGTTCGACATTCCGGCTACGTTTAACAGGATACGCATCGCGGAAGGAGACGAATAGAAGACAGCCTTCCTTACACTATCCGGACTCTACGAGTATTTAGTTATGCTATTTAGACTTACAAACACACTAGCGACGTAGCAAAACTACATAGATGACATCTTACGAGAACATCTTAACGTCTTTGTCATCGTATACTTAGACGACATACTAGTATATAGCAAGACTAAGGAGGAATACGTCTACTATGTGAGGATAGTACTCTCGGCCCTTTAAAAGGCTGGACTCTACGTCTACCCTAAGAAGAGTGAATTCTACCAGACAGAAACTACTTTCCTAGGATTTATCGTATTAGATAAAGGTCTCCGAATGGATCTAGCAAAGATCGAGGCAGTCAAGACTTAGCCTCGACTAGGATCACTAAAAGAAGTCCTATCCTTCCTAGGATTTATGAACTTCTACTAGATCTTCATTAAAGGATATTCGAAGATCACGGCACCTCTTACAGACCTCACGAAGAAAGACGTACTATTTAGTTAGGCCACGGCTTATAAGGAGCTGTTCGAGAAGCTTAAACGGATGGTAAGCGAGGAACCGATCCTTACTATGTTTGACCTAAGCAAAATGAGTATAGTAGAGACCGACTTATACGACAAGGCACTAGGAGGATGCATTAGCTAGACAGGCAAAGATAGCAAACTCCACCTAGTAGCCTATTTCTTGAGGAAACTCAATTTAGCGGAACTCAACTATGAGATCCACGATAAGGAACTCCTAGCTATTATTAAGGCTTTTAAACATTAGAAGCATTACCTCGAAGGGTCTAAACACGAAACGCTCGTGTATACAGATCACGAAAACCTTTAGTACTTTATAACAACGAAGGAACTGAACCGAAGACAAGTCCGCTAGGCGTAGGAACTTGCCTATTACAACTTCTAGATCAAGTACTAGAAGGGATCGGAAAACGCCTAGGTAGACGCATTGAGTAGGAGAAGCGACTTCGTTAAAGGAGAAGTCAAGGTTAAAGGACCTATCCTACAACGCTGCCTAGATAGTTCATTGAAACGTGTTAGGATTGCTGCTACTTCGGTAGTCTAGCATGACATTTTCTAGAAAATCCGGACGTACCTAGATTCTAACTCATTCTTGAAGCAGATAATAATGAATCTAGCCGACTATTAGCTACACTAGAAGGTCAGCGACGGGCTATTACTGTTTAAAGAAGTAGTGTATGTACCGCAAATATGTTAACAGGACATCCTTAAGATGTATCACGATAAACCTATAGCTAGACACAAAGGCGTAGAAAAGACAATCGCTCGAATCACAGAAAACTATATGTTCCTAGGACTTCGAAGAGCCGTCACGAATCATATTGACGCCTGTGCGATCTATTATCGCACTAAGCACTCGCGACACAAACCTTATAGACTGCTTCAACTATTGCCGATCCTAGACAGACCCTAGCAATTAGTGTCCTTGGACTTTATAGTCAAATTGCCTAGATCTAAGGAACTAGTATCGGGAATCGAGTATGATTCTATACTAGTGATTGTAGATCGATTCTCTAAGTTCGCGTATTATCTCCCTTTTAGAGAAAAGTCAACTGCAGAAGACCTCGCGTATGTCTTCTGCAGGACGATCATCGCCAACTACGGGATGCCGCGACAGTTAGTCTTAGACAGAGATAAGCTGTTCACATCTAACTTCTAGAAGTCCTTAATAAAGCAGCTTAGTGTTAAGCATAAGCTATCCACATCTTTTCACCTACAAACAGATAGACAAACCGAACGAACGAACTAGATTATAGAACAATACTTGCGCTGCTACGTCAATTATCAGCAAGATAACTAGGTCGCACTATTACCTATAGCATAGTATAGTTACAATTCGTCTATAGGGGCAACTAGATTGTCGCCTTTTTAGGTTTTACAGCTAGACTCTAAGGACTTGCTACTGTTAGAAGACCTTGCCCTAGCTATAAGAGCGTTACAGTACGCTAACAAACAAAAGGACTTACACTCTAACCTCTAGAAGGATCTAGAATACTTACGTTCTAGAATGGAACACTACGCAAATCGGAAGAGAGTTAAGGGACCAACTCTTAAGGAGGGGGATAAAGTCTATCTCCTCTGCTAAAACATTCGAACGAAACGACTAAGCAACAAACTAGACTTCACTAAGCTAGGGCCATTTGAAATTAAGAGGAAGAATGGACCTGTAAACTTCGAATTGGATCTACCGAAACAAATGAAGATTCACCTAAACTTTTATGTGTCCTTGCTAGAACTAGCAAATCGTTTCACCGAACTCCAAACTATACCTCTAGAAATTGACGAGGACTTCGTTACAGAGGAATACGAAGTCGAGGAAATACTGCAACACTAAGTTAGTAGACGGGTCACTAAGTATCTCGTTAAGTGGAAAGGGTACCTACACTCCGACAACACATAGGAACCTATAGAACATCTAAAGAACGTAAAGATAGCCCTCCGACACTATCGGGAAACGTCTTAAGGCTATCTAAAGGGAAGAAAGGGTCGCAGAGCCCGACCTAGTCTATAGGAGGCATCTCCTACGAAGAGCTGTTAGTCGCCTTAAGGGCTTCAACGCCTTCCTCTATAGGGTTCTCGGAGGCGCCCTCGATAGCGTCGACCGTTTCCAGTTCCTCTAACTCGCGCGCTACGGCCGAGTCGGTTTTCTCCCTAGCTAAGCGTAGCTGCTTTCGTAGCCGAATCTTCTTCGCCTTATGCTAGAGGATCTTTTGTAGGATGTCTTGTTGCTTATACAGCAGTAAGACCTCTACCTCGTCTGCATCCTCTAGCTCCTTCCTTAGCCGCTCGCGAAGGTCGCGGAAACGGGTCCACTCTAGCGTAGAGAGGGTCACATCGCATTTTAAGTAACCCTTATAGACACATTCAGAGCAGCGACCGGATTTCGTACTAACAATGCATTTTAGACGTACGAGGCTAGGTTTCGTCTTTGCCTTACAGCAGGCAGTGTAAGGCGCTATCTCGAGTCTGTTGTTTTCAAGTTCGCGTCTTAAGGCTATGCGATTCTGATTAGCGGTAGACGACATTAGAACATATTATGTTAAAGAACAGAAGCAGAATAACGAAGCACTAGGCTTTAAGGTATAGCATCGGGACGACGCTAGCCTAGGAGGGGGATAGTGTTACACAGCTAACCCTAGGAAGCTAGGGTGACATAGCACGTGCAGTAAAGGCACGTGCTCGAGCTGATTAGCGCGGCCCAACCTGTGATCAGTCTAATCGAGTATAAGAATCGGTCTGATCCACAACCTGATCAGACCGACTCACGTGTTAGCGTTAACTAATTACACGAATCTCCTTTGTATATAACGAATGATCTTTCATAGGTAGTTAGGAGTTCGTGCTCAATTCATGTTATGATCTTTACCCTAGGTTATTAATCGCCTAGACTATTAGAAACCCCTTCTCTTAACTTGTCTTGTGCAAAACTCCTGTACACTAAATCTCGGCTCTGCCGACCTACCTTTGTAACAGAGGAATGCTAGTTTAGCATTACTAGCACGCTACTAGAGTACGATATAGTGCTTAGGTTACTATAGTTAAGAAAGAATAATCTAACTATAGACTAGACTATAGGAGCCTTTACATTTAAAGGTCCTAAGACTATACTATCTAACGCTAGTATAAAGCTAGGTTAGAAAGTAGATAATATTAGTTTTATAATATCGAAACAGATAGATTAATAGATTTGTAAGAAACTATAATAAGTGTATACAATATAGCTTACTACTACGAAGTCTAGCGAAGTTATATTAGAGATACTAAAAGAGTACTAGGACTTTACTAAGTTATTCGAACTCTTAGATAAGACGAACTTATTACCTATAAGAAGACCTTAGGATTATAAGATTAAGTTAATTCCTAGTAGTAAGCTACCTAAGGATAAACTAAGACTACTTTCTCTAATTAAGTTATAAGTACTTAAGGACAACCTTAAAGATACTACAAAGAAAGAGCTTATTAGACCCTCGAAATCTTCTATAGTATCTACTATACTATTTGTCTAAAAAGGAGACAGATTCTGTATATACGTAGATTACTAAGGACTAAATAATATTACTATCAAGAACAGCTACCTATTACTATTAGCTAGCGACTTAAGAAACAAGCTCTAGAAAGCTACTATGTTTAGTAAATTCGACATACTAGCTACGTTTAATAGGATACATATCGCTAAAGAAGACAAATAGAAAATAGCTTTTCTAATACTCTCTAGACTCTATAAGTATTTAGTAATGCTATTTAGACTTACTAATATACTAGCAATATAGTAAAACTATATTAACAATATTCTTCGCGAATGTCTAGACATGTTATAGGTTAGATCGCTCGAGGAAGGTTTGCCGACCTAAGCGACGACACCCTACGTAACAACGCCTATCGCTCTCCTACATTAGAGCGACAAGGCGCGACACTAAGCGGACCGCCGCACTGTGTCGCTTATAGCGACACTTACGATTCTCTTTAGTATATAGCGTAGCTAGTTTTATTAGATAGAATCGTGTACAACTCATTGTTTATACTTAGTAATTAGAATCCAATACATCCTCGTTTCGTTAAGCTTCAACCGTCCTCTATTCAGAAGATCCAACTAGGCCTAGCAATAGACCTTAACAACTTTATACACCCTTAAGATAAGTAACAACCGAAGCACCTGTAGGACTCCTGCTCCTAGCGAAGCAGGAAGCTCGCAGCGCTACTAACTAGCATCATCCGACGTTACGATAACTAACGCCTCTAACAACTACCACTCCAAGACTATAGTTGCTAAACCAGACTTGTACTACAGAGACCGCGACAAGCTCGACGACTTCTTAAACTAGATGTCCCTATACTTTAGGTTCAACAATGTCGACGATAATAAGCAATCCTTGTTCGCTACTACGTTTCTCTATAGGAGAGCTTAGCATTACATTAAGCCTTATCTTAACAAATTTCTCGATAGAGAGAACGACTAGGATACGATCCATATGTTCTCGTCCTTCGGAGGATTTAAGGCTAGGTTTAGGACCATTTTCGGGATTAGCAACAAGAAGAACAGTGCTGTCCGAATAATCTAAACCGTCACGCAGAAAACGTTAGCAGCCGACTATGCTACTAAGTTTCAGGAATACGCCCAACTTACAGAATAGGACAACGATGCCCTAATAGTTATGTTCAAAAGAGGATTAAAAGAACAGGTAAAAGACGAACTCATGCGCTTTCCAAAAGAGCTAGGTGTGCTTAAAGACTTGATTAAGATAGCCATTATGATAGACGACAAGCTCTATAAAAGAAGCATAGAGAAAGGACGTGGACTAAGAGGACCCGGTATGCTAAGGACTCCTTATTTCGCTAAGAACGCTCGACGTTCTTATCTAGGCTACTATAGTGATCTAATAGACCTTAGCCTTACTACTCCTATCTATTACAAAGGCGCTAGACCAAAAAAAGGGTTTAAGAGCAACAAAGCAGGAAAACTAACTTGTTACGCCTGTAGCAAAGAAGGCTATATAGTAAGGGACTGTCGCTCGAAGGGGCAACAGGGGGATGTACAACCCCGACAGTTTAATGCTATAGCACGCAAGGTGTAACTCAACGTTATGGAACGCGTACCGACCACTATCGACGAAGAACAGCTAAACGAACATTCAGAGTGTGATAGCTAAGTCTAGGCTATCTGCTAGACAGACGACTGCTAGGAGCATTACGAACTTAAGGAATTGTTCGGAATATTTCTAAACAAGGACACTTATTAGGAGGTCCGTAACATCTTACTCGACTTCATCGAAAGCCTTAAGGAAGAGGTAAACGAACTACTCTCCCTACAAGACAAGACATAAGACAACGCCGACAACCTTGTCGCTTGCTACTATACTATAACTAGGAACTAGGCGACTATCGACATTCTCGACGACCTTAGAACGAATGAGCTAGTTACCCTAGTAACAACAACTATATTCCACAAAGACGATAATAAGTTCATTAGCTACGATAATAGAGTATAGGTCGACGATTCCGATAAAGAAGGAGATACTTACTATAGAAGTGAGAATAATGATGATGACAAGGAAGAAGACGAAGAACCCGAGTTCTTAGAGTTCAAAATCAAGACTGCTAAAGAGGTTAAGAAACTCGTCATGCTCATAGCCGAATCAGTAGACACAATCATGCCGATTGTAAATAGGGAAAGACGCCTTAACCTACTAATGTTCGATGAAATGCTACGCAACTTCCGAAGGACAGTCTAGACTATGAAGCAAGTCCCGACGACACTTCGTCTCTACGACCTTGTTTAGGACTATCTACTAATTAGATGTGTCTTTAACTCCGATGGAAGTTATAGCACCAACTTAGGACTTAAGGTCACACGACAAATAAGAATTGCAGTCACGAAACTCAAAGAATCGTATGCCCTAGTCGAGGAACAGCAACGACAGGCACTACAGACAAACAACAAATAAGAGTTTAAGGAGGCCAGACGACACGCCGCCTCTTACAAAGCATTTCTCTATAGGTTAGGACAATTCATCTTACCGCCTATCTCTCCATAATAGGGAAAAGGCAAAGCTCCTATGTAGGAAGTTACTATAGGGAGCTTAATAACATGCAAACTTCAAAACAAGACATAGCAGTTTTTCGTACGAAAGTTACTGTAAACAGATACACTACTGCAGCTATAATAGACTCTAGCGCAGGTAGAAACTTTGTTTCTAGCAGTTTTGTACAAACACATAGGCTAGCTACCTGTAGTAAAGGATATGCAGGATACAGATTAGTCGCTATCGATAGGTCGACATTACCTAGCATAAGTAAGGAGACGGTACCCTTACGACTAACCGTATAGAAGCACTAGGAGGAAATCGTTCTAGATGTTATTAGCATAGCTAAGCATAACATCGTACTTAGTATGCCTTAGCTAAAACGGCATAACCCTACAATACTGTGGTAAGTAGGTATTGTCCGGTTCGAGCAGTATAGCTGCGTAGCTAACACTTAACCTACGCGCTTTCAGAGTAACGTAGTAGATAAGATTAGAGAGATTAACGACATTTCCTAATCGAACGAAACTAACACTAATGTTTCAGATCCGACAGATACTGCTAAGGGCAAGGCAGATCGAACTGTTAGGATTAGTAAAGGACTTCACGCACCTTCTAAGATCCCTAAAGAGTATCAAGAATTCAAGCAGCTCTTTTAGGAAGAGGAATCGTCTAAGATGTTACCTAAACACT
Source organism: Microcyclospora pomicola (assembly GCA_002786065.1). Classification (NCBI taxonomy): domain Eukaryota; kingdom Fungi; phylum Ascomycota; class Dothideomycetes; order Capnodiales; genus Microcyclospora; species Microcyclospora pomicola. Next base: position 320,652 of record NHNY01000029.1, on the reverse strand, counting down.
AGTCGTAGGATCATAAAATACTACTTAAACTAGAGAAGCAACCTACGCATAGACCCCTTTATACTTGTTCTACAAAAGAGCTTCAAACTATTAAAGAATATCTAGACAAGTACCTTGTACGCAGATGGATTAGGAAATCGATATCCCCTACAGGTTACCCTACTATGTTCGTTCTAAAGGAAAACAGGAAATTACAAATAGTTATCGACTACTGTAAGCTAAACGAAATCACGATCAAGAACAGATATCCACTACCTAACATTAAGGAACTCTAAACCTAGTTCTTAAACGCAAAATAGTACACAGCTATCGATCTATAGGAAGCCTACCATCTTGTAAGAATAGCTAAAGAAGAAGAATAGAAGACAGCGTTCAAAACACGCTACAGACTTTACAAATACCTCGTAATGCCTTTCGGATTAACTAATGCACTAGCATCAATGCAAGAACTTATTAACGACACACTAAGAGAGTATCTCGACGTGTTCGTAGTTACGTATCTTAACGACATTATGGTCTATACTAATAGCACACTCGAGCAGTACAAGCAACATGTTAAGAAAGTATTCGCTAAGCTCGCTTCGCGAAACCTTAAAGTTAGCATTGACAAATGTGAATTCCATAAGAAGGAAGTCAAATTCCTAGGATTCATTGTTAGTGTAGAAGGAATTAAACTAGACCCTAACAAGATTAAATCTATTAAAGAATGGCCTACGCCTAGCAACGTTAAGGAAGTTCAATCGTTCCTAGGGCTAGCTAACTACAATTAGAAGTTCATCAAAGATTATTTAAAGATCGCGACACTACTATTAGAACTTACCTAAAAGGACACGATATTCGCCTAGGGAGAACGACAAAAGAAAGCATTCGAGGCACTAAAGAAAGCCTGTATAGAACAACCTATACTACAAATGTTCGATACCACGAAACTAATTCAACTCGAAACTAACGTATCTAACAAAGCTATAGGAGCTTGTCTCACACAAGAAATTGATGCTCGACGTTACCCTATAGCATACTTCTTAAAGAAGATGTTATCTGTAGAAGAAAACTACGATATCTACAACAAGGAACTTCTTGCGATTATCGCAGCCTTATAACACTAGAGGATTTATGCCAAAGGAGCACCCAAACTCACGATCTACTCCGATCACAAGAACCTTCTGTACTTTACAACGACAAAGGTCTTGAATCGAAGGTAGGTTCGTTAGTCTAAGCTCCTAGGGTAATACAAGTTTACTATCTAGTATACGCTAGGCAAAGACAATAGCAGAGCGGACGCACTTAGCCGAAGAAGTAACTACATAAGTTAACAAGAAAACATAGAACAATAGGTTCTACAGGTGAATCCTGATAGTAGCCTTAGCGGTTACGCACAAGAATTCAATGTGGTACTCCGAGTAGCTAAGGACACCGAAGAACAGTTCCCGATATCACAAGGGAAATATGAAATTACATCTCTAGAACAGATTACAGAATATATTCGACGACACTACGATGATCTGTTATAAGGACATCTAGGAGTCGCAAGGACGATAGAGAAGATCCGACGACTCTTTACTATTAAGAACATGCGTAAGCATGTTAAGACGTACATCAAAAAATGCAAAGAGTGCTAATAAGACAAATCGGCACGACATGCTAAGTACGGAGACATACAGTTCAGTCAACTACCTACGACGCCTTAGGACCAGGTTACTATAGACTTCATCGTGAAGTTACTAAAGTCCACGGACTAGGCTACTAGCGTACAGTACGACTCGATACTTGTTATGGTCGACAGACTTACAAAGTACTCTTACTTCGTACCCTATAAGGAAGCTATAAATACAGAGTAGTTAGCATTCTTAGTCCTTAACAGACTAGTACGATATCACGGGATACTATGTATCTTTGTGACAGATAGAGATGTGAAATTCACGTCCAACTATTAGAGAACCTTAGTCGCTACTATTAGCATCAAACATAAGATGTCTATAGCGTATCATCTACAAACCGATAGACAAACAGAAAGAATAAACTAGTTACTTAAAGTATACCTACGTTACTACGTCAATTATGCACAGAACAACTAGGTCGCCTTGTTACTAATGGCTTAGATTGCACTAAACGACAATACTTCAGAAACGACAAAGATAACTCTATTCTATGCTAACTTTAGAAGGAACCCGAACATGTTCATAATAGCTCTCTAAGGACCTAACGCACATAAAGCACTTATGTCTGTTAAAGAATTGAAGGGCGTTTATACTACAATCTCTGCTAATATTCTGAAATCGTAAGGCTCGATAACAACTCGACTTGTAAGGAAATTAAAGAACATACCTTAGCTTAAGAAGGGGGATAAAGTGTATCTTCTTACGAAAAATCTGAAAACAAAGAGACTATTAAAGAAACTTGACTCTATCAAAGTCAGTCCGTTTTTGATTAAAGAAGTACGAGGACTAGTAAACTACCTCCTCGAACTACTACCTAATGCAGGACGCATCTATCTAGTATTCCACATATCCTTGTTAGAACTAGCTGACCTAGAAACGCTAATATCGATAGCCTTTAACTACTAACTCGACAACAACGAATACGAAGTTAAGAAAATCCTATAAAAGAAAGATTAGAAATACTTAGTTAAATAGAAAGGATATCCGGAATCAGAAAACACATAGGAACCGCCCGAACACCTTACAAATTGCGACAGACAACTTAAGAAGTTTCACAATAAGAAACGCACCTTATAGGTTATAAGGAACCTCCTACGACACGTCTAGGAAATTAGGATCCAACTCATCCTACTAGGACGGACTCATCTACAAACGACTGTCTATTAGAAACAGCTTATTAAAAGGAAGATCTATAGGGACTGGATTGTTGAATAATGCCTCTATCTCTTAATCGATGTGCTTAGCCTTAGCGATAGACGTAACCTCCTTGTCCTATGCTACTACAACCGATTTATCCTTTATCCTTAGGCTTTTACGCAGCTAACGAACGCGAGTATAGTGCTCTAACAACTTATAGGTTAAAGCATCCTCTGCTTCTTCTACATCTTCTAACTCCTTTACAATTTTCTCTCGAACCTTTACGATCTTTTTATATTCTATATAGGTTACTTATAGGTTGTAAGACTAACTGTGTTTCGCGCACTCCGAACAACGACTAGACCGCGCGTCTGCGATGCACGTCTTATTTGCTGTTTCGTAGTAATAACATTTCGTAGGCATAACGATACTGTTCGATAGGATACTAGATTCTAGAAATTCCTTCTGTTCTTTTAGAGTCTTGTCTTTAGAGGACTTAGGCATGTTAGCTTACAAGATTAGAATGACTATAACATCTAGCGCAAATAGTAGCAAGCAGAATCGGGACGATTCCGCATAGAGGGGGAATAGTTGTTATAGGTTAGATCGCTTGAGGAAGGTTTGCCGACCTAAGCGACGACACCCTACGCAACAACGCCTATCGCTCTCCTACATTAGAGCGATAAGGCGCGACACTAAGCGGACCGCCGCACTGTGTCGCTTATAGCGACACTTACGATTCTCTTTAGTATATAGCGTAGCTAGTTTCATTAGATAGAATCGTGTACAACTCATTGTTTATACTTAGTAATTAGAATCCAATACATCCTCGTTTCGTTAAGCTTCAACCGTCCTCTATTTAGAAGATCTAACTAGGCCTAGCAATAGACCTTAATAAGACATCTTTGTTGTTGTATATTTAGATAATATACTAGTATATAGTAAGACTAAGAAGGAACACATCTACTATATATTACAGGTTAACTATATGTAGTAGGTTTACTAAGTAAGCGACGAGTCCCTACATCTATATAGACGTCGCTCCTCTACATTAGAGCGATACAATACAACTAAGAGCGAACTGTCGCTTACTATCGTACATATAGACGTATACGATTCTCCTATGTATATAGCGCAGCTAGTCTTATTAGATAGGATCGTGTACAACTTATTGTTTATACTTAGTAATTAGAATAACATAACTCCCTACCTCGTACGCTTTAACTATCCTCTATTTAGAAGAATCTAATAAGACTTAGAAGGTCTTAACAACTTTGTACACTCTTAAGATAAGTAACAAACGAAGTACTACTAGGACTCCTACTCCTAGCGAAGTAGGTAGCTCCTACTAACCTTAACTAACTCTGACCTAGTCTACTATTAGACGTCTACTATAATAGGACGTCGACATAGACAGCGATAACGACGAAGACCCTAAGCCTAAGGCATCTAAGTTCTATACTACTAAGCCTAACATGTACTCTAGTAACAGATATAAACTCGATGATTAGATAGCCTAGATGAAACTTTACTTTGTCTTTAACGAAGTTCCTATAGAAAAACAAGCCTTATTCGCAACTATGTACTTAAGAGGTCCTACTTAGCATTAGATCAAACTATACCTTAATAAGTACTTTGTAGGAACTTGTAACTTAATGATTATAAATATATTTAGAGATTTTATTAATTTTAAGAAAGAATTTAGGAACATCTTTAGTATTAGTAACAAACTTAACAACATACTATAGGTTATTTAAAACCTTACTTAGAAAACTTTAGCTACTAACTATGCTACTAAGTTTTAGGAATACTTATAGGTAACAACATAGGGAAACAACGCTCTTATAGTAATGTTCGAGTATAGGTTAAAGGAACTAGTTAAGAAAGAACTAATACAGATTCAAATTAGAACATCGATCGATATGTTAGAGTAATTAATTAGGCTCTTAATCAAGATTAACAATTTACTTTACAAACAATCTGTTAGTAGTAGGAAAAGCACGTTTACCTTACGACTAAATCATAGACACAAACATCGTAGTTAAAGCAATAAAAGCTACTATTACTATAACCTAATAGACCTTAGCGCTACTACTCTAGTTCGAAATAGGAAAAGGCTAGGATTAAGGAAAGGTTAGAGAAAAGATGTAGGAAAACTAACATACTATGTATATAGTAAACTAGGCTACATTGTAAGGGACTATCGCTCTAAATAGTAATAGAGGGATATATAACTCTAATAGTTTAATAATATTATAAGAAAGGTCTAGTTTAACCTTATAGAACAAGGAAAACTGATTATAGATAACATAGCCTAAAGACTTAAAGAAATCTAGCAATAAATGGATGTTATTCAAGCTATACATATACAAATCGATTATAACTACAATCTAGAAGAAGTTATATAAGTATATAAAGAACATAACAAAGAATGTAGCAATTTGATAGTCGAACGCTACGAGCTCTAAACCCTATAAGGTTTGCTAGATCTAGACAAATAGAAAGCTCTAGAACACATAATAACTAATTAGGCTATATATACTAATAACAATTGCACTAAACATTTTAATGCAAAAGATGATTTCGATATATTCCTAAGAGTAGACGACTAGGAAAACATACTAGTAGTAGTTAAACAGAAATATACTAAAGCTCTCGACGACCTTAACAACTACTTCTCTACTACTCAAGGCGAAGACAATAATAATCCTAAACTTCTAAAATAAGAAGAAGAAGTTTAGCATGTCCTCGAGTTACGAGAATCTAATATGTAGGAAGTATATATAGCTATACAAAGCTGTAATAGACGCTTACCTAACACTATAGTCGAACTTAACATAATATTACTACAAATCGAAGAAATCATCGAAGACTTAGATATTAGATCTAGAACTAAATTAGAAGAGTTTACTAAGTCTAAAGAAGAACTAGAGGAAGAGAAAGTTCTTCTTACAATTCTATAACTAGGTCTTGTACTTAAACTGCTATATATTCTAAAGAAGTATTATACTAAGATGTTTAAGGAAATAGTAGGATAATAGTACGTAGTGCTATTAGCCTTCGAAGAAATGCTCTAAGAGTTACAACAATCTATATAGAATGTACCTCGCATATACAAACTAATTAAGTTAATAAACACTATACGCAAGATGCTACTACTAGGAGCAATATTTAGGCTAGATAGATCTTACTATTATAGGAAAGGCATTATTGTTATAAGAGAAATACAAGTCGCTATTATAGGACTATATAAAAGATTCTTAGAGGAACAAACTAAGATAGAGTAAGCACGAATTATCGTAGAAGTACAAGAAGACACATACTTCTACTAACGATCTACTCTATTATCCTTAGGAAAAGGACGACTCTTAGAGATTTAAGTAGTCGCTAAGAGGTTAACAACATAAACACTTAAAAGTTAGCAGTTTTTTGCATATAAGTTACTATACATAAGTATAAAATCATAGCTATAATAGATTCTAGTATAGGTAGAAATTTCATTTCTAGTAATTATATACAACGATTTAGGATCGTAACCTAATAAAAGAAGACAAGCTATGGACTAGTAGCTATTAATAGCTCCTTATTACTAATAGTAAGTAGGGAGATAGTACTTCTACCTCTAGTAGTTTAGAAGTACTAAGAAGACATTATCCTTAATATCGTGTCTATAGCTAGTTACAATCTTGTCTTAGGTATGCCTTAGCTAAGACTACATAATCTAACCATCCTTTAGACATTAGGGATAGTTCGATTTAAACAGTGTAGCTACGTAAGCTATACTAAACCTACGCGACAATAGCGTTTGTTAGTAGATAAGATAAGGGAGTTTAACAACTTATAGTCGCCTAGTAAAGCGAAACTATTATACTTATAATCACAATAGGTATAGCTACGAGACTAAGCTAACTAAACTATTGTTAGTAAAGTAAAGGAGAATCACGAACCTTCTAGAATCCCTAAAGAGTACGAACAGTTTAAGTAGCTCTTTTAGGAAGAGGAAACATCTAAAATGTTACCTATACATTAGCTATAGAACCATAAAATACTACTTGAACTAGAGGAGTAACCTACATATAGTTCACTCTATACTTGTTCTTAGAAAGAGCTCTAAACTATTAAAGAATACCTAGATAAGTACGAAGCATAAGAATAGATAAGAAAATCTACATCCTCTACTAGATATCTAATAATGTTTATACTAAAGAAAAACAGCAAATTACGATTTTGCATTAACTATTAGAAACTTAACAACATTACAATTAAGAACTAACACTCTTTACTAAATATCGAAGAACTTTAGATCTAGTTTATAGAAGCAAACTAGTATATAGCTATCGACCTATAAGAAGCCTACTACCTTGTAAGAATAGCTAAAGGAGAGGAATAGAAGATAGTGTTTAAGACATACTACGAACTCTACAAATACTTAGTTATGCCTTTTAGATTAACTAATGCGCTAGTAACTATATAAGAACTTATTAACAACATGCTTAGAGGGTACCTCGATGTGTTTGTAGTTGCCTATCTCGACGATATCATGGTCTATACTACTAGCATGCTAGCTTAACATTAGAAACATATAAAGAAAGTATTTACTAAGCTTACTTCTAGGAACCTTAAGGTAAGTATCGATAAGTATGAATTCTATAAGAAGGAAGTTAAGTTCCTAGGATTCATTGTTAGTATATATAGAATTAAGTTAGACCTAGATAAGATTAAGTCGATCTAGGAATAGCTAACACTATAAAGCGTTAAAAATATCTAATCATTCCTTAGGCTCGCTAACTATAACTAAAAGTTCATCTAGGACTACTTAAAGATCGCGATACTACTTACTAAGCTTATACAAAAAGATCAACCCTATAAGTAGAAAGAGGAACAAGAAGGAGCGTTCTAAGCGTTAAAATAGGCCTATATAGATTAGCCTATACTCCTTATGTTCGATATATACAAACTAATACAAATCGAAACTAATGCATTAGACTTAGCGATAGAGGCATGCCTAACTTAGGAAGTCGATAGCAAGAGATACCCTATTATGTACTTTTTAAGGAAAATAACAACTACTAAAGCGAATTACGACATCTATAATAAGGAACTTCTTACGATTGTTATAGCTCTACAATACTAGAGGATCTATACTAAAGAAGCACTAGGACTTACAATCTACTCTAATTATAAGAACCTACTATACTTTATAATAACGAAGGTCTTAAATCGAAGGTAGACCTACTAGTTCGAGCGTCTAGGCTAATACAAGTTTACTATCTAGTATACGCTAGGTAAAGACAACAGCTATATAGATGTACTTAGCTAAAGAAGTAACTATATAAACAGGAAAGAAGACATGAATTAATAGATCCTTAAGAGGAACCTAGATAGATCGTTAAGTGCTAATACATAAGAATTCAATGTAATAATGCAAATCATAGAAGACGTAGACAAACAATTTCTAATTATAAAAGGAAAATATTAGCTTATAAACAAAAAGCAAATCTGCGATTGCATTCAAAGGCACTACGATGATCTAATAGAAGGACATCCTAGAGTAGCAAGAACTATAGAACGAATTCGCTAACATTTTAGTATCCTGAACCTAAGAAAGCATATCGAGCGATATATTAAGAAGTGCAAAGAATACTACTAAGATAAGCTAGATAGACATACTAGATATAGAGACATCTAATTCTCTATGCCTCCTATATAGCTATAGGAACAAGTTATAATAAACTTCATTATTAAACTTCTAAAGTCTATAGACTCGACTACTAGTATATAATATAACTTAATACTTATTATTATTAATAGACTTACGAAATACTTATACTTTATACTATATAAGGAATTAATAAACTTAGAGCAGCTATTATACTTAGTTCTCGATAGACTCGCTAGATACTATAGACTACTAAAGGTTATTATATCTAACTAAGATAAGCTATTTACATTAAACTTCTAGAAAACACTAATTACAAAGCTAGGCGTATAACATAAGCTATCTATAGCCTATTATCTACAAACTAATAGACAAACTAAGAGAATAAACTAATCTCTCGAAGTATATATATAACATTATGTTAATTATGTACAAAGTAATTAGGTATCATTACTACTAATAGCGTAAGTCGTATTAAACAACAACGTCTCTAAGATAACAAAGGAAACGCTATTCTTCGCAAACTTTAGTAAGTACCTAATAACTTAGTATAAGAGCCTCGCTAGCCTCGAAGCTAAAAAAGGATTAATTATTGTAGAATAACTATAGAAAGTATATATATAACTATACGATAATATCCTAAAATTATAGAAATTAATTATAACATAGCTTGTAAAGAAATCAAAACATATACTTTAACTTAAGAAGAGGAATAAAGTATATCTTCTTACTAAAAATTTGAAAACAAAGAGACTAATAAAGAAACTTAATATAGTTAAAGTTAGTCTGTTTTTAATTAAGGAAGTATAGGGACTAGTTAACTACCTCCTCGACTTGCTGCTAGACATAGGACGCATTTACCTAGTATTCTACATATTACTTTTAGAACCTACTAACCTAGAAACACTACTATAAGACATGTTTTACTACTATATAGAAGATAGTAAATACAAGGTAGAAAAGATACTTATATAGGATGGATCGAGATACCTTATTAAATAGAAAAACTATCTAGATTCTAATAACACCTAGGAACTACTAGAAAACCTTAAAGAGTATATAGAAGAAGTTAAGCGCTTCTACATATAATCCAATCTACTAACAACTACAGAATTCTAAATAAGAGGACTATTACTAAAGAAGAAACTAGGAGATTTCGATACATTTAAAGCCTTTATAGACTATTAGTAGAGACACTAATAAAAGAACACATAGCTATAACGTACCTTACAAACTGCTAGAACCCTCTACACTAGTTCTAACAGATAATACGTCCTACTTGCTAGGACACATCTAAACACAACTATCTATAGAGAAAGGGTCGTTCGAAGGAAGGTCTATAAGAATAGATTCTAAGAATAAAGCCTCGATCTCGCGATCTATAGCTTTAGCCTTAGTAATCGACGTAACCTTCTTATTCTATACTACTACTACTAACTTGTCCTTTATTATTAAACTCTTATGTAGCTAACAAACACGTATGCGATACTCTAACAGTTTCTAAGTTAAAGCATCCTCTACTTCCTTAGCCTCTTCTAACTCTTTTGCTACCTTCTTACGAACTTATACGATCTTTTTATATTCGATTTAAGTTACTTATAGATTGTAAGACTAACTATAACTAGCACACTCGGCGTAGCGACTAGAGCGAGCATCTACAATATACACCTTGTTCGCCTTTTTGTAATAATAGTACCTAGTTAGTATAATAATTCTACTTTTTAGAATACTAGCTTTAAGAAACTCCTTCTATTCTTTTGTAGTTTTATTCTTAGAAGACTTAGGCATAGTTGCTTATAGGACGACGATAGCTATAACATTTAGTAGGAACGTTACTTAATAAGAATTAGAACGATTCTATGTAGTAAGAGGATAGTTGTTATAGGTTAACTACATGTAGCAGGTTTACTAAGTAAGCGACGAGCCTCTACGCCTACATAGACGTCGCTCCTCTATATTAGAGCGATATAACATAACTAAGAGCGAACTATTGCTTACTATCGCATATGTAGATACATACGATTCTCCTATATATATAGCGTAGCTAGTCTTATTAGATAGAATTATGTATAACTTATTATTTATACTTAGTAATTAGAATAACATAACTTCCTACCTTATACGCTTTAACCGTCCTCTATTTAGAAGAATCTAATAAGACTTAGAAAGGTCTTAATACTATATAAGGACAGTACTTAAGGTACTTTAGAAGGCTAGACTACGCGTCTACTCTAAGAAGAGTGAATTCTACTAGAAGGAAGTTGCATTCCTAGGCTTTATTATATCTAATAAAGGTCTCTATATAGATCCTATAAAGATCGAGGTAGTAATAACCTAGCCTTAACCTAGATCGCTAAAAGAAGTCTTATCTTTTTTAGAGTTTATAAACTTCTACTAAATCTTTATTAAGGGATATTTAAGGATTATAGTACCTCTTATAGACCTTACTAAGAAAGATATTCCTTTTAAATAGACAAAGGAACATAAGAAGCTATTTAAGAAACTTAAGAGAATAGTTAGTAAAGAACTAATTCTTACTATATTCGACCTAAACAAGATAAGCATTATTAAGACTAACTTATATAATAAAGCGCTAGAGAGATGCATTAGCTAGACTAGTAATAATAGTAAACTCTACCTAGTAGCGTACTACCTAAGGAAACTATTGTTAGTAGAGCTTAACTATAAGATTTACAATAAGGAGCTCCTAGCGATAATCGAAGCTTTTAAGTATTAGAAGCATTACCTTAAAGAATCGATATATAAGACCCTTATATATATAGATTATAAGAACCTATAGTATTTTATAACTACAAAGGAACTAAGTTGCTAACATGTTTGCTAGTCTTAAGAACTCGTATACTACAACTTCTATATTAAGTATTAGAAGGGATCTAAGAATACGCGAGCTAATACCTTAAGTCGATGTAGTAACTTCGTTAAAGAAGAAGTTAAGCTTAAGAGACTAATCTTCTAGATAGACTTAGATAGATCCCTTAAGTGTGTTATAGTTATAGCAACATCGATTATATAATACAACATCCTTACTAAGATCTAATCTAAGCTAGATAATAACACTTTCGCGAAAGGCATTATTAGTAACCTAGCTAAGAACTAGCTAAAATAGAAACAAGACAATAGGCTACTTCTATTCTAAGAGATAGTGTACGTACCTAAGACTTGTTATAGAGACATCTTAGAACAATACTACGATTCTTTTAGTATAGATTATAAAGGAATCGAAAAGACTATTACCTAGATTATGTAGAATTACATAATCCTAGGAATTTAGAAAGTAGTCTCGAACTATATCGATGCTTATACTACTTATTAACATATAAAGCACTCCTAATATAAACCCTATAGATTACTTTAATCCCTACTAGTCCCTAATAGACTATAGTAGTTAGTATCTCTAGACTTTGTTATTAAACTACCTAAGTCTAAAGAACTAGTATCTAGAATCGAGTATAACTCGATACTTGTTATTATTAATAGGTTCTCTAAGTTCGCCTACTACCTTCTGTTTAGAGAGAGCTCTAGTATAGAAGACCTCGCTTACATCTTCTACTATATAGTAATTGCGAATTATAGAGTCCTATAGTAATTAGTCTTAGACTAAGATAAGCTATTTACTTCTAACTTCTAGAAATCTCTAATAAGATAACTTAGTATTAAGTATAAGTTATCTACATTGTTTGATTCTTAGATAGATAGATAGACTAAGTAGATAAACTAGGTTATAGAACAATATCTATACTACTATATTAACTATTAGCAAGATAATTAGGTATCGCTATTACCTATAGCGTAATATAGCTATAACTCGTCTATTAGAGCTACTAGGTTGTCTCTATTATAAGTAACATAACTCTCTTTAAAAGACTTACTATCTCTTAAAGATACTAACCTAGCTACTAAAGCTCTATAGTATGTAGATAATTAGAAAGTTCTTTATATAAATCTTTAGAAGGACCTATAATTCCTTCGCTCTAGAATAGAGTTTTTTGCTAATAAGAAGAGAGTTAAGGGACTAACTCTTAAGAAGGGAGACAAAGTTTACCTTCTTTAACAAAATATCTAAACTAAAAGACCTAGTAACAAACTAGATTTTACAAAACTAGAACTATTTAAAATTAAGAAGAAAAGAGAACTTATAAACTTCGAGTTAGATCTACTAAAAACAATGAAGATCTACCTAAACTTCTATATATTACTTCTTAAACTAGTCTATAAAGAAACCCTATTATAGATAACATCTCTAGATATCGATAATAATTTTGTTAAAATAGAATATAAGATTAAAAAGATACTATAGAGAAGAGTTAGTAAAGGAATTATATAGTACCTTATAAAATAGAAGAGTTACCTAAGTTTAGAAAATACATAGAAACTATAGAAGAACCTTATTAACTATAATAGAGCGTTATAGGACTTTATAAGACCCTATCTACTAGGCTAGACTTAGAAAGAAGGAAGTCTAGAGGACCTATAGTAAAGAATTCATCTAGTATCCCTTCTATAGCTAACTAGGTAAAAGGCGACAATACTAAGGACACTTAATCCTCTAGTTGTTTAGCTAGCTCTACCTTAGTATTCTCGCGAGCGTCTACTACTTATATGTTATTAACCCTCTATTCTACTAGATCTAGTTATATAAGAAGATACTATTCTTTTACAATTACCTAAGAGGTTTCCTCTTATACTACTTCTAGAGCGTCTATTAGTTTCTAATGCTCTTCTTCTAACTATTTCTACTTATTCTTAGTTATTCGAATATCGTACTTCGAGTTAGTTATATTATACTATCTATATTAACTAGATCGAACATAGACCTAATATACCCTACGATACTTGCGATATTTAGAGTATACTCGAGGTATAATGTCTCTATTTTTCTTAATAAATGTAGCTAAAATCTCTTAATGTTTAGTACTATTTATAGAAGCTTTCTTTTGTTTAGAACTATAGGAAGTTTTAGTTAATGTATTACTTTTTACTAAGGAAGCTATATTAGAGAAAGGATAACAAACCTTAGAGCAAGGTTCCTAAGAAGAGGAAGCTAGTGTTATAGACTACTAGAGTCGTAATATATACTACGCCTAACTATAGTATCTATAGTACTACTCTAGGTTACTAAGTAAGGCTTAGTATAGAGTAGGACTATAGCTACTCTAGCTACTCTTTGTAATCTTAGTATAGAGTAGATAGAGTAGATAGAGTAGGCACAAATCTCCTTTATATATAATAAACAATGTTTTATAGATAGTTAGGAGTTTGTACTTAATTTATGTTATAATCTTTACCCTAGGTTAAATATCTACCTTAACTATTACAAACTCCTTCTCCTAACTTGTCCTATCGAATAAACTATACCTAAATCTTAGCTAGACTAACCTACCTTTATAATACTATATATATAGCTATAGTAACAAAAATATAGCTTAGTAATGCCTATACTACTAGTACTACTACTACTAGCTATTACGCTGTTAATTACGTACCTTAAGAAGCGTCTAAAGTCCTTAAATTACTTATACTTATGAAAATAGTGTTTAATCTATACCTTAAGAGTATTAAATATATATTTAATAGAGTTAAGATCTAGAGAATATAGAGAGAGATATTAGATCTTAAAGCTATATTCTATATATAGATTAACGACCTCTATACTATAGTAGATAGCGTAGTTATCTATTATAAGGATATAATAACTAGCTTATAGTTTTAGTAGAACCTTCTCTTTAAGCTAGTATATAAAGAGCTTATAATTAATGCTACCTTAGTAGATTAATATAGTGTTGCTTAGATAACTATTAACTATTAGAGCTAGTAAAATTAACTATCTCTTCGACCTTTTTATCTCTTATAATACTAAGTAAGATATCCTCTTTAGTAACTAACCTCTCTTTCGCTAGCTAGTACACTTATTAGTAGTACTCTTATTAATAAAGACTAGCTAGTTAAGAGACTATATAGCTACTTTTATAGACTAAAGGTCTCTTATTAGTCTACTAGTCTCGAGAACCTTCCTCTTAGTAACCTTTTAAGACTACTTTATTTTATATAAAGTATAGCTAATAAGATCTAGTATTACTTTAATCTTAAACTTATTATATAGTATAATAGCTACTTTATTAAGATATATAGTTAGTTACTTATTAAGAAAGGAGAGGATCTACTAGTAGATTAACTAGTTAGCTTACTAATAAAATAGTAGTAAAGTAACTATAAGGTATACCTCTTCTTACTCTCTTATAAAGGTTACTAGTCTACTAATTTTAGTAACTAAAGGCATTATATAATCGCTACTAGTTAACCTATAATACCTTCGCTAGTAAGCTATTGTCTAGTATATTACACTAGTACACTTAGTAATAGCTATATTATTAAGGTCTGTATCTTTAAAAAGAGCCTTTACTTATACTATTATATATACTAGTAATAGCTATATAGTTACTAACCTTAATTGTTACTAACACCTCGAAGGAGAAAAATCTAAGCTTCAAAATGAGATTTATTACAAGACTATAGACTGGATAGTGGGTGTGTAACCTACGATTTTAGTGAGGTTCTTACCAAAATCTTAGGATCCGCTCCCTCGGAGGTGTCCGCTTCTCCGCACCTCAAATGACAAGCCTTTTACGTATGATAGTACCTGCAGACCACCGAAAAAGATATCTGTTCATTCAGTCTATGCTACTGAACCAGCTGCTTTAGGTGAGTGTCCATCTATCAAGATACGCGCAGCCAGGGGCGAGGTATAACAAGCCAGACTGTAATGGCGTGGTCAAACCCAAGCGTAGATTCAACACAGGCCATACATGTGCCACATCAGACTACTGCTAGCAATGCCGATGATCAGCAGCTTAGAGTAGCGGAAGAGCAAGATGACACGTGGCGTCACCCAGTTTCATAGCATCTTTTCGCTCGCTCCATGCCGGTCAGGCCGTTAAAGTCCTCCTTTTGCGCACGATAGATCGTCTCTGACAAGACGAAGATGACCGCAACAATAGCAATAGAAGACAAGGCGGTTTGTAGCACGAAGATGTAGCGCCACTCGACGTAGGTCACCATGATGCCCGACACAACTGGCCCAGCAGCTGGGCCGATCAGTCCTCCCGAGAGGAACCAAGAGTACGCGGTGCCACACTCAACAGGTCATTAGATGTCGTCGATGATTGTACCGCCAATGATGCGGAAGGCGGTACCCCAGGAGGCTGTCAGGCAGCGGAAGACAAAGTACAACGGCAGATTTGGAGCAAACGCTGGGCCAGTACTGAACGCTGTGAAGGTGACGATGTTAAATACGTGAGGCCACTCCAGGTCATGCGTCGAATCCAGCAACCCGTACAGGAAAGGCGCAAAACCCACGGAGATGAGATACAGGGCGTTGGAGAGGTTCAAGATTGCTCCCGTGTTGTGACACGTTTCAACGACTTCAGGCGAAGCTAACAAAATGCTGATGGAAAGAATGCGAGACAAGGAAGCGAACTAGCTCATAAGGATGATAGGAACGATCTTCCTGTGCGGTCTGGGCTCTTTGTAAATCCGTCTCCCGGCTCGTACAGCGGATCTAGGTTGACTGAAGGCAAATCGACTGCCGAAAGGTGAGATGGTGTCGTTCCAGCACAAATGCTCGCCTATCCACGTCTCTGTCGTCTCTGCCCTCCATTGCAACTGATCCGAAGTCGATGTCGGCCACAACGGCCTTTCCTTCGCCCATGCTTCAGGCTGTGTGATCAACAGAGGACTTGTCCAACCACGTCGTCATCAAGCCACAATGTACGACCGATTGAGATACGTGTCGCGTGGTAAATCTCTTGGGTGAGACTTCTGTTGGTCTGACGTGGCGCTCGAAGTCGGCTGGAGGATGATCTTCACTGCAGAAAATGGTTGATATGCTCCATAGTTCTGGCGTCTGTCATTAACATGTCTATCAATTTCATATGAATGGCGATGCATACACTATGTGCATGTCCTTCAAAACTCAGACACCCTGCCCATAAGCTCAAGATGTCACCAAGCAAGCTTCCTGGCAGCATCGCGTCTTTCGAATCTTCGAGGAGTCTCTATAGCTATTGATAGATAGAAGGCTGTTCGTATGAATGCCTTTCTGGCACACACAAATCCTGAGCGATCGCTGTACACGTAAGTTCGGTGTTGTAAAGAGCTCCAAATCTGTCTCCAAGGTCAAGCCTGGGCAAGTCACTCCGGTTGCTATCCCTGCGCAATAATGAGGGCGTCGATGCGTCTTGGCAACGATTTGACCACTGCATACGCGATTGAAGTCTTATTGGCGACCATGCCTCTGGAAGGTGTTGTCGCAACTGCTCTGCGTGAGGCCTGTCGTCGATATCTGGAGCTACATAATTCGTTCACACCTTCATTAGGAGTCATCGAGCATATCGAACAGGCCTGGCTTACCCACGAATGTCAACGTTGTCTGACACACCACAGCTTATTCCTCCTCCTCCTCCTCCTCCAAGGCCGTCATTGCTCCTGTCGCTCCCAAGGAAGGTGAAAGACAAAGAGAGAAAAGTAATGGGCGGCACAATCCTGAGCTACAACAAGCTGAGACACCCATGTATAAGATGACCAGCCCGAGCGCGGCGCAATGGACAAGGAGCATCGTCATCAATGATGAAGCGCCACCGCCTACTTCATTATTCGCTTGTGACTCGCCATGGTATACGCTGTCAATATGCCAAAAGGCAGCAGGATGCACATAGACTGACCTGCTATGCCCGATCGAGAACTTTGAGTGAAAGTCCGAACGCAAAACACGTGAATCCGAACGTGCATATCCGCTGGCCGAACATGTTGAGTGCTTATATAGAGAGAGATCCTCGAGCGTGTGAGGTCGTGTATAGTCGCTCAGAAGAGGGCAATGGGTCACTTTGATGTTCGAGAGAAGGTGTGTGTGTTTGGAGACTTCAAGGATTGCAGCTGACGAACAAATAGCATGTCGTCGTTGCTGGAGGTTCAAGGGGACTTGGACGAGAGCTTGCACTACAATTGGTGACTCGTGGTAGGCAAAACTTCCAGCAAGAGAGATCGTCACTCAACTCATCGGTCGTTCAGGAGCCCATGTTACAATCTTGGCTCGCGACCAGGCTGTTCTGAAGAAAGCTCAAAACTTGTTGAACTCGAGCAGAATCTCTCAAGATCAGCGCATCGCCGCCAAGAGCCTAGATCTGCTCGAAAACACGCTGGTCGGTGAGAGAGAGCGATCGCGACTACTTACCTACTAACGAGTACACAGGTGGAAGAGTACATCTCTCAACTGCATGACAATGATGTACCGGATGCAGTCTTCTGTGTTGCTGGTGGTACTGAGCACGAACTTGGCTTCTTCTGTGACATACCTGGACACGTCATGCGCCAGTGTATGGACAAGAACTACCACTCTTCCACATACCTGGCGCAAGCAGTGTGGAAGCGCTGGATTGCATGCAGCTTGACAGCTCCAGCAGCACTCAAAGACCGTCACCTAGTCTTTACAGCCAGTACAGCAGCGTTGATATCCTTGCCTGGATACGACGCATATTGTCCTTCCAAAGCAGCAATTCGTACACTAGCAGATGTGCTTCGACAAGAAGCTCTTCTGTACAGCTCGACAGTCAATATTCGTGTACACTGCTCCTTCCCCGGAACTATCTATACCGACAGCTTTTATCGCGAGCAAGAAAAGAAGCCAGATTTGTGCAAGCGACTCGAGGGAAGCGAGGGTAACGGTGGTGGTATGGATGCGAAGGAGGTCGCTAAAAGGATATTGAAGGGCTTGGATCGTGGAGAGTATTTCGTGACAACAGACTTTCAGACTAGACTGCTGTTGAATAACATGCGTGGTTGCAGTCCGAAGGTCAGGCCGATATCGGACTGGCTATTAGGACTGTTGATGTCGCTCGTCTGGCCGATTGTCCGGATACATTTCGACAGCATAGTGGAGGAAGAGGCAGCAAAAAGATAGCAGTCGAGTAAAACTTCGGATGGAGTGGTGAGCGAGTTCTAGCCAAGACGCGCCTGATAGAGTGGAAATTGTTTGGCCGTACAGTTTTGCTACAGTTCCATCTACTGAACTGAAATCATGCTATCAATCCATCGGTGAGCCCAATTCATACTTGAAGAACTCCTCCTTGCAGCAATTCAAGTGCCTTGTTTGACATGACAGTTTGCATGGGCATTGGTGGTGTCGAAAAAAAGTACGCTCGTGCATTCGAGGTGAGCGATTCGATGACAGTGCCCGCTCCGATGACATACCCACCTTGGTGTCCAAAACTATTGTACCAGGAGCCTGCCACATCGATTTCGATATTCTTCGAGTAGGCACCAAGATTGTCCGTGAAAACATTCTTTCCGTACACGTCCTCCAAGTAGTTCAAGTAACCCAAACGCTTCGCTCCCAGAACACCTAGACCATTGCGGTCGTCGAGGAAGAGGCATGCTCGTTTCAACTTCGAGCTTGAGAGCTTGCCGAGCGTCTTGAGGATAGGAATGATGTCGAGTGGCTGACCGGCTGCATTGACGGTTTCCAGGTAAAGGGTTACCATGCTTGGACGGGTTCTCGGAAGCTGCTGCTCGAGAAGTTGACAGATATCGCTTTCTGAATCGTAGTAGATCAGTGGCCTGCTTAGCGATTCCTTTGTAGCGGCAATAGATTCGTGGATGAAGGGCGCAGCTGTACGCTTGACGAGGACAAAGTGCGTCGACTTGGTATACATCGAGACCGCGCAGCGAGCGACAAAAGAAGAGCCAATGGTGACATCGGCATCACCACAAACCATTGCTGTAAGGGTCAGCTTCAGTCTAAATGTATCGACGCTTGAAATTACCTCTGCATGGGCCAGCTTGCTGCGTCAAGGAAGGATATAGCTTAGCCAGTCGTTGCTCAAGAACGATGTAGGTGTCGAAGGAACCATAGAACCAACGAGCGGAGCAAGGACCGATACCGTGTCGCCTCAGAGCCTGCAGAGCAGACTGGACGACTGCTGGATGACTGCCGACACCAGATGAGCGAGGTTGCCTCAAAGCAAGATCGTCGACATGACGCATAAGCTCTTCATCAACGCAACGATACTTCTCAGCAACAACAGTGAAGTCTTCTTCAGCAGGAAGCTTCTCCGCATACAGATCAGCGCTCCTAATTCCTGTGAGGTTGAATTTGACGCCAGTCTGAATCAGTAGCCGGAGAGCAGTCCGGATATCGGCCCAGGGAATTGTCGCGAAAATGCTCATACGGACTCTCGAGTCCCAGACCGTTGTTGCAGGAGGGATAGCTATTGCGACAGCGAGACCTGAGCGGTGGATGTCTTTCTGAAATTGTGCAATCTGACGAAGACTGCCGAGTGGAAAGCAGATAATAGGACTACCATCGAAGGACAATACCTGATAACCAGCCTTTTTCAGCATGCGAGAAGCGTACAAGCTCTTTTCCTTGACAATAGCCATACGTCGTTGAATCAGCTCTGGCTTGCGGAAGATGTTGAGCAGACGAGCAAGGATACATGTTGCAAGTCGTTCTGCGCCACGATCTAGCACCTTCGTACCCTCTATCTTGAGCTGCGCTGCAAGACCACCGCGTGCGAGAACTACGCCACCAGTGCAGCCAGCAGATTTCGAAAACATACAGGTCATGATATTACACTCATCGAGTGGACATTCATATCCCAGGTCCTGCCAATGTTCGAAGGATCCACGTCCAGAGTGGCCAAGAGACATGAAAGAGTGTGCTTCGTCGACTAGCAAGCAGAAATTGTAGATCTTCTTGAGTGCCAGAATTGCTGGGACTGGTGCCGAGGTACCCTCAAGACTGTAGATACCCTCAACAACGACACATACGTAGGCATCTGGTAGCTGCTGCTTCAGTATCTGTAGTCGTTCCTCCAGATCAGTGAGGTCGTTGTGCTTGAATTTGTATACTGCAGCCTTGACTCTGCCATTGGTATATGCTCCAGTGAGCAGTGAGTTATGGCAGTCTGCATCGCACAAGAATATGCATGTTCTTGATTGAGATTGAGCATACTGGTGGACTGCTCGGAAGGCGAGAAGATTGCAGCTGAAGCCAGATGGCATGAAGTCGCAAGATTCAAATCCCATGAGTTTGAGACATTCTGCCTTGAGCGTGTCTTCCAGTTCAGGAGGACCTGGTGCAAATGGTAGCTTCTTGATAGTATGCTCGATTAGCTCTCCGGAACCGCCTTCGAGTCTTGAGAAGCCAGCATAGTTGTTACTGGCACAATTGATGATCTGTCTTGTTTTGAGGTTGAAGACATCTGCATCTGTCTCATATGTGTTCCCCTTGTTCAAAGGCACTTCGAGGATCGTGATGCTCTCATAAGGGCCTCCAGTAGCAAGGCGCGGTACTCCACGAGCCATGTTCAAGAACTGTCAATAAGTCAGTAATGCTCATGAAAGATGCTTTCTGACGTACGAGAAGTCGCGCTGCGAGATCGGTCATAGTAATAGTCCCCAACGATCGAGGACGTTCCAATAGGTCGTGCCATAGCTGCGTCAATACAATTGACACGAACCAAATAACCGTTCGAATTCTCTCTTCGAGAGAAGCCTGCAGCTTTCTTGGTCTTGCAAAATCGATCTTCGCCGGTCCACCTTGCACGTAACGTGCCGGGACATCTGCAGCTCGTACAACAATATCACTGATAACCTCCATGGCGTTGGGCCTCCGCGGAGACTTCCATTGTCAGCACGACCGTTTATACACGAAATCACGGCAGCACAGTCTTGCTCCGATGCAGCTTCCGGTCGTTCTGGAGGAACAACTGTCCGTACTTGCATCCTACTGTAGTCCGAACATCTGAAGGATCAAATATCCGCACCTGCATCTTGTTGTACGCATGGCTACGCGGCAAAAGTACGGACTGCTGTAAAAGGATAAAAGTCAAGCCTCCAGCGATGGAGTTCCGGTCACATGACCATATACGCCTTTTGGCCGAATGCGAGAGACACTAGGAACAATCTGCGTCGGAGACCCAATTCGGGAGCATGGATCGTGTTCAGAGGCTTCAGATACCACCTCGGTCAGAGGTATCTCCAGATTTGCACTCCGCGTGGTCATGCCCTCTCTAGATGCTCTCAGAGCTTTACTTGTCGGCATCTCGATCGGTCCAAGACCCGACCGAGGTGGTTGCTGCATCAATTGAAAGCTCTCGGCGTGTTCTTCAGCTTATACATGCGCAATGCCAGATTGAGGTTGTAGTTGTTGGTCGATACGTAATTCAGTGTGCGACAATAGCCAATCTGTCTGGATACCAAGCTCGTCCGAACTCTTTTCTGCACAATTGGATCGATCTAAATGCGGACCACACCATTCGCACAATATATGTGAGATGCCGAGATCAAGATCAGACCGTTTGAGATCAAACCAAGTGCCATCTTGCAAGCACTCAAAGCAGAGGACCCGACTCAACATTAATTGCATCTTCTGCGTGGGCTAGCTACAGTACCGAAGCTTGAAAGCAGATGGAGCCAAAGGTTACGAAGGTTCGCCTTGATCATCCTCGCTGCCTCACCAGCTGGTGGCACAGAGGAGTTCAGTCCTTAGATTAGCAATCGTCTCAAGCAGATCCTTTTGCTGCTTTCTCGTCACATCTAGGACCATGCTCAATCCTCTGCTTCGATCCTCGTGTTGCCGACGACCATTGCGGAAGCAGAAATGTTGTAAGCCCGAGATGTCTGCCTCATCATTGGCCAGTTCCAGCATGTGATCCATACGACGGACCAACAGCTCAATCACGTTGACTAAGATGAAACTCTGCACCACAGGCCTCTCGCCAGTATCAAAAAGACCTAGACTCAGACCCAATTGAGGCAAGGTCGGATTGGACTGGCCACGACTGATGATAGCGTGGAAGAGACCAAGTAGTCGACCATAAACTGACGTCAAAAGCAGGATGTTGGACGTGTCGCTCAGGATCTGCGTTACTTGATGTTTCGTTGGTGTTAGGTCTGACAAAGCTGGAGTATACCAAGGTGTTTGGCTGCTTCCACTGGGGGATCGAGGAAATGCTGATCCTGGACGCTCAACGTGTAGGGCAGATACAAGTGCTGAGAAGGTCACAGCCATGTGGAATATCCTCTCAAACTCCGATTTGACAGGTTGGGTCAACTCATCCCGAGCATCTGGTCGTTGCTGGAATGCACAGATGCTGCTGTTGAGTCGAGCAATATTATTGATCCATTCAGTAAGAGGTGATTGCTTGCTGTCGGCAGATTGCGCTCCGAGGTCAAGCAACACAGGCAGATCTGCATGATCTAGATTTGGTGCTTGATGCGTGGCCAAGGCTGCCAACGTATCTGCTGGAAATGTCGGCAGCATGAACGAGTCTTGCCAACCGTCACTGTCTCCTGATGCCGTAAAATCAAGGTCAGAGAGACTCATTGGTGTGTCTGTTGATGACGCCGCCGGCCTCAGGAGGGTCAATGGGTAGATATCGCTGACTTCGGTGTTCGACGAAGGCTCAAAGGAGAGTGTCTGTGTGATATTTGAGTCGATGCTATGCAGCGAAGCAAGGTTGACGGTGCTGTCTCTTTCAAAACGGTCCCTCCGTGGTCGCGGCCGGCATTGTGTGCGAAGTCGAGCACAACGCACACAGATGGCTTGTCCTGAAGACCTTCTGCATTTCAGCTTCTGAGTATAGCATCGTTGGCATGCTCTACCACGTATCCAGCATTCTTCGGCCATGTTGCGTGATGCAGTGACACTATCGAGGTTAACAGCAATAGATGCAGTAGGTGAGATACAACTATTGTGGCCTCTGGGTTGCGATCTGTGAGTCTCGCCTTCTCAAGATACTGACCTCCGATGGGATCTTATCATAGTATGCATGCGGAAGACATCCTGACTCCTTCACGTACAAGATGGGCTGCAAAAGAGTGTTCTTCTTGATTGCAAGGATGATGTGGATAGAGTGGAATGGGAGGCAAGATTTGGGCTTGGCTGTTGGTCAGAGCTCGAAAGTTTCATTCGATCTCTGCCCCAAGTGCTACATACAGTATGCATGAGACGCCAATTCCTCCATTCGTCGTAGTGCGTAGACAGTAATGAGGATGCCCCCATTCATCGTAGTGCGTAGCCCGCGATGAGCATGTCTCCATTCGCCGTAGTGCAAAGCAGGGGAAGTGCATTCATCGCCAATCTATACCTTGGTGCACCCGAAGGATTGCCCGACCACTTTCTCGATCCAACATGGTGTTCCAGGCAACCAGAACTTGCTCTTCCCCCTGTTTTCCACTCTACTGACCATAGCATTACCGTGCGAGCGACACTTCTTGTAAGGTACAACTTCTCAACATAATCTCCAGCTTTGGATCTTATCGAATGTCCAGATCAATAGCTATGAACGAACAGCAAGGCGCGATCGCGCTCGAGACGACCATCACCAACAGCAGGGAGAGGGAATCACCTCCCTCTGAAAGGACGACGATGACGAATGAAAAGAATGAGACGTCCACACAAGCTGGTCCTTTGCCAAGAGGATCCGAAGTCGCTGAAGTTGAGTACCCAGCTCTGCCAGCTCTGATTAGTATCACAATCGCACTGTGCTTGGCAGTGTTGCCTGTAGCGCTGGTACGTATGGCACATCTGTTGTCGTCGCCCGACCGGCCGTGACTGAGCAATCTTAGGATACCACGATCCTGGCAGCAGCCATCCCAACCATCACCGATCACTTTGGCAGCACTGACGATATTGCCTGGTACGCCGGCGTTTATCCACTCACCATCTGCGCAACTCAGCTTCCGTTTGGCAAGTTCTATGCCCTGTATCCCATCAAGTGGGTATATGTAACGTCGATTGTCGTCTTCGAGATCGGATCTACAATCTGTGCCGCAGCGCCCACTTCTGTATCCCTTATTGTGGGAAGAGCCGTCGCTGGCATTGGAAGCGCTGGTGTCGTTGGTGGAAGTTTCACCATCGTTGGGTTCGCTGTGCCGCTTGAGAAGCGACCGTTGTTCCTCGGTGTGATCAGTGGCATCTTTGGCATTGCACTGGTCGCAGGTCCACCAGTTGGCGGCGCTTTGAGCACCTATGTCTCATGGCGCTGGTGTGTGAGTCAGGAACCTCAAGTCCGATATACCCTCACTGACCATCACCTAGTTTTGGATCAATCTACCCATGGGTGCAGTTGCTGTTCTGATGGTCATCCTATTATACAAATCACCGCCTCGAATATTGCAACGTCAAACTAGACTCCATGGAAAGATCATGGAAACAGATCCGCTGGGCTCGCTGATCTTGCTAGGTGGTGTAATCTGTCTGTTCCTTGTGCTGACCTGGGGAGGATCCAAGCATGATTGGAATAGCGGTGTCATCATCGCTTTGCTGGTGATAGCCATCACCTGCCTGCTGGGCTTTGTTGCAGAACAGTACTGGAACGACAAGCACGCCACAATTCCGCGCCGACTCGTTCGGCAGAGGACTATAGCAGGCGCATGCTGGTTCGCCTTCTGTAACAGTGGCGCTGCATGGATCTTGGTGTACTTCATTCCCGTCTGGTTCCAAAGCGTGTTGGGCGTATCAGCACAAGAGTCTGGTATCTACATGCTGGCCGCAATCTTGCCGGCGGTTCTGGCTTCGTTGCTCGGAGGCGCTTTCATCACTGTGGTTGGATACTACAACCCTGTCTTGATCCTAGGATCCATACTCAGCGCAACTGGTGCCGGCTGTCTGACTCTTTTCAATGTTAGCACGACCAGACCCGAGTGGATTGGCTATCAAGTCCTCTACGGTCTTGGCTTTGGCCTCATTGCGCAGGCACCACTGGTAGTCGTTCAGGCCGTGCTCCCGCCAGAAGACATACCGGCTGGAATCGGACTGATAACGTTCATGCAATCACTTGGTGGAGCCATCATGATAGGAATCGCTCAGAGCGTCTTCTTCAACAAACTGCTCGCAGAACTGACCGATATACTTGGATCGACTGCTGCCAAGTTTGCGATTGCTCAGGGCGCAACCGCTTATAGGGACCAAGTTCCAGCACCGCTCCTTATGCGAATACTCGAAGCATTCAATGATGCTATCATAAAATCATGGTATACCGCAGTCGTCATGGCCACACTCAGCATCGTAGGAGCTTTGGTATGTGAGTGGAAGAGCGTCAAGGCTGCAAACAGGGGTGTCAATTGAGGAATCATTGGGATTGGGAAAGCTTCCGAGTACGGCTCATATGAGAGCAGCTGCAGGCAGTTCTAGTATCATTTGTATCAAAAGTTCATTTCTGCTGCGCTCTGGCATCTCACCAGGTAGCTGCATCCTCTTGTCATGTCCCTCGACTCCTATATGGCTGCATAGGCTGCCATATCGTCCACGTCCAAGAAGGTCATCCTGCAATTGATGATTGGGTCCTCGGAGAAGGAGGATCACAGATGCAAGAGGCAGCTTAAGTCGGATGTGTTGAAATTGTTAGTGCGCCTAAACCCACACCTTGTGACCCCGAGTGAGACATAAGACCATGGTATCCCCACTGTCAGATAGGATCAATCAAGCAACCTATAACCTCAAACAACACTTCTCACTGACTACAAGCGTCCATAATGGCTTGGCACACTTCGTTGTCCATACCAGATTCGGACAATACCTTTTCCACGAGGACTGATGTAGGTAGTGTGAGAAGCAGCAGTTAGAAACGAGTATCCAACAAGTTCCTTCTGCTTAAACTGTTGGCTTGCCCTGTGCTCAGACCGAGGCACTCAAGTCATGTCATCTGCTGTCAATAACTTCGTTCATATCGACTTCGTGGAAATTGGTAGTAGAAGAATGGAGCAGGGAGCTCCTACACTCGCCTGCCTTAGTTGCTGCTCTGAGGCGCCAGTGTCATAATTCCAGTCTTCAGTCGTACTGTGAAAAGCACTAACAGCGAAACCCTTGTGTTGTGGAGCATCTGTGCCAGAGGATGTATCTTTCTTGCTCTGCTGATCTATCATCCACTGAGGTCTCTTTTCAAAATCGTTCGTATAGCATTCGTCAACAGAATGTCGTCCTTTGCTGCAGTAGGAGCAGACTGGAATGAGTATGCCGTCGGGTGCAAAAGCGTCTTTGATCTTGTTGCTAGCCTTGCTTTTGTTTTTTTCTTCTTTGGCAAGCTGAACTTGGCCGAGTTCGATTTGGAGGAAGGAGTGGTGTGGCTTGCAGAGGACGACTCAATGGGAGACTTGGCTTCTGCGTGTATGGAAGTGATCAGTTCTTGAAGCTAATCATCAGTCATGTGAGATGAGTCTTGCTTTTCCAGTGTTCGTCACTCAATCAGAGCTCAAGTCGTGAAGAAAGGAGCCAGTCTCTTGACGAAGATGTGGAGCTGTTGGTCATAGCGGAGTGGCATGCCGATCTTTTGATGCTCGCGAACGAGTAACTCAAAGACAGCTGTCCGCTCCTTGATCTGGTCGCGATCGCCATCGAAGGGGTAATCTTGGAAGCGTTCCTCGACCTCTCTCTCGTATGGACCCCAAGTCATCTTCAGATGTGTCCATACTTCTGCTGCGACGAAGCGCTCAAGTCTCAAGCCAATAACCCCTGAGACCTTGCAAACGGTCCAAGAGAGAGCGCTCTTCTGGTCATGTTGCCAAACTTCGTGTTCGTCTAAAGATTCGTCGACAGCGGCTGTCTCAGCAGGGGCAGTAATGTCAGCGATTTTCGTAGTTGCTGGTGATGCCATGCCTTTGCCCTCCACATGGATCCATTCCCACCTGTTCCAGAAAGTGGCTTCCATGACATCAAACCAGCTACGCGCAGCTCCGCTCTAGTCGACGCAATATGCGCCGTTGTGGTGGCATCGCTTCATCAGATAGAGGTGTGCAACGTGATCGTTCAGGTCAGTAGATGAGGCGAGTGAAGAAGTGTCTATGATTTAATCGAAAGTGGTGTAGCGCAGCGACTCGAAAGAAGGCGCTAGCCGGGCTCGCTCTCGACGGAGCTTAATTCCGCTATGTATCTTAGAACATTTAGATCATCTATCATCAATAACATTAATGACTTACTACTATATTATTAATAGCTCTATAAGTATATAGCTTAAGACTAGTAGGATCTAGCTTAGTAGCTATATTATAAAGATAATCTCTATATAGATCTTAATAAATATCTATTATAAGATATTATAAGTACTATAATAAGTACTATAGTAAATATAATAATATACTAATTAAGTATCTAGCTTTACTTATAGTACTCTTAATAATCTTATAGTAAGCTAATTATAACTCTTATAGCTTAAAAGATATATATTCTATTTATCTATAAACTAGAGAATATAAAATAGTATAATATAAAAGTAGATAACTTAGATATATCTAGTAGTTCTAAAAGTAGTAATACTATACTTTATATTATTAGTCTCTACTAGAGTATATAGAGATTTACTTCTATACTATATAGCTCTTTTAATTAGTCTATAACCTCTATATAGATATAGTTATTACTAATAGAATCTATAATAAATTCCTAAAATAGCTTAAGATTAGTAGCTAATAAAGCTATTAATAGAATAGTAGTAAGTATAGTAGTAAGTATAATAGTAAAATAGTAAGGGAATTGATTTATAGGTCAAACTAATAGCAATATAGTAGTATAGATAAGGTTGTTAATAAATAATCTCTAGAGATTAAGATCTCGAGATTGTGATTGTGATGTGTTAGCACATGGCGGAATTGAGCTCCGTCCTCTCACGCTAAAGTATCTATATCAGCCCTCGTGAACAAAAAGATGTCGGGTTCAAATGTGGACAACGAAGTGCTTCAACCCAGCACAGACGATTACAGTGAGTTGAAAGAAACAAAGGTGGTGTGTAAGTAAGTAGCCGGATAAACCCTCAACTCAATGAGAATACTGAGCCAACGCCTACATTCTTCTAATCATAAGGTGGTCAGACTTCCATCTCTGGACGTACATACTGCTACTGCAGTATTGAGTGATCGGCATCGCTTCTTTGACTTCCTGCTCACTCGGCCGTTTCTACAGCCCTCTTTATTCCCTTCTCACTTATGATTGGGCTCTTCTCAACCACCTTCTCCGCAAACACTTGCAGTGAGGCGCATTGCATGATGTCGAAGATCGAGACGTCAGCCTGAAGCGACAATGCGAGCCAGTTTCTGAGTTCTACAGCTATCAATGAGTCAACTCCGTACTCGATCATCGGACGAGAGGCGTCTATCGCGTCTGCTGACAGGGCAAATATGCCCTGCATTTTGCGCATCAGAGCATCGAGACAGCGCTGGACTGCTTCTTCCCACGTCTTGGCGCCAATCATGACGTCTCTCAGATCGCCAAGTGGTCCTGTTTTCGCACGTACAGACTCGTCATGCTGAAGTCCAGACACTGAGTTCCGCTT
The DNA here is from genome assembly GCA_002786065.1 of Microcyclospora pomicola. Lineage (NCBI taxonomy): Eukaryota > Fungi > Ascomycota > Dothideomycetes > Capnodiales > Microcyclospora > Microcyclospora pomicola. Next base: position 291,856 of record NHNY01000029.1, on the reverse strand, counting down.
GAGAGACCAGTATCGGTGGTCAGGTGCCCATGCCACGTTCATGGACTCGTCCCACAAGGTGAAGCCAGTAATGAGCTGACTGGAGTCGACGGATCGAGGCGGGCTACACATGGCCATCTCAATAATTCGCAGCGTCTGTAGCTCCGCGATTGGCTCGAATCCGAGCCCCTTCAGTCGCTCTATCACCCCTTCGGTCTTCGCAGCAACGCCGACATTGCTAACGGAGCCAAGGTCGATGGAAATGGCTGGGAGATTGTGACGTGCTCTGTATCGAGCAAAGGCATCCTGGAAGGCTGAGCCTGCCGCATAGTTTGATTGACCTGGGCTGCCCGCCACTCCAGCGATCGAGGCGAGCATTACAAAGAAGTCGAGGTCCTTGAAGGCATTATGTAGGTTCCAGGTGGCAGCAACCTTTGGCTTCAAAGCTGCTTGCCATCCCTTATGATCCATGGTCTCAAAAATTGAATCCTGTTTTCGATCAGTCTTCAGTCTAGCTCACGGAGGCAAGACTTACCTGTAGAACCATTGCAGCTTGAATCACGCCGCGGACTGGTGGTACGCCGCTTCTTTTCAAGTCGTCAATTGTAGCATCGAGCATCTTTGTGTCAGAAACATCGCAACTTCTGATGCTGACAGTACAGCCACGGGACTTGAGCTCCAGAACGAGACTGTCGGCTTCACTGTGCTGTGCTGCGGACCTGGATAGCATGATGAGATGCTGGCAGCCGATGTTGACGAGATATCGTGCTAGGCTTTGACCTATACCACCAAGACCACCAACGATGAGGTAGGAGGCGTTTTGAGCAAACTTGAAGTGCTTGACTGATGCCAGAACCTGGAATCTGGTCAGTATCCTGCCAGCAACAAGATGTGCGACGTATTGAGCTGCATACCTGTACCTCATCTCCGGGTTGGGGAGTAAGAATGATCTTGCCAAGATGTTTTCCAGACTGCATCAATCGGAATGCAGCGGTGATGTTTGACATCGAGAATTGGGTCACTGGTGCCACAGCTCTGATGTCTCCAGCTCGCCATAGCTGCGTTATCGCTTCCATCATCTGCTTGACCATGTTCGGGCGCAGTCTGACGAGGTAGTTCAGATCAACGGTCGCAAATGTGGCTACTCGGCTAAAGGGTAGCATGCTCAGAGCTTTGTCCTGCTCAATATCGCGCCGTCCAATCTCGATGAAGCGCCCAAAGTGTGCAATGCACTCCCAAGATGCCTTGAGCAGATTACCGGCGAGAGAGTTGAGGATAACGTCGACACCAGCACCATCTGTCTTGGCCATGACTGCAGAGGCAAAAGAATCGTTCCTGCTTGAGAAGATGTCATCTAGTGGAATGCCATAAGTCTCGTGTATGAACTGCTTTTTCGCTTGGGTTCCCACCGTGGCGAAAATTCTGGCCTTCTTAAGCTGCGCCATCATGATTGCGGCCTGACCTACACCGCCACTGGCAGCATGAATGAGCACTGTTTCGGCTTCCTGAAGACGAGCGCATACATCGAGTGCTTGGTGCGCGGTAGCAAACACCAATGGAATTGTTGCGGCTTCTTCTAGACTTGCTGTCTCTGGTATGCGTGCGGCCCAGGTCCAGTGTACACGCACCTTGGTACCGAAATGACCGAGCATGATGGCACATACACGATCTCCAATGCTGAGTCCTGATTGGTGTGCATGCGACCCTATGCCTGTGACGATGCCGCTGCACTCGAAGCCGATGGTATTTCCGTCGATATGGCCAAGTGCGCACAACACGTCCCGAAAGTTCAGGCCAAAAGCCCTTGGCTCGATCTCGATGTGGTCATCAGGGAGTGGCTTGCACATGGTCTGGTCCTCCACGAACACCAGGCTTTCGATCAAGCCAGGCGTGCCAATTTCAATGCGTAGTGGGATTTGGGGGTCGGCAAAAGCTTGAAGTCGTGGCTCGGTACTCTTGGAGAGCGCCATTGTAGCATCGTTGGCGATCATGTCCTCATAGACGCGAGCGACGTGAATTTGTGAATCTCTCACAGCATATTCGGTGTCGATGTCACCAGGAGACTGCTCAAGATTGAAGGACTTCTTGACCAGCTCGACCAGGATGCTCGTATTCGCTTCAGTCCAGGGATTCCTGGCAGTCGCTAGATCACAAGCGACAAGCCGCTTACGAGGGTCCTCTAGCCGTAAGGTCCGCAGCAGACCGGCATGTAGAGCATAGTCAGGATTCACTCCGTTCGCAATGTCGCCATTGGTAACCCACAACACACTTTGTACGCTGATGAGAGCCCTGTGTAAATGATCAAATGTCGTTTCGTCTATGCAAGATAACAGCGGCCGCTCCATTTCGAGAAGAAAGATGCAATGCTGGTCCCCTTGAAGCGAGTCAAGCGACTTGATACAAACGTCGATGCCGGTCTGTTGTCTAAGCAACGCTGCAAAACCCTGAAGCCACTGCTGTGGACTGGTATCAGTGGTCACAATTGACAGTGTCTCTGGATACCTTGGAATTTGAGAGGCTGTGATCAACATTGTGCTGATTGAGTATTCGTTCTCGTCTTCAAAGTCGCGAAGCTCAACGTCAACGCCCGAGAAACCTGTTGCCTTCAAGACTCTTTGCCACCCTTCAACAGAGATGTTCGGCGAGTCGACCCTATCCTTGCCCAACCACCAGCCGGGAAGTGTGCCAAAGCAGAGCTGAGTGTCGATTGTATCCCGAGTCGTCTCGACCAGGATCAGTTTCGCACCGGGCTTCATGAGCTTGCGTACGTTGGCCATAGTGTATTCTAAATCCCTGGTAGCGTGGAGAACTAGACACGCAACAACAAGGTCGTAGCTTCCCAACTCGAATCCTTGAGCCGCGGGATCGGACTCGATGTCAAGCTTTTGATAGTTGACGAGATCATTCCATGCCGCATACTTCGTCCTAGCCTGCTCGAAGAAGCCTGAACTTATGTCAGTAAAGTCGTAACGTGATAGTAAGGCGGCAGTTGTGGAGCCATTGCTGGACAACGCTTTGAGAACGCGAGTTGTACACGATCCAGTACCAGCGCCGATCTCAAGGATGCGTCCGTGAGGCGTCTTATGGGTATAGTGAGCTACGAGATGCTCAACCTGCGCACCGGAGCGGGCAGTGCGTAGAGAATTGTCGTAGAAGTCGTACAGTAGATTGTCGCCCATCATCAGCTCAAGAGGTGCCACCTTCCTGCGCAGAATATCAAGTAGAGACAAACCGATACGGCAAAGCAGGCGACCGTTAACGCTTGCGGCGCCCACCTCATCCAGAAGGAGCTGTTTGAGTCCTTGGCTACTCTTGGCCCATGAACTGCTGTTCTTTCCCAGTTTTCCCTCAGCGCCGAGACGATCCTGGATGCGCATCCAGTCCAGCAGCTTGTGCTGATGCGGGTCCAAAGCCTGCACATCATGTGCTGTAAGTCTGGCCAGGGTGTCGTGTATGAAGTGATACGTTGCTCGGATGATTTTCTTGCCCGTCTCTACTTCAGAGGCATTGGCCAAGAAGGTCACAGGTCGCTTGAGCGCAGTACTTGGTAGGGATGTCCAGTCCGGTCTCCATATCGACTCGAAACATACACGAGAAGTGTCATTCTGCTCTCTTACTGAGCCCTTGGGTACAGCCTGGCAGAAAAGGCCCGTGATGCGAGCTACAGGCTCGTTTCCTGTGGCATCACTGGTAACGACCGACAGTGTGCTGGAAAACCCTCGCCGCCCAGGAGTACTGACTTCTGCTCGGGCTTCAAGGATACTGTTCCCAACCCGTGGAATGTCTGCTGAGATGTATATCTGCTCGATCGAGCGTGGCAAGGCCATACATCCCTCTAATGCATCAGGCTCTAGTGCAGTATATGCCGCTTGGAACATTGAGTCGAGAGTTGTGGGATGCACAACAAGTTCAGATGGCTGATCCATCTTCGCACTTCTGCAGTCTCGGATCCAGAAAGTTGTCGATGAGTGTGGCGCACTAGCTCGAATGTCCACCAGGTTCCGGAAGAGAGGACCATGCGCTATACCACTCTCTCGAAGTTTCATGAAAACTTCCTCACAATCAAACCTGTTCCAGACCCGGGACTGAGCTTGATTCCATCTGTCTTCAAACAGCGAAGAAATGGAGTCGAAACTGTTCTCTGCAGTCACTGATACCTTTGGCTTCATTGCGATGTATCCGCTGCTGTGCTCGATCCAGGAACTGTCGAAGTGCGCTACCGAATAGACGTGAAACGTCCACCATCCTCGCCCATCGAGCTCAGAGTCTGCGCAGGGACTCAGTGTAAGCTGCACCTCGATGCCCTCGTCTGTGTCTGGTACGATCAGTGCACGCCGAATCTCCACCTTTCGCAGCATATATCCTGCACATGTCTCTTCGACAGGCTCCAACAATTGCTTGATGGCTTCAATAGCCATACTGATGTACCCGGCGCCGGGTAGCACCATCTCCGACTGCACGATATGATCTCGTAGCCATGGCAAGTCTGCAGATCTGAGGAACGTCCGCCATATGGGTGTCAAGGAATTGCATCCTGGTTCCAGACGGCCCAGCAGCTCGTTTGGCGCGTCGGTTCTGAAACGATGCGCTCTCGCTACTCGATGTTCCTTCCAGTAAGATGTGGTATGGTTCCAAGGGTACGGTGGCAAGTCGTTGAGCACACGTCGTTCACCCTTGTCCGACTCCGGTGTTGTGGCACCCAGGTTCACAGCCTGCCCGCTACATGCCAGAGTGCACAAGGTTCGCTGCATCGTAAGGATTGCGTTGCTGTTTCTTGTCAGGCACGAAGCGTAGGCTATAGTGCGATCGCACAACTTGGGAGAATGAAAGCATTGCCTGATAGGACCTGCAAGAGTGCCAGAAGGTCCAATTTCGATCAGGAAGTCGATGGATTTTGAAGAGGATGCCTCCTTGGCAAGGCAGATGCTTTCAAGCGCAGGTGAGAATAGCACTGGCTGCGTTAGGTTCTGGACCCAATGAGCTGGTCCCAGATCTCCGTGCTCATAGAGACGGCCACCGGTCACTGGGCAACCGTATATCTTGTCAATCTTGCCATGTTTCGGTTCGATCGTCTGACTCAACAGACCCATGTACTCGTCAGCCATGGCAAGCATGTGATGTGAGTGATAGGCAGCTTCGACCCTGAGCTTGCGCGTAAAGTGGCCATCCTGCTTGAGCAATTCATCGATCTCCATGATGGTGTCCTCGTCGCCGGAGAATGTGATATTCTCTGGGCTGTTGATGCAGGCAATGACTGCCTTGCCGCTTCCGAGAGGTTCAAGGTATGATTTTGCAACAGAGGAGCATATTCCAGCAGCCAACATGGCGCCTTTTTTGTCAGAGGCATGCTGATACTTTTGGGTCAGTAGACCACGAAAGTAGATTACGCCCAGTGCTTCCGAGAAAGTCAGACCACCAACACAATACGCTGCTGCTGCTTCGCCGCTCGAGTGACTGACAACGGCGTGAGGCTCAATATCCCAAGATTTGAGCAGCCTCACTAATGCCAGCTGTAAGGCTGTGCATAGTGGCTGGCTATATGCTGGCTGCTGTACTCGAGTTGTCTTCTCGTCTCGATGCAGTTCATCTTGAACACGTTAGCGTATATGCTCATCCCAAAAGCATTCTCAAACCTACCGATCAGCGACCAACTTGCTCCCAATTCCCTGAGAATGGCGTCGGCTTCCTGCATTGCTTGTGCAAACTCTGGGTAGACAAACAGTTCTCGACCCATGGCGAACCATTGACCACCTTGGCCGTTGAAGACGAAGCCAATACGTGGAGGATCGCGGGTGATGGTCGCTTTCTTGGTCTCATTCAGTGCAGTAATGAGACTGTCCACACTGTCGGCAGCCACTGCAGAGCGATATGGCAGCCAGGATCGACGTTCGGCCAGTGTATACGAGAGGCTTGCAAGATCGACTACTTCTCCAGCTTTTCGTTTATCATCAAGCCACTGCGCAAGATTTGAACGCATGCTGTCAGTGACGCTGCTGTCCTTACTGCTGAGGATGAAGATTCTCGATGGCGCGTTCGTACTGTCATTCGATCTCAAGTTGAGCGGAAGAAGTCCGTTTGCTGATTCGTTGCTGACTCCATTGCCAAGGCTATTAGAATCAGTCGTTGCGGTTTTCAGTGTCTTTGTGGCGTGCTCGGTGTCTGCTGTAATCATTTCATCCACTCCATTAACGCCACTCGTGCCATTCACGCCAATCACGCCATTCACGCCATTCGTCGAGGCCGCTGTATTCGAGATTTGCCTATGGGTGTTGCCATAGTCGAATGCTTCCACAATGACATGTGCATTCGTGCCTCCAAAGCCGAAGTTGTTCACCGAGACCCGCCTTGCGGCACCTTGCGGCCATTCGGTAAGATGTGTTGGCACCTGTTGCTGTCAGTGATTACATCCGGTGAAGTACCATATAGACCCATAAATTCCTCTATGAGGTTTGGAGATAAAGGAGGTCCCAGACTCATGACGTACTTTGAGATTCCAGCCTTGAAGATCAATGGCCGGATTTGGTCGTTCAAAGTTCGCATTTGGCGCAATCAGTCCCGTTTCCACTGCAAGGACAGCCTTCATGACTCCTGCGAGACCGCTCGTCGCTTCAGTATGTCCAATGATTGTCTTGACTGATCCCACCAAAACTGGGTCGCCGGGCGAACGATCTCTTGCAAAGACCGTACTGATGGCCTCGGCCTCGACAGGGTCGCCTACCTGCGTACCTGATAGACGTCAGTGTTGTCGTGACGTGGTTTTTGTACTCCAGATACGTACCTGTCATATGCGCTTCAACGTATGGAGTATCCTTGGGATCCAAGCCAGCGGCTCGGTAGCAGTCGCGCATGAGAGCTATCTGCGCATATACAGACGGCGATGTTATCGTTGGGGTTTTGCCATCTTGGTTCAGTGCTGATCCTCGTATGACAGCTCGAATATTGTCTTTGTCTGCGATTGCTCGGCTGAGTGGCTTGATGATCAACGTAGCGATGCCTTCTCCTCGACCATATCCATGTGCACGATCGTCCCAAGCATAACACTTCCCCGAATCACCCAGCAATCTCGATGCCTGTTAGCATGGCGTATGTCCAAGTTTCTGCCAAGCACTTACCCAAGGTTTCCCAGTGCAACGAAGGTGGGTGGGTACAGTATCAAATTTGATGCGCTGACGATGGACATGATAGATTCGCCTGACTTCAGGCTCTGGCATGCCAAGTGTAGGCAGGTCAAGCTCGTTGAGCATGCTGTGTCGATGGTCATGCTAGGGCCGGTGAGGTCGAAGAAATGAGAGGTCCGGTTCGATACCATAGATGCGCCATTTCCGGTCAAAATGGTCTGTGGTATGTTGTCAGGATCTCTGATGAGCCCATCGTTGTAGTCGCGCGTGAAGCAGCCAGCAAAGACAGAAGTGTTACTGCCTGCGAGTCGCACTATCGGAAGTCCAGCTGATCTAATAAGTATGACTTCCTGAAGCTCGTACTAATGACTTACCGTCTTCGGTAGCTTCGAAGACCGACTCGAGCTGCAGGCGGATCTGCGGGTCCATGGTCTATGAACCGGCGGTCAGCATTCATGCTGGGCATCATCCGTGAATGAGCAACAAACACTGGCAGCTTCGTTGGTGACATTGAAGAACGAGGCATCGAACTTTGAGATGTCTTCGTTGATGAAATGTCCGCCTGCGGCATTGATCTGTGACGAGTCAACCTAGGCCAGCATGAGAGTACTATACGGTCGTACCATGCCGGGACTTCTATAGTCTGGGTCGTGAAAAGCTTTGCCGTTGAATCTCGCAGATGGTATCTCTGACCACGCATTTCTACCGCTCTTACAAAGGTCCCACAACCGTGTAGGAGAATTAACATCGCCTGGGAACTTGCAACTCATGCCGATGACAGCAATGAGATCGTCGACCTGCGAACCCGATTGGCCAGAAGATAGCTGAGTAGCATCGTGGTCGACCACGCGTGGTGCCATCTTTCGATATATCCCGGATTAGAGCTCGGGGTAAGGCGTTCGACTGCGGTGTGTAGGGTTTCCCTACTGAGGACTATATTATTTCTTATAGTGTGCACGTACTTAAGCCTCGTCGAGACACCAGATCAAGACTTGCCGTAAAAGGTGCGCCGCAGGATTGTTGGTGGCACGAGAAGGTATTTCCCTCTATGTAGTCATGCTGGACGCTTGGCTCGGAAGCTCTAACGGGAAGTCCGACTGATGGAGCTGATCAGGATTTGAGGCATTTCTATAGCAGCATGATGGAAGGATGCATCCGCAAATAGACATGGACTTGCCGCTTGGAACATTGTTTAGGGTGGCCTTGCTCGAGAAGCGCTGAAGTATCGTTATCTCGTATCTACTGAGCATGTACAAGCACCCCAGACGAAAAGTAGCTCGGTATATTCGGGCATTTTGACGGTCGCTTTGGGTCTATCAACATCCGCAGCCTCATGTACGGTCCGCCGCACGCATGTTGACAATTCTGTTTCCGATCCCTTGAAGCAATGCGAAAGGGGTGGGCATGCTTGTCGACATCATCTTGAAATCCTCCACCAGGTTTGTGAAGACATTCAGCTGCGAAGCCACGATCGCACGACAGATTTGACCTCCGTCATTCCCAAGATTAATCTGCGACTGTCCGATGCGGATGTCGATTGGAGATCTTGTGTTATAGAGGTCGATTTCCGGTATGCTCGACATGTGCTCGCACACGCTACACAGCTGCTGCAATGCCATGGCATTGATCATCATGTTCTCGGTACGGAACATGCAGGATGTGCAACGTGTTATACATTGGAGACGGCGTGTACTGGTGCCGAACAGTTCCAGATGTTGACTAAGACTCGGCCTCCTTGCTGAACTCGCGGAGCTGGCGTGCGCACTGACTTCGTGCAAGACTTGCGCTGCTATTTGCAGGCACTCACATGCTTCAAAGGGGTGGTCGTCGGAAAGCATGAAATCCTCGCCTTCATCCGGTCCTGATATCATTGCGGGCTCAAGGGTCCATGAAGTAGGTGATGAACCATGGTTGTACGACCTTGTAGTCTCCGTACGCCCCGGAGCCCATGTCCTGGTGCTCAGAGGCGTGAAGTAGGGATCTCCAATCAAGCTCTCAACTAAGGAGTTGTCGAACCCTACTGCATGTGTAAGCCGACGCTCGGCGCTTCATAGACTCTCCAACATACCCGATTCCGATGTTCCAGTGCCTGGTATGTCAGCGAGTAGCCCAGTGCCTGCGTGTGCCCGTCCAGCTGCACCATTGATGTGATCGATATCTACGCAGCCATCGGTTGGAACCTGCTCCGCTCTGTGCTTCGGGCTGCTGAGCCTGTGGGTGTCTTCATTTTCGTTTACGCTGGACTGAGCCGTCTCATAGGCCGATGTGTCTTGCGAAGCATCAACGTGCTGATTAGGATCAGAACGATGTCTACGCTGTGGGCGAGCTTCGACGAGATGTGCGGTGTGTTCCCGGCCTCTGTATTGCTCGACGTCTGGCGGATAAATGCATTTGGTGGCCAAACTGCAGCATCGACTACAGCTTCCAGCCTCACCGCTGCATTTGAGCTGCAAACGAATCAGCCCTAGGTCTAGCTTGAAGTATAAGAGGGAGGCATGTTACCTTCTTTCTCCTACAGAGATAGCATGCTCGTCGAGCGTTATTACGTCTTAGCGACCGTGGCTGCTGGATGGCGCTCGTATATTGACTGAAAGGGCGCGTCTCTCGGCCTCCGCTTGCTGTCCAGGTTCCCAGCATGATCGAGCACTACCTTAGGTAGTCTAAGGTCAGGCACCTCCATGGCGACTAAAGCCATGATATTTGCTGCAGGCACTGTAAGCATGCTGCGCCGCCTAAGGATTCGAGACACCTGCGTGCACTGAATGTGATCTCGGACATCCATGTCATGTAGCATCGGCACAGCTGCAGCGGCGGACACTGGAGTGCTGAGGACGGTTTGTTATCGCCCCTCATGTGTTGGAATGGACGGCTGCATTGACGCTAGCGGCACGGGCATGCGTGGGAAGCAGGGTCTTGACCCCATTACGAACTTTACATTAAGCGACACATGCCGGCGTAGCCATAGGAATCCATAGAATGGAATGGAGGGTGGGAGTGCTGCATCGGTGGGACCTGGAAAGCTGAAGCTTGAGTTGATGTGATTGCTGCACGCCAACATACATGTATGTTGGCGCTAGCGTTACAGGCATTCACGGTGTGGTGTGTGGATCGATGATGTGTGATACAAACTACATGTATCTAGCTGCAGGGAGGAAGAAGACCTACGTGCCAAGACGCACGGGTCAAAGTGGCCTGAGGCCAACAACGGAAACGGAGGCATGATCTTATTTTAACCACGTGCAAGTGGACGGCACAAGCTCATCCGGTAAAGCAGCGTAAATACAGTGGTGGCCAAGGTGGCTTCCTGGGTGAAAGAAAAAGTGACTCAGCTCCCGCGTGTGTGAAGATGCCGGCTGAGTTACTTTTTCCATCACCCAGGAAGTGGCCCTAGGTAGTACGAGCGGGCGGACTAGCCCATGTGGATAAAGCGCGCGGGCGGGGGCGGATGACGACCAGTGGCGCCCTGAAGCACGTGTGTGCGAAAGACGTGGAATTACTAAGATAAGGTAATTCTTAAAGCGAGATTTTAGTTGTTTACTAGTATAGGAAGAGCTTAACTAATTATATACTAGTATTCCTAAGGTTAGAGTAGCTCTAGCTACTTCTTTCTATCTAGTTTATATATAGTAATAATTAGTATAATATTATCTCTAATATAATACTAGTTTTTAATATTATAGTTATTATTTATATAATTATATAGCTATAGCTTACTCTTAGTCTATATATAAGTATTTATATTAAACAATTACTATACAATAGTTATAAATTACTATAATTTAAAGATATTATAGATAATAAACTTAGTAGATAATCTTTTATATTAGATAATTCATCTCTAAAATCTAATAGTATAGAGTAAATATAGAGAAATAGTATAAGTAAAGTTTATATTTCTTTATATATAATACTATACTAAGTTAGATAAATAGTTATATATAGGTACAAAGATAATAAACAGATACCTAATATTACTTATATTTAATTATTGTAATAGTAACAGAAGAATCGGCGGCTTCCTTAGCACTAAGTACCAAAGTCTAACCCTGACCTACGTTAGTATACTAACGTCGCGTAGGTCTAGACCTCACACTAAAACTAGTGCTAATGTATAGAAATCGATTCTATGCTTTGCACATTCTCTACGCCGTTTTCGAATAACTAGCTACTAGACAAACCTCCTACATAACTTGCGATAACTACTATATACGAAACATTGTCGTTATTGGCATGCGATAATCTTTTTCTGCGACTTCTACCCTCTACCTACAATCTCGCCCGAGATCTCTCCGAGTTAGCTTTACACTACGACTAAGCACGGTAGACTACTCTAGCGAGACTCCTCGATTTAGTAGAAGAGCTACGGATAAGGGGCTAATACGACTATGCGCACTAGCTCTAGAGTAGTAGTTAGAGTAGGCAGCAGAGGTCGTAGTAGTAGGATAACTAGCAGTAGGATAATCGGGGATAATAGCTAGTCTAGTGCCTCGCTAGGTGTCTTTCACGGACGATAGTTTCTCTAGCGAGGACAGTGTGTCTCCGTGCGATTAGCATAAGCTAGGCACTACACCGATGTATAATTATTTCTTAGGCGAAGGTAGTAGAGACGAAGACACTATCTCTCCTACACGCTCTACTAGACGAAGGCACTCTTTAACTATTCGATTACTACCCTTAAAACTGAAGGCTAATATAGCGTTCACTACCCTGTAATATCTGCCGATACCTATGCTAGTACTTTTAGCGGAAGGTACTATTGTCCTTGCAAATAAGGCTATAGGACAGTTGTTTAGAATTGATGTTATGTATTAATATAAGGAGGATGATTTAGATTAAGATCTGCTTACTAGACTCGCGAGCTGCGAAGTCTGTTCTGCAATAGACGTCTTACATAGCGTTTTCTTTTCGTAGTAGTAAGTATAGGCGCATAAAGGATCGCAAGTTGTACACTGTTAATCGCGTAGCAGGAGCTGCTCGCGTATACGGTAAACATAATATAGCATCGGATGTTCGTAGGAGAACTGTGCGTCTATTAGTAACTATAGAACGTAAAGAGTACAACTTATAATAAACTTGCTTACCTAGATAAACTCGACGCCCTTATAGCACCTAAGGGAGAATAACTTCCCCTACTATCCCTAGAGACAGTTATATTCAGATTTCAGATTCTTGAAAAAGGCTTAATCGTCTATTGTGTCGATGTTCATTTCTACCCTCTAAGTATTCTGTATTTCTTGCTAGCAGCTGTTAACGTACTAGTATATGCGACCTTAGAGCGGTGTTTGTACTACTTACATAGTAGCATTAGTAGAAGTAGGATTCGTTACTGCGACGTTATGTGACTTGTTAGTAGACATATAAGGCCGCAACTACGAACTTACTAGACTTATGCCTAATTGTTAATTCTTCGCTAATCCTAAGTGTTAGAACTGACTAGAAACATTATTAGCGGACTATTAGACAGGGTGTGCTACTAACTGCTACTAAGTCTTCGACAGATTTATACAGGATGCTTTGTACCTTTGCGCTATAGATATCGAGACATCTACAGACATTTCTTTTCTATAGCACTGCAATTTCTTAGTACATAAACCTCGAACACTCGAACGACGGACGACCTACGATCCAAGATAGTCGCGCGTTATTTATAGCACAAGATCTGCATCCGTCTACAAAAGGCTACTATTAAATTTTTAAGTACAGGGTTCCTTCTATTGCCTGCTTAAAACGGTCTAAGAGTGTAAGTCGTAGGAGAGACTCTCTTTACAAGAAACAGATGACTTGATCTCTATCCCACAATTAACAGTAGCTAGACTAAGTAGTATGCTATAATTAGTACTTATGTATCGTAGCCTTCCGCTCGCTTGACTTACTAGTTTTAAAGCCTCTACGATGTCGCCAATTAGAGATCTCCTTAGTATCCATCTAAACATGCCCTAAATAATAGTAGAAATTTCAGCAGCCCTTAGGTCCAGTCTAGACAGTCGCTTAAGCCATCTCGTTATATTCGGCAGTGTCCTAGATCTAGGTACTTTAGGACCGCCCTATATGACAAAATCTTAGAGTAGTTCCACTTTTAAAGCTCGACATTGCTAGACGCCCGAAGTTCCTAGCAAGATAAAAGAGAGCAGTTCTAGAAAGACTACACTAAGCTACTAGACCTGTTTATAAGGAATATTTGTAATAGGGTATATCATCTGATCCGTAGACATAAGGGCCCTACGAAAAAGTCTCGGGTTATTATACAGAGTAACATCGTTATTAATAGAAACCCTTTAGCTTATTGCAAACCTTATAAAGAGGGCTAAGAGCCGAGCATAGTAAAGGAGAGAGATTCTAGCTAGATCTATGACAAGATTATCGCCGCGCGTATGATGGTGAACAGCGGCATTTACTAGCGTCTTAAATTGTAGCTAGAGTGCCGCCTTATCACATAGTGTAGCATAACGAACATTCACACCACAGAACAAGTTATCTAGATTGTAGATAAGCGCAAAACCATTGCTATCGTTGTTATTAAATGGAATCGCTAGTAACATCTCGTAAGAGTGTATAGTTAGTGGATTCTAGGCTGTGTCGTCTTTGTCCTTAGTCCTAATTGCTATGTCGGGCACTACTAGAGTTGGAATCAATACTCTTTAATTATCTAGGTACGGATCAATGATTATTACTATCCTATACTTGTATAAGATAAGGGACGAGCTCCCTACAACAAAAGATTTGGCTTATTCTAGCCTGTCGTAAGATTGCTTGTGAACTTCCTTGTCACTATTATTACCGTCGCTCTCTGAATCTGTAATTTCATCTACATTAATCTTAGGCTACTCTGTACCTAACAACCCTCCTAGTTTAGAGCGCTAAGTTCTTAAAACATGCTCGATCTACTAGATCGTATTAGTGCTTAGCTCTTCCGACTATGCCTCGTTCAATGCTTTAGCTATGTTCGTAGGAGCCTAAAAGAGTTTCAGTCTGTTATAAATACCTAATAACACCTACTGTTACCGTCTCTTGCCTCTAAAGAGGATATTAATGTGACGCTTAAGGAACATAGGACTCTTAACTTGCAGATCATTAAATAGTAATTTTACCTGCTTTGTTATCATCCGTAGGAAGCGCGTCTGATTACTGCCTACAAGCTATGTGTAGAGTGAAATCAAATTTAGATCAGAGGTTAGGATGTCCTCTATCATCAACGACGCTCCTTAATCATAAGTAGAGAGAGATATTATGCTCGAAGCGCTAACTGCTATGTTTGTACCTTCGGATACAGATTCCGGAATCGATACCTAGTCGTTATGAAAAAACGAATAGCTCTGTTCCCTCTGGATATCGCGTATCCGTGCTAGCGTAGACACGCTATCTAGCGTTTCGGGATAGGTATGTCTAAGAACTTTCATTCGAGTGCTTAGCACTTCTAATCCTAAGGCTTCTGCCGACTATAATTCTATTAACTGTTTATAGGTAAGTGCTAATTTGTGCATAGCTCGTAACGTATCGGGATGCTTAGCTCTGATCTTTCGTCTCCGCAGCTATATAACTGTTTCTTCTAGAGCTGCAGCATCAAGCTACTGCCCTTAGAGCGTGTAGGTAGAAGCTAAGTTAGCTATACTCGACAGCGTGTTAGGGTGCTTATCCCTAAACATCCTTGTTCGCGACTCTATTACCTTTACCTACAACTTTTCGGCCTCGTTCTACCTTCCTTAAGCACAGTACGTCAGCGCCAAATTTCCTATGCTTCCTAATGTCGACGGATGCCCTAGACTAAAAACTGTGATGCTAGCCTCTATTACGTGCGCCTATAGCTTCTCGGCCTCCTCCTACCGCTCTTGATTAGCGTACGTTAACGCAAGATTTTTCAGGACGATTAAGGTGTTAGGATGCTCGTGTCCAAGAATCTTCTTCATGCCCTCTACTATCCGGACCTTAAGCTCCTCTGTTTTCGTCTAGTGCCGCTGCTTTCGGTACACTAAGGCTAGATTACCTATGCTTGTTAACGTATCGGGATGCTCCTCGCTAAGCACCCTCCTCCTCGTCTCCATTACTGTTACCTCTAGCTCCTCCGCTTCCTTCTATCGCCCTTAATTACAGTATGTTAACCCTAGATTAGCTATACTTATTAGCGTCGAAGGATGCTCCTTACTAAGCACCCTCCTCCTCGTCTCTATTACTGTCACCTCTAGCTCCTCTGCCTCCTTCTAGCGTCCCTGATTCCTGTACGTCGACGCGAGGTTAGCTATGCTCGTTAGCGTCGAAGGATGCTCTACTCCGAGTACTGTCCTCGTCGTCTCTATTACCGTTACCTCTAGCTCTTCCGCTTCCTTCTATCGCCCTTAATTGCAGTATGTCGACGCTAGATTGCCTATGCTTGTTAGCGTGTCAGGATGCTCCTCGCTAAGCATCCTCCTCCTCGTCTCTATCACTGTTACCTCTAGCTTCTCCGCCTTCTTCTATCGCCCTTAATTGCGGTATGTCGACGCTAGATTAGCTATGCTCGTTAGCGTTAAAGGATGCTCCTCGCTAAGCACCCTCCTTATCGTCTCTATCACTGTCACCTCTAGCTTCTCCGCCTCCTTCTATCGCCCTTGATTCCGGTATGTCGACGCTAGATTAGCTATGCTTGCTAGCGTGTCTGGATGCTCCTCGCTAAGCACCCTCCTCGTCGCCTCTATTACTGTCACAAATAGCTCCTCCGCTTCCTTCTATCGCCCTTAATTGTAGTATGTTAATGCTAGATTGGCTATGCTCGTTAGCGTGTTAGGATGCTCCTCGCTAAGCACCCCCCTCGTCGTCTCTATTACTGTTACCTCTAGCTGCTCCGCTTCCTTCTATCGCCCTTAATTGTAGTATGTCGACCCTAGATTGCCTGTGCTCATTAGCGTCGAAGGATACTCCTCGCTAAGCACCCTCCTCCTTGTCTCTATTACTGTTACCTGTAACGCCTCTGCTTCTGCCTATCCTTCTTAATTAGCATACGTTAAAGCAAGGTTGTTTATGCTCGTTAGCGTGTTAGGATGCTCTTTGCTAAGCACCCTCCTTATCGTCTCCATTACTGTCGTAAAGAGCTCCTCCGCCTCCTTCTATTGCCCTTAATTGTAGTATGTCGACGCTAGATTAGCTATGCTCGATAGCGTGTCTAGATGCTCCTCGCTAAGCACCCTCCTCCTTGTCTCTATTACTACTACCTCTAGCTCCTCTGCCTTCTTCTATCGCCCTTAATCCCGATACACTATAGCAACTATCGCTATGCTCTATAAAGTTAGCTAGCTTTCATCGCTAGCCTATACCGACTATATAGTCATCGAAGACGACGCTATCGCAAGAGCTTCGTTATACGCCCCTTGCGTATGCGTGTACTATGCACACTTATACATTACCGATGCCTACTCTAGACGTCTACTCTCGCTTTTAGGCTAGTGTCGCACGACACCTTTAGTATGCGGCAACAGTATATAGCACACTGCCTAGTTCTTATAGTTTCCGTTTAGGAACAACGCATCTAGACCATGTACAAACCGGTTCAGCACTTCCTTAACTCGATCGTGCTCTTCTAACTACATCTGCGACGCGTCCTACACTAGTCGATACATTTCCTAAGTCTGTGCGTCGTATATAACAGACACAAACGAGAAGTTACGTAGCAAGACGATGTCCTCTTCGAAGTCGGATGCATAAGGGAACTCCTCGTCGTCCTTAACGTATGCTTAGAGCAGTCTCTCTAGCATAGCGACCTAGTTATAGAAGCTTATGAACGACAGCAGCTCTGTAGCAGACTGTTGCATCTAGTAGATATGCTCGAACAAGAGCTGCTATGTTAGCAGCACTAAGTTGCTCGCGTCTTTGTAGCAGTTCGGGAGTGGGACATAGCGGTGTAGGAGACTCGTCCGAGACTAACGGCTCTGCTCGATCTCTGCGTGATACTGCTGCACTAAGTACCGCGGCTTCCGTGTGCGAATGTACGCCGCTGCTTAGGTGATCGCAAGTAGTATGTACTCTAGTGTACGTACGAGCGGTAGAACATCTTCGCTCGGCTGTTTTAGCTTGCCTGTAAGTAGCGCTTCGGCCTCCGCTTCGCTCATCGGCATTACTTTAACGATGTCGTCTTTATACATGTCTAGCTTTAGCGCCTCGCTCTTGCTCCGTAACGTGACTATTATGCGTCTGTGGTCGTAGACTAGAAAGTAATCTATGCGCTGTTTCGCTAGCTGCTCTACGTCTAGCGTCGCTAGTAGCTCGAGAAGGAACCTAGTATCGTCCGCGTTGTCTAGCACTACTAGCTAGCTTCCTTTGCGCTAGTCCGACAGCTAACTTCTGACAAGCCCGAGTATGTTAGCCTTAGGATCCTTCCTCCTATAGAGCTTAAGCCGATCGGCGACCTCGCGCACGCTCTCCTCGAACCGCGCTGCGTTGCTCGCGTAGATCTAGAGCACCTACGTTTCCGCCGACTAACGACGGACCTGCTACGCATGCTCGATCGCGAGCTGTGATTTTCTTGTCGTAGCATGTTAGCAATGCCGCGATAGCGATCATCGCACTCGTGCGCCTACCCTACGCCTCTAAGCCCGATTAACGCGACTCGTCCTACTAGTACAGACAACCTTGTGCTGATCTGCTCTGTTACTGTCGTCCGCTCTACGAAGTCTAGATCGCGCTAGTATGGCACGTTAGCGAAGGGTGTAGGCGGGGTCTTAGATCGTGCTAGTGTCGCGTCGCTATTAGCATTTCATAGCGGATCGCGCGTAGTCGCTAGCCTTGACTTACTAGGCGCGATGTGGATCGGACTATGATTGATCCCTATTTATAGCCTATAGTTATCGTCGCTGAAAGCGATGTCTGTGTAGGGAGGCGCCATCGCCCGAAGTAATATGTCAACCTTGCCTATATTTAGAAGACTATGATTTCTATAGAGGAGATTCTGTAAGCTCTTAAAGCAGCGTGGCCGTATTGCCC
Source organism: Microcyclospora pomicola (assembly GCA_002786065.1). Taxonomy (NCBI): domain Eukaryota; kingdom Fungi; phylum Ascomycota; class Dothideomycetes; order Capnodiales; genus Microcyclospora; species Microcyclospora pomicola. The sequence goes on along the minus strand of NHNY01000029.1, from coordinate 273,812 downwards.
TTAGCCTACTTAGCCTCGTCCCTACCTTAGCCGTGTTTGTCGTTAGCTCTCCACCTCTGTTTTCATCTAGTTAAGTAACATTATATTTGTAAACGCGTAGCAGAACATAGTCTAGTTCTTCTTTATATAGCCCTTTATACTAGCATAGCAGACCCTCTAAGTATAGCTACTAGGGTCGTTAGCATTGTTGTGCCTACACTACATAGGGCCTGACTTCTACTTAACGACCTCGAGAGAGTCACAGATGCACTAGCAGCGATAGCTAGATTGAAAGAAGACGTTAGCTCTGTTACTACGACTTTGAGCTTGCTTAAGGACGTCGAAGAAGCTATATAGACAACGTTAGGTACTGCAGTTGCTAGTTAATCGAAAGCTACTGTTCTAAGCTGTAGAGCTGCGTGCGATGCTATTCGTGGCGATGTATCGCGTTAGACTAAACGCTCTAAGGGAAATAAATTGTCGTAGATTGATCAGATGAACGTTAGCTTCTTCAAAGAGCACTAGTTGAAAGCACTGTCTATCTAATTACAAACATACAAGCTTACGCTGAATTCGGTCGTAGGCGTAGCTACCTTGTAAGTGTTCGAATAAGACGTAGACTAGCTATACGTGTACTAAGTTACTATATAAAGGTATAATTCCTTTTGCAATACTTGTATAATAGAAGAATTGCGCAGAGCTGTTAAGTTGTAGCACAGCAGCATTAAAGCTGCTAGTAACAGCATAGGAAATAAGATCGTAACTATCGAGCGTGCTCTAGCAGAAGTACAGATTAACCTAACAGATGAATCTACTAACGAGGGTGACGACGATCGAGATGCTGCTATTATAAACCTTAAAGAACTTGTAGAAGCGCTCTAGCAAGCTCGAACTTTGCTTGCTAAATTGTTATCGAAGTCTTGCTAAGAAGAAGTAGTAAAAGCAGCGGAGAGGAGCAAAGGAATATCGATTAGGTTTAGCGAATATAACAAGAGCATACAAATAGGCATTAACTATAGTTCTTCGACGTGGAGCAGTAAGTAAGAATATAGAGTTTAGTCTTAATATGTAGAAGTTGTATGTGTGTCTATCACATTAAACGATCTCTATTCAAGTTTAAGACATAACAGTACTATAGCAACCCTAAGGTTTCTATCTCTCGCTATGCTTCTAGAGCCTCTTAATTAGCCGAGCTTAACATTATAGCCGTAGGCACTTAAGGCATCTTAGTCGCCTTCTTTATGAATGGTTTTCCTAGTTCCTTCTCGTCACGCTTCCTCTGTGCTTCGACGATATCGTTGTACGATATCACCTTAGCTCTTCTAACTATCGTTACCCGCGTCGATTCCCGCGTTGTTTTCTTATTATTCTGCTCGAATAAGAGCTTGTTTTCGTCGAAGAGGAGAGCTCGATTAGCAAACACCTTCTCTGCTGCATGTGCAATTTTCTTAAGATACTATCGTGATTAACTATCGTGCAGATCTAGCTACTTCTCTAGTTTACGTCGTACATTATAGAAACTTACTATTGTAGTCGGCGTCCGTAAGATCTGCTTAGGGGTAGGCGATGCATGATCTATTATCATGTCTCCTCTAGTCTTAGATGCTACTACAGGACGCTGCATTCTACCGAGCACACGATCCGGGTTGAATAGGAAGAGACCTGCTTTGGCCTAGCTTGTATAGATGTTGCGCGACGTTAAGGCAGCTTACTAGGCCTTCTAATAACACGATGTAAAATGCTGCTTACTAATCTTGTTCGTACTACCGCGATACAAGCGCTCGACCTGCTCGCGATATACTGTCTTAAGCGGTCCGAACACACTAATGTTATATAGCTAAAGTTTATAGGAGGTATGTAAGGGCAGTCTACATAAGATAATGTTGTTCTAGAAGTAATAGGTCAAGACTTCGAGTAATTCATGTGTACTAAAGCTATTACTAATAAGCAGACAGGGTCGACCTTTTGCTCGAGCTCGGGTAAGAGTATCGAACACATACTGCACCTAGTACAAGCTAATCGCAGTGTCGGTATACCTAGACTTGGAACAAGCGAAGTGCTAACTAGGCGTAGGTAAGGCTGTCTATGTGCTGCGGTAGGTAGCAGCCGGCTAAATTATCAGAGGGTTAAGATACCTACCGTTAGCAGAGATGTATTCGATTGCAGTAATTAACGTCCGCTACACACTCGATGGCCGTGCTGCATAAAGCTCGTCACGGTCAACTAAAACTTTTAACAAGCTAAGCACGCTTAAAAGCACGCTAGTCTCATCTATGTTATATACGTTCTCTTCTAAGATCGATAGGTAGTTCAGCTGTTCCCTAATAATAGAGAACTACTCCGAGACTTTCTTATAGATGTTGTACTTATGTTGGTCACAGTCGATAGCTTTTGCTCGGCGAGCCTTTAGTTCTAGATGGCACTTATAGAAGCCCTGCGGCTAGTTCTTCCCTAGTAAAGGCATATCATTAGCTACAGGCATTTAGAACATAGAAGATCTTTAACGACGAATCGTCTGCGTAAGGACTCGTAATGACTTCACTAGGAGCGGACGACGACTATAGGCTATGTAGAGCATAAATCTAGCAAGAGCCTTCTCCTCTAGTGCCGAAAGATATTGCTGCTTCGTAGCTTTGTCTCTTCGCGATAGACGTCTATACAGACGATACTATCTAGTAGTCGGAGGTAGCTCGTCTAGGCTTATAATTATGTTCGTGCTCATCTGTCCTACGATGCTAATTAGGTCGTCTTCTACTTAAGGTGTGTCCTAATGTTAGGCAGAAGACACTACGATAGAGGCGAAGAACACGATATGTAAGAGCAAAAGAGTCACCAAAATCCATAAATAGCGGTGTTTAGGAAGCCGCATCAGGCTTAGGCGAATCACAGGCTAGCGCTTACTGTTATAGAGTCTTAGGCTAGCTCCGGATCATGACCTTCGATAGCGGATGCGTTAATAAATGCCTCTAAACTCGACATCTCGCGTTTAAGATACGATAGCGCCTCCCTACACAGACATCGCTTTCGGCGACGATAACTATAGGCTACAAATAGGGATCAATTATGGTCCGATCCACATCGCGCCTAGTAAGTCAAGGCTAGCGACTACGCGCGATCCGCTATGAAATGCTAACAGCGACGCGACACTAGCACGATCTGAGACCCTGCCCACACCCTTTGCTAACGTGCTATACTAGCGCGATCTAGACTTCGTAGAGCGGACGACAGTGACGGAGCAGATTAGCACAAGGTTATCTATGCTAGTAGGACGAGTCGCGTTGATCGGGCTCGGGGGCGTAGGGTAGGCGTACGAGTGCGATGATCGCTGTTGTAGCATTGCTAACATACTACAACAAGAAAATCACAGCTCGCGATCGAGCATGCGTAGCAGGTCCGTCGTTAGTTAGCGGAAACGTAGGTGCTCTAGATCTACGCGAGCAACGTAGCGCGGTTCGAGGAGAGCGTGCGCGAGGTCGCCGATCGGCTCAAGCTCTATAGAAGGAAGGATCCTAAGGCCAATATACTCGGGCTTGTCGGAAGTTGGCTGTTAGACTAGCGCAAAGGAAGCTAGCTAGTAGTGCTAGACAACGCAGACGATGCTAGGTTCCTTCTCGAGCCGCTAGCGACGCTAGACGCAGAGCAGCTAGCGAAACGGCGTATGGATTACTTTCTAGTCTGCGACTACAGACGCATGATGGTCACGTCACAGAGTAAGAGCGAGGCGCTAAAGCTAGACATGTATGAAGACGACATCGTTAAGGTGATGCTAATAAGCGAAGCGGAGGCCGAAGCGCTACTTACAGGCAAGCTAAAACAGCCGAGCGAAGATGTTCTACCGCTCGTACATGCACTAGAGTACATACTACTTGCGATCACCTAAGCAGCGGCGTACATTCGCACACAGAAGCCGCGGTGCTTAGTGCAGCAGTATTACGTAGAGATCGAGCAGAGCCGTCAGTCTTGGACGAGTCTCCTACGCCGCTATGTCCTACTCCCGAACCGCTACAAAGACGCGAGCAACTTAGTGCTACTAACATAGCAGCTCTTGTTCGAGCACATCTACTAGATGCAACAGTCTGCCGCGGAGCTGCTGTCGTTTATGAGCTTCTATGACTAGGTCGCTATGCTAGAGAGACTGCTCTAAGCATACGTTAAGGACGACAAGGAGTTCCCTTATGCCTCCGACTTCGAAGAGGACATCGTCTTGCTACGCAACTTCTTGTTTGTGTCTGTTATATACAACGCATAGACTTAGGAAATGCATCGACTAAGTTACTGTTCTTGCGCCGAATCTTCACTATACGCTATAGCATGTTTGTATACACTAGAAGGAACAAAATATAGTCTAGCTAATAGCTTGCTCTATAGGTTACATTTGACGACCAACTTTGCAGCTAATGTAGGTTATATAGACTCTATTTTAAGAGTAAGAAGATAATTGCTCAAGATGTACTATAAACAAAGCTCGAAGATTCGGTTACTAGCGAGCCTGCTATTAGCCGACTCGGCCGAGCTTATCTACCGCAATGAGGTTAGCCTACATTATCGCTCGCGCTATGTTTATAGAGTAGCTTTCTAACATAATGTCGGCAATATATATAGCGTAGTACGTGAGTTTTCACACGAGTCTACGATATAGTTCAGTCGGTTCGGTTTCGTTAAAGCCATTGCTTACGAGGTACATTACTGCTTATGCTTATTATCCGGAACATAGTCGTTATCTCCTAGCACACAGCAAATACTGTAGAACAATACCGCTCTACCGCTACTCCTACACGTCGTGATGTTCGACGTTACAAGCGACCCTACTGTTAGACGCTGTCCTTACAGCTTTACAAGCATATACTGCACCTACTTAAGCGCTACGTCGTCTAATAGGACGCCTGTACTCTGTAGCTCTTGTATAAAGTCGCTAACTGCAGCCGGTTCGTACGAAAAACATCTGCCACGACTCGTGCTCGCAGATATATTCGTACATCTCTTCTATTGATCTATGTTTAGGACTGCTATCGTCTCGAGAAACACTACACTAAGACTCTAGACGTCCGACGACGTGTTGCGAGGTTCTTCTAGTGTGCCTTTCGAGGCACAGTAATTTCTAGTAACCTAATTAATTATGCCGGTTGTAGTGCTTATCTTCTACATCCGCTAAGTCGAAGGAGTGCCGAAATCCGTAAACCGCACACTTCCGTAGCGCACTAAGATGTTGCGCAGCGTAGTGTCCTTATAGCGCACGTTCTGCCTTTAATAAAACGCTAGGCCTGTCGCAAGACAGCCGAAGAAGGTACGTAGCTCGCCTTGTTAGGAAGCATCAGCACGTTAGAGCTACGTGTCTAGACTTATCTCGGCGATTGGAGACATAGTAAATACGATATATTTCGGAGCCGTATTGTTCCCGACTAGTTCCACGATATAGCGGTATTTCAGCCGCTTAAGGACTTCGATCTCCGCAATGAAATGTGTTACGTGCTCTAGCTTCCTGCCGAACACCGTCCTCGACAGGATTCGTTCTCGCACATACTCTTAGGAATTGATCATGCCGGAGGCCTTTTCTACCTATCTAAAGCCGCCTAAGCTAAGGCGAGATTCTTAACGGTATTAAGCGTTGACGTGTGACCTCTTCCTAAAGCCCTTTCGTATCCTTGCAGCGCTCGTATGTACATCTTTTCTGCTTTAGTTACCTTTCCCTGTTTGTAATATACATTGCTAAGACTGCTTATAGTGTCGAGCGTTAACGTGTGTTCTGTTCCTAACGCCTTCTCGTATGCTTGTAGCGCTCGTATATACATGTTCTTTACTACTATCGTATTCCTCTTGTCGTAGTATAGAGTGCTAAGATTGTAAACAGTATAGAGCGTTGATATGTGATCTGCTCCTAACGCTCTCTCTTTCCCTTATAGCGCTCGCTTATACACCTCCTCTGCTCCTATTATCTTTCCCTGTTTGTAGTATAGGATGCTAAGATTGTTCATAGTGTTTAGCGTCGATTTGTGATCTGCTAGTAATACCTACTCGTACCCTCGTACTGCTCGTATATACATCTCCTCTACTACTGTCATCTTTCCCTAGTTATAGTACAAGTTACTAAGATTGTCGACTGTATAGAGGGTTAATACGTGATCTGCTCCTAACGCCTACTCGTACCCTTGTAGTGCTCGTATATACATCTCCTCTGCTTCTGTCATCTTTCCCTAGTCGCAGTATAGAACGCTAAGATTGTTAACAGTGTCGAGCGTTAATATATGATCTGCTCCTAACGCTCTCTCTTTCTCTTGTAGCGCTCGTATATACATCTCCTCTGCTTCTGTCATCTTTCCCTAGTCGCGGTATAGAACGCTAAGATTGTTAACAGTGTCGAGCGTTGATATGTGATCTGCTCCTAACGCTCTCTCGTACCCTTGTAGCGCTCGCGTATACATATCCTCTGCTTCTGTCATCTTTCCCTAGTCGATATACAGAGCGCTAAGATTGTAAAAAGCCTACTCGATATTAGAATCATCGCCTTTTTCCTTTCCTAAATAGCTCCGACATCTGTTCGTATGATTAAGTAAGCGTCGTTAAAGCAGAGGCCGGTCTGATGACTCCTTCGAAGGCACGTGCGCTGTAATACACGAAAAAGCTGCTGTTACTAAATCGTTGTCGAGTTGCGTGTTAAGCACAGCTAGCACCTAGGAGTGTACACAAGCATAAATACTGTACCTAACAGATTCGACTTCGTATTCATTAGTTATATTAGCCTCTGTAAGTCTATACTCGTATAGCACCTAGACATAGGCTTAGAAAGCCAATTCGTCCTTACTCAAATGTTGCATCTACTAAGGAATCCTATTAATATTGTAACGTAACAACTCGAACTAAAGGTCCTAGTTATTAAAGTATGCCTATAGCTAAAGAAGGTTAGCAGAAGTACTGTTTCTTCGCTTGATCTGATCAAACGATATCTACTAGATAGAGAAAAGCGTTCGGTCCTCGTATGTCAATAAAATAGGACTAAGCTTCTGCAGTCTAGCCTACGACTGCTTAAAGAAGTCAAGATACCTAGTGAAAGTCATCGAGGTCTGCTTAAGATAGGCTCTAGCGGTAGTAAGTGCAAGAGGTAGGCCATCGAGCTTATAAGCAAGCAGCATTGCACTAGCATCTAGACGTATTAGTTTAGGCTGTGCGCATTAGGACCTCTGTTCTGCTTACTATTCGTTAAGTCTCTTCTACCCGATAAGTTCGCTAAAATAGCTAGACTATCCTGTACGTTATCTAACTTAGCGACGCGCATAGAGTAGCCTTCCGTAACCTAGGACGATCGAGTCGTTATAATAATAGCACCCTAATAGGCCTCGGGCAAGAATTGACGAAGATCGAATACAGCTAAATCAGTGTTTCCTAGCACCTTTAGATTATTATAGTTGTCGCATATCATCAGCTAACGAGTGTTTAGAGGCATACTAAACTAGGCTTTCACAGCATCTACGACCTCGTCTAAGTCGCGATTTAGATCCAAGTTGACTAGTCGCGTAGTAGACGCCTGCTCTTAGAGAATTTGTTTTGCGATTCTTACGAAACTTGACTTAACAGAGTCTTCATCTTTGACGTTTAACTAGACCGATGTAGAGTAATCGTCCTAGTGTCGTACTGCGTATGCGATCGCGAGTTGTGTTTTACCTATGCTGCTAAGACTATAGAGCACAACCGTTCTACGACTTCTGTTGCTCCTTAAACAAGTATATATTTGTTAAAGCTTAGTATTACGCGCAACGAAATGATGTGTCTTAGTAGCTGCTACTAGACTAAAAGCTAACGAAAAGTCTTCATAATAAAGCCCTAATAAGGGTATTAGTATAACATAGCTAGACGTAAGCAGCTCAATTAGAGCAATGCGCGCAACTCACCTTTCCGAATGCTACTAATAGCAGCTTTAAGCCGTTCCTAAGATTTTGCTCTACCTTTACTGTACAGGACTAGCATCGAGATATCTAACAGTCTAAGCAGCGAGTAAACTAGATCCTCTTCTTCCCTCGTCTCTCGACTATTCTGCTACAATAGCTGTTTACGAAGATTAAACTCGGCTAAGGACTAACTGCGAAGAGCATTTATAGGAATGTTCGTAATATCGCTGATCTGTCTTGTAAGAGACTCTTTAGTACTAAGACGCTACCTATATCTAGAGAAAAACTCGAGTGCCGAGGGAGTAAGCAGCTCTTGTAGTGTCCATCCCCGCTTAAACTACCGACTTAACGCAAAACACTCCTGCTATGCTACACTTATATACTTCTTATCTCTAGCTATAGTTCGCGGAACGTCCGAGAGGAAGACATAACATCTCTCTACGTCCGAGTACTACTGAAACATACAGATTAGCGTACGAGAAAGCTTAGTAAGGTTCCTCTTGTCGATACAACAAGTATCTATCTAGAAATATTCTAACCTATCCTATCTTGTCTACTAAACACAGAATCGAATCTTTTCATACCCTAGCTTATTTGTGCCCGTTCTATTCACGATATCGTTATAGGTAACCTTATCTTCGTTAGTACCCTATATATGCGACAAGATCGCGTAGCTATATCTTAACAATTCAGATGTCGGTACATCTCTAGTGAAACTGACGTTGCTAACATTATCGCGCTTTAAAAAACGCATCGTTAGAAGAAAGTAGCGGATCGCTAAGCTGTTATAGCCTCACAGGTTAGAAGCACATCGTCTAGTTGGTTTAACAGAGGTCTTGCAACAGGCCTCCGAAGAATAGTTAGACCGATGTAGGATCGTAGATCGGACGTCTTTACGAGAAATGTTGAGGTGTGCCCTAACCTTAGTCTGGCCCCTACTCGACCCTATAATCAGGTTGCTACGCACTTAAAAGCGGCTTATGCTGTGCTAAGAATGACATCATCTTACGCGAAAGCACGAGGCCGTTCTGCAAAGATCAAGCCACTACCTAGTAGCTACTACGGACATTAATTAGCCTGCGTTTCAAAGAGAAAAGTCTTAGTAGTTGTCGTGATTATATATCGCTTAACACGTCTAGCTTTATTTAGACATTATTGTAGAAGGATAGATAAGCGTTGTAGTTGTAGGGTTGTTCGTGAGCTGTGATAGCTTATTAAGCTTTAAGTGTGCCTCGGCAAATCTAGGCTACTCTTAGTAGACAAATGTAGAGTTAAGTACTTAAATAAAGGGCGCATTGACCGCATCTCTAGCTTATATACGCCGTTCGTAGGGGACTATACGATAGTCGAGGTAAGCTAACTAGTAAAAACAGAAGCTACGCAAGTGATCGATATAGAGTCTAAAGGGATTCAGGCAAATTTGCCTAAGGACCTAAGTGAAAAGAACTAGGGTCCTATACAGATGCCGGTTCCCTAAAATGTGCCGCCCTCTTAATATAGAGTGCTAAATGCACGTGACCTAGTGTTACACAGCTAACCCTAGGAAGCTAGGGTGACACAGCACGTGCTATGAAGGCATATACTCGAGCCGATCAGAGCGGCACAACCCGCAGTCAGTCTGATCGAGCATAAGAATCGGTCTGATCCACAACCTGATTAGACCGACTTACACATCAGCGTTAACTAATTGCACGAATCTCCTTTGTATATAACGAATGATCTTTTATAGGTAGTTAGGAGTTCGTGCTCAATTTATGTTATAATCTTTACCCTAGGTTGCTAATCGCCTTAACTATTGCAAACCCCTTCTCTTAACTTGTCTTGTGCAAAATTCCTGTACACCAAATCTCGGCTCTACTAACCTACCTTTGTAACACTTTAAGTACTACCTTATACGGACTTATAAGACAGGGCTAGTCTATAACTAGTACCCCTCTATTCGAAACCGCATCTATCTATTACGCCGGATCGGAAGACGACTCTTTAGACGCTTCCTACGACAGCACAGACTCTAAGTCTCCTAACCTTAAGTGTTACGAGCGTGTAGGAATGCACGCGGGGCACGAGCACTCTATAGAACGCGGGGACAGAACTGGTTCCGCGTTAACGACCTCCTTGATCTGTCGACCTGTCTGACCCACACAGATCACACAGATCACATAGATCACACAGATCACTTACGATTCTTCTTAGTATATAGCGTAGCTAGTTTCATTAGGTAGAATCGTGTACAACTTATTGTTCATACTTAGTAATTGGAATAACCTAACTCCCTGCCTCGTACCGCTTCAACCGTCCCTATATTTAGAAGATCTAATAAGACCAACGTAACGGTCTTAACACTATTGCTAGGCCTAGTTAGATCTTCTAAATAGAGGACGGTTAAAGCTTAACGAAGCGAGGATGTATTAGATTCTAATTACTAAGTATGAACAATAAGTTGTACACGATTCTATCTAAGAAGACTAGCTTCGCTATATACTAAGAAGAATCGTAAGTGATCTATATAATCTATGTGATCTATGTGATCTCGAGAGGTCGAGGTATCTAACAGATCACGGAGGTCATACATGCCTTAGAACCAATTCCGCGCCGCATGATGTAATGTACTCGTGTTTAGCGTGCATCCTTACACGCCTGTAACAACTAGCCCCTCCTCTAGTGTTTATGTCCTTATAAACTATCGTCCTTTTACTAACTATGCCTAAAGCTCCGAAACGCACGAGTACATAACGTCGCCTAGATAGAGCTAATTTAATCAACACCTTCGGAACCGATATGCTAACAAAATGTTCACACTGCAAAGCCAATAAGACAGTATGCCGTATGCACATCTAGTCTAGGCTATGTAGTGAATGTAACCGTCGTAATAGTAAGGACTGCGATATCATGATTACTATAGCGGAGTGGTAATCTATAAGTTCCGAGAAACGAAAGTTGGATAAGCAAATCGAGGAAGCTCGGATAGTAGCATAAGAGGCGAGCTAAGCGGTACTGCTTGCTTATGAAAAGGCCGTATTAGCTTATACGAAAGAGCGTTAGTTGCAACAGCAATTAGAGTTTCTAAACAATCGGGTGAGCAATGCGCTTACGTTCGAGGAGGTATCAATCTAGCAACAGGAGCTCGCTAAGGCAGCCGAGTTAATGGATTTTCCTCTAGAGATGTCGACAGGTACCGTGTTTCCTGTAGGTGTGTAGGAAGACGCCGAGGATCCTAACTAGTAGTTACCTGTCCCTGCTAGTAGCGGAACTAGTGTAGAAGGTTCTAGCAGTTCGTGAGGTTCTCTTTCGGTTCCTAGGTATTTTCTGATTCTGGATATCCTTTCCATTTGACTAAGTATTTCTGACCTTTCTTTTGTAGGATTTTCTTAACTTCGTATTCGTCGTCGTCGAGTTAGTAGTTAAAGGCTGTCGATATTAGTGTTTCCAGGTTAGCTAGTTCTAACAAGGATATGTAGAATACTAGATAGATGCGTCCTACATTAGGTAGTAGTTCGAGGAGGTAGTTGACTAGTCCTCGTACTTCTTTAATCAAAAACGGACCGACTTTGACAGAGTTAAGTTTCTTTAATAGTCTTTTTGTTTTTAGATTTTTTGTAAGAAGATATACTTTATCCCCCTTCTTAAGCTAAGGTGTGTTCTTTGATTTCCTTATAAGTCGAGTTGTTATCGAACCTTACGATTTCAGAATATTAGCAGAGATAGTAGTGTGAACGTCCTTTAATTCTTTAACAGATATAAGTGCTTTGTGTGCGTTAGGTCCTTAGAGAGCTGTTATAAACATGTTTGGGTTTCTTCCGAAATTGGCATAGAATAGAGTCATCTTTGTCGTTTCTGAAGCATTATCGTTTAGTGCAATCTAAGCTATTGGTAACAAGGCGACCTAGTTGTTCTGTGCGTAATTGACGTAGTAACGTAGGTATGCTTTAAGTAACTAGTTCATTCTTTCTGTTTGTCTATTGGTTTGTAGATAATACGCTGTAGACATCTTATGTTTGATGCTAATAGCAGCGACTAAGGTTCTCTAATAGTTAGACGTGAATTTCGCATCTCTGTCCGTCACAAAGATACGTGGTATCCTGTGATATCGTACTAGTCTGTCAAGGACTAAGAATGCTAGCTATTCTGCATTTATAGCTTCCTTATAGGGTACGAAGTAAGAGTATTTTGTAAGTCTGTCGACCATAACAAGTATCGAGTCGTACTGTACGCTAGTGGCCTAGTCCGTAGACTTCAGTAACTTCACAATGAAGTCTATGGTGACCTAGTCCTAAGGCGTCGTAGGTAGTTAACTAAACTGTATGTCTCTGTACTTAGCATAACGTGCCGATTTGTCTTGTTAGCACTCTTTGCATTTTTTGATGTACATCTTAACATGCTTACGCATGTTCTTGATGGTGAAGAGTCGTCGGATCTTCTCTATCGTCCTTGCGACTCCTAGATGTCCTTGTAACGGATCATTGTGGTGTCGTCGAATACATTCCGTGATCTGTTCTAGAGATGTAATTTCATATTTCCCTTATAATATCGGGAACTGTTCTTCAGTGTCCTTAGCCACTCGGAGTACTACATTGAATTCTTGTACGTAACCGCTAAGGCTACTATTAGGATTCACCTGTAGAACCTGTTGTTCTGTGTTTTCTTATTAACTTATGTAGTCACTTCTTCGGCTAAGTGCGTCCGCTCTGCTGTTGTCTTTGCCTAGCGTATACTGGATAGTAAACTTGTATTGCCCTAGGAGCTTAGACTAACGAACCTGCCTTCGATTTAAGACCTTTGTCGTCGTAAAGTACAGAAGGTTCTTGTGATCGGAGTAGATCGTGAGTTTAGGTGCTCTTTCGGTATAAATCCTCTAGTGTTATAAGGCTACGACAATCGTAAGAAGTTCCTTGTCGTAGATATCGTAGTTTTCTTCCGCAGATAACATCTTCTTTAAGAAGTATGCTATAGAGTAACGTCGATCATTAGTTTCTTGTATAAGATAAGCTCCTATAGCTTTGTCGGATGCGTCGGTTTCGAGTTGAATTGGTTTCGTAGTATCGAACATTCGTAGTACAGGTTGTTCTGTACAGGCTTTCTTTAGTGCCTCGAATGCTTTCTTCTGTCGTTCTCCCTAGGCGAATGTCGTATCCTTTTAGGTAAGTTCCGATAGTAGTGTCGCGATCTTTGAATAATCTTTGATGAACTTTCGGTTGTAGTTAGCTAGTCCTAGGAACGATTAAACTTCCTTAACGTTGCTAGGTATAGGCCATTCTTCGATAGACTTGATCTTGTTAGGGTCTAGTTTAATCCTGTCTACTCTAACAATGAATCCTAGGAATTTAACTTCCTTCTTATAGAATTCACATTTGTTAATGCTAACTTTGAGGTTTCGTGACGCGAGCTTAGCGAATACTTTCTTAACATGTTACTTGTGTTGCTCGAGTGTGCTATCAGTGTAAACTATGATGTCGTTAAGATACGCAACTACGAACACGTCGAGGTACTCTCTTAGTGTGTCGTTAATGAGTTCTTGCATTAATGCCAGTGCATTAGTCAATCCGAAAGGCATTATAAGGTATTCGTAAAGTCCGTAGCGTGTTTTGAACGCTATCTTCTATTCTTCTCCTTCTGCCATTCTTATAAGATAGTAGGCTTCCTATAGGTCGATAGCCGTGTACCATTTTGCGTTTAAGAACTAGGTTTAGAGTTCCTTAATATTAGGTAGTAGATATCTGTTTTTGATCGTAATTTCGTTTAGCTTGTAGTAGTCGATAACTATTCGTAATTTCCTGTTTTTCTTTGGAACGAACATAGTAAGGTATCCTATAGGGGATGTTGATTTCCTAATCCATCTACGTACAAGGTACTTATCTAGATATTCTTTAATAGTTTGAAGCTCTTTTATAGAACAAGCATAAAGGGGTCTATACGTAGGTTGCTTCTCTAGTTTAAGTAGTATTTTATGATCCTACGACTAGTGTTTAGGTAACATCTTAGACGATTCCTCTTCCTAAAAGAGCTGCTTAAATTCTTGATACTCTTTAGGGATCTTAGAAGGTGCGTGAAGTCCTTTACTAATCCTAACGGTTTGATCTGCCTTACTCTTAGCAGTATCTGTCGGATCTGAAACATTAGTGTTAGTTTCGTTCGATTAGGAGATGTCGTTAATCTCTCTAATCTCATCTACCGCGTTACTCTAAAAGCGCGTAGGTTAAGTGTTAGCTACGCAGCCACACTGCTCGAACTAGACAATACCTACTTACTACAGTATTGTAGGGTTGTGCCGTTTCAGCTAAGGCATACTAAGTACGATGTTATGCTTAGCTATACTAATGACATCTAGAACGATTTCCTCCTAGTGCTTCTGTACAGTTAGTTGTAAGGGTACTGTCTCCTTACTTATGCTAGGTAATGTCGACCTATTAATAGCGACTAATCTGTATCCTACATATCCTTTGCTACAGGTAGCTAGCCTATGTATTTGTACAAAACTGCTAGAAACAAAGTTTCTACCCGCGCTAGAGTCTATTATAGCCGTAGTAGTGTATCTGTTTATAGTAACTTTCGTGCGAAAAACTACTATGTCTTGTTTTAAAGTTTGCATATTATTAAGCTCCCTATAGTAACTTCCTACATAGGAGCTTTGCCTTTTCCCTGTTATAGAGAGATAGGCGGTAAGATGAATTGTCCTAACCTATAGAGAAATGCTTCGTAAGAGGCGGCGTGTCGTCTGGCCTCCTTAAACTCTTATTTGTTGTTTGTCCGTAGTGCCTGTTGTTGCTGTTCCTCGACTAGGGCATACGATTCTTTAAGTTTCGTAACTATAATTCTTATTTGTTATGTGACCTTAAGTCCTAAGTTAGTACTATAACTTCTATCGGAGTTAAAGACACATCTAATCGGTAGATAGTCCTAAACAAGGTCGTAGAGACGAAGTGTCGTTAGGACTTGCTTTATAGTCTAGACTGTCCTTCGGAAGTTGTGTAGCATTTTATCGAACATCGGTAGGTTAAGGCGTCTTTCCCTATTTACAATCGGCATGATTGTGTCTACTGATTCGGCTATAAGCATAACGAGTTTCTTAACCTCTTTAGCGGTCTTGATTTTGAACTCCAAGAACTCGGGTTCTTCGTCTTCTTCCTTATTATTATCATCATTCTTACTTCTATAGTAAGTATCTCCTTCTTCATTAGAATCGTCGACCTGTACTCTATTATTGTAGCTAATAAACTTATTATCGTCTTTGTGGAATATGGTCGTCGTTGCTAGGGTAACTAGCTTATTCGTTCCGAGGTCGTCGAGAATGTCGATAGTCGCCTAGTTCCTAGTTATAGTATAGTAGTAAGCGATAAGGTTGTTAGCGTCGTCTTACATCTTATCTTATAGGGAGAGTAGTTCGTTTACCTCTTCCTTAAGGCTTTTAATGAAGTCGAGTAAGATGTTACGGACCTCCTAATAAGTGTCCTTGTTTGGAAATATTCCGAACAATTCCTTAAGTTCGTAATGCTTCTAGCAGTCGTCTATCTAGCAGACGGCCTAGACTTAGCTATTACACTCCGAATGTTCGTTTAGCTGTTCTTCGTCGATGGTAGTTAGTACGCGTTCCATGACGTTAAGTTACACCTTACGTACTACAGCGTTGAACTATTAGGGTTACACATCCCCCTGTTGCCCCTTCGAGCGATAGTCCCTTACTATATAGCCTTCTTTGCTACAGGCGTAACAAGTCAGTTTTCCTACATTCTTACTCTTAAACCCTTTCTTAGGTCTAGCGCCTTTGCGACAGATAGGAGTAGTAAGGCTAAGGTCTATTAGATCACTATAGTAGCCTAGATAAGAACGTCGAGTGTTCTTAGCGAAATAAGAAGTCCTTAGCATACTAGGTCCTCTTAGTCTACGTCCTTTCTCTATGCTTCTTTTATAGAGCTTGTCGTCTATTATGATAGCTATCTTAATCAAGTCTTCAAGCACACCTAGCTCTTTTAGAAAGCGCATAAGTTCGTCTTTTACCTGTTCTTTTAATCCTCTTTTAAACATGACCATTAGGGCATCGTCGTCCTATTCTATAAGTTAGGCGTATTCCTAAAACTTAGCAGCATAGTCGGCTGCTAACGTTTTCTACATAACGGTTTAGATCATTCGGACAGCACTGTTCTTTTTGTTACTAATCCCGAAAATGGTCCTAAACCTAGCCTTGAATCCTCTAAAGGACAAGAACATGTAGATCGTATCCTAGTCGTTCTCTCTATCAAGAAATTTGTTAAGGTAAGGCTTAATGTAATGCTAAGCTCTCCTACAGAGAAACGTAGTAGCGAACAAGGATTGCTTGTTATCGTCGACATTATTGAACCTGAAGTACAGGGACATCTAGTTCAAGAAGTCGTCGAGCTTGTCGCAGTCTCTATAGTACAAGTCTAGTTTAGTAACTATAGTCTTGGAGTAGTAGTTGTTAGAGGCATTAGTTATCGTAATGTCGGATGATGCTAGTCGGTAGCGCTGCGAGCTTCCTACTTCGCTAGGAGCGGGAGTCCTACAGGTGCTTCGGTTGTTACTTATCTTAAGGGTGTACAAAGTTGTTAAGGTCTATTGCTAGGCCTAGTTAGATCTTCTAAATAGAGGACGGTTGAAGCTTAACGAAGCAAGGATGTATTGGATTCTAATTACTAAGTATAAACAATGAGTTGTACACGATTCTATCTAAGAAGACTAGCTTCGCTATATACTAAGAAGAATCGTAAGTAATCTGTGTGATCTATGTAATCTATATGATCTCGAGAGGTCGAGGTATCTAACAGATCACGGAGGTTATGCATGCCTCGGAACCAATTCCGCGCCGCATAATGTAATGTGCTCGTGTTCAGCGTGCATCCTCGCACGCCTGTAACAGATGCATAATCGATTACGATAGTGCTATAGAGGACTAAGGCAGACCGGTTAGAGGAAATAGGTGCAGAGAGTGATATACCTGTTTATACACTCTAGTATAGAGGGTCTCCGCGATATAGGGACAGGGGTTAGTATAATATAAAGATTTTGCGCAAATCTAGTTACACACTTTAATAGCGGATATCCAGATATTACGGACACCTCTCCACATGAAAATAGCCGGAAACAGTGCGCGATAGGTCGATGATCAAAGTGTTCACTAAGGGAAAGACTAGGAAATGTAAGGGTAGCAAGATAGCTTACAAAACGTACGTTTGCGTCCTATTACATAGGGTGTCCTACTACGTAGGGACGGACGTTACCTATTAGCCTCCTTACGAGCTCTAATATAATGTGAAGATTTTGCGCAAATCTAGTTACACACTTTGATAGCGGATATCTAGATATTACGGACACCTCCCTGCATAAAAATAGTAGGAAACAGTGCGCAATAGGTCGATGATCAAAGTGTTTACTAAGGGAAAGACTAGGAAATAGGAGGGTAGTAGGATAGCTTGCAAAATACACGTTTGCGTCCTATCACGCAAGGTGTCCTACTACGTAGGGACAGACGTTAATACAAGACACTTCTCCGCCGAATTGTAAGCGAGACACGTTTGTTGCCCCTAATAAGAAGCCTTTCTTCGTGCTTCTAAGCGCGCTCTAAACTTCTTCGGACAAGGGATGTAGATGCCGAGGTTTTCTTACTACCGCGTAACGCTTCTAGTTAGACGTATGTTCTCGTAGGCTTCGAGAGCGGACGCAGAGAGAGGATTGATGCACTAGATCTTAAGAACCTCTAGCTGACTCGGAATACATAAGGAACTTTAACGACAACAAGTCTTCTAGGCGATGCCTAAGCAGATACAATGTGATTGTAGTAAAATCGAAAGCACGAGGTTAACGCTTCGGCAGCTTTCCACCTAGGAGTACAGAATGTAAATAACGTAGGGGTTTCACGGAATTAGTGACACGTAACACACTCGTAGACATAGTCTTTAAACGAGTGTAATAGATTATACTCTTTTATAGTAGGTAGCTAGCAAACTAAGCAGACTAGGTCGCGATAGAACTACATACCTGTAGACATAGTCGCGTAAAGATAGAGAAGTTGTAGTCAAAGTCGATCCTAGCGCGCGGCTTTTATTTCTAACTGCCTGCTTATTATGCATACACTTCTATTAATAGAGACGCCTACCCCTAGGGTGGGCGCTACACGAGAATAGAGACAGCACCTTCGTATAACAAGGCACTTCGCCTAGCATAGGCGAATGTCTAAGACACAAAGATAATAGTGGTTGATAACTTAGCTTACAATGTTCGCGCATTTCGACGAAGATTAGTGCTCTCTAGACGAAGATTGGTGCTCTCGAGAGGATACTTGCATCATTTTCTATGCATCGAAACAAGTCCGATAGACTGCTATTGTCGATATCCTCTACTATATTTCTAGCTTTAAGTACGATGTTAACGATGTATCTTAGTAGGCTGCTAAGTTGAAAATATAACATCATCTTTTCTGCTACTAAAGTGAAGCATAGAGGTAGGACGCTATACTATCCTAGATAGCGATACATCTAGTTTTTCTGTTAGTCTATGAACATAGACTAAGCAAGCCGATCCTACGTATCATTTTAAAGGTATCTATTAATATCTATAACGACCGACAGTCTAGCTAAAGTTCTGTAGCATTAGCTCTTAGACACACTCGTTAACGTTCTGCGACCGAGTCTACGAAGACTTAAGGCGATTAGAGAAGACTTAGAGGACGCTTTTGTTAAGGAAACAGAACAGAGAAAGCAGTAGGGAGTTTTTATAGAGATTGTCGTTAATAAGCTCGGCAAGTTATGCAGGTTAGACTAAGATTCCTCGTATTAAGATTTCTTTCATCTTCTAGACTAAGCGAAGAGGCTCCTCTCTGCTTATAACACGTTACGATTCCTATTCAATGTATGACAAGATCCTAGGTCTAAGTGTATTCATTGTCGGTTTCTCGTCTTCTGTTAAGCTCCTCTGTCTTTTGTACTTACCTATCGCCCCTACTATTAAGAACACTCGTCGAAGTCCTACGCCTAGTTCCCCGAAGACTTAAGGTGATTAACATCCTTCCCTACGAAACAGGACGTATAGCGAAGCGGGACACACATATAGTGCGCTGTAGACTAGACCATAATTGTCTACTAAGCACTTCGGATATGCTACAGACTAGTCAAGACATGTGTAGCGCAACGCTCCAGCTTCTAGAAGTGCCGCGGGGTTCCTCTAGCTAGCTAATTCTCATACTATACGTCTAGTATGCTTATAGCACACGAGTTCAGGGTTAGAACACAGTATAGACAGAGTAAGCTGCGCTCTCTAGCAAGGCGTGCCTGCCGGCGTGCCCTAATCCTTTCGTGCCCTTGCAGATCATTGCGACGTTCCCTACTTAACCCTGTATTACCGCTCGCGCGGTCGCTAGTCGATCGAAGACAAAGCCGAAAGCTAGCAATACCTTATAGCAGCTAAAGAGGAGGCCGTAGTAGACTTTCTATTATAGATGTTGGATCTAGGGCACCCTATACGCATAAAGTATATACTATATATTACGTTTAGTGCTACACGCTACAGACCTGTACCTAGTTAACTAGCAAATCCTCTAGGCAAGAACTAGGTAAAAGCTTTAGAGAAACAGCATCCGATACTCTAAGCAAGAAGAGTTAAGACTCTTAATTAGAATCGTCATAAGAAGAATATTTATCCAAAGATCTGTTATTAGTTTAAAGTGATTAGCAAGGTGATTCAAAGCCCCGACGTACTCGTTAAGAACATCTATAACATAGACGAAACTAGAGTCATGCTGTCTATGCTCGGCTCTATAAAGGTCCTCGTAGGCAAGGATAACACGCGAAACTATAGGGGTGGCTGTGTCAAGCGCGAAACTGTGACTGCTATCGAGTGCATTAGTGCTAATAGTAGGTGCTTAAGCCCTCTAATCATCTAGCTAGCTACTACTTATCGTAGCAACTAGACTATATTCCCTACTCCTAGATAGCACTATACGTTCTCGGAGTCTAGGTATACTAACTCAAAGATTAGCTTAGAATGGCTAAGACTTGTATTTAACCCGTAGACTAGGGATCGAGCTAGTTCCAAACTACGGGTACTAATCTGCGATAGGTTTAGAACGCACGAAACGCTCGAAATCCTAGAGTTCTGTTTTGCTAATAATATCACCTTGTGTCGCCTCCCGTCCTATACCTCGTATAAGCTGTAACCTTATAACCTTGCGATATTCTCGCTATTAAAGGCCGCCTACCGTGACAATGTAGAGCGATTAGAACGAGGAGGCGTAAACACGATTAGTAAACAGCATTTCACCTCTTTATACAGTCCCGCGCAAGAGAACGCATTATCTAAGAGCAATATCATAGCAGCATAGAACAAGGCTAGCCTTATCCTATTCCATCCCGATCGAGTTCTTAGTAACATGCCGAAGCCTACAGATAAGACTGCTAACGAGCCATAGAAAGCGATGTCTATACTAGATGTGATGCTAGGTATACTATCGACGCTGGTGTCGATTAAGGCGCTAATATCATTACAAAGTATGATTGTATAACACGATGCTTCGACGCTTAACAGAACAACTAGGCGCAACCTCGAAAGACACCTAAAGAAGCTCACTAAAGCTGCCGGGGTGTTCTACACAAAGAACGTACTTTAAGAGGACCGAATTAGATTTCTGCTTAAAACTAATAATAAATCAAAGATCCGACGAGTAACCAAATCCTTAGTGCTTAGAAGAGCGAAAGTAATAAGCTATAAGGATCTTGTGATAGCACGAACAAAGCGAGCCGAGGAAGAGACTGTCGGTACGCGTAAGGCCGTGGTTCGTGCTAAGAAAGAGGCCGCTAGACAATGTAAGCTAAAGAGCACTCGGCGCAAGCGTTAAGAGGATGCGGTAGAAGATAGCGCTCGAGAACGTGCGGTCAAGATGTCTCGCATTAACGATATTACTGCTGTGCTAAACGACAACATATAGTTAAGGAACAGCATAGTCGATGTAATACTGTATAGAGCGCTAGAAGCACGAATGTACTAATAAGTAGCGAAATTTCACACATTTTGCAAGTTAGAAAGGCCGTTAAGTAGTATGAATGTTCCATATTCTACAGCGCGCGTATCGTTGACTTGTTCGGAGCGACTACTACTTAGTAAAACTCCCTTATACTAGTATGCTATTAAGCTTTAGGAGCACCTATAATCACATTAGTTTGTAGCGTTTAATACATCTGTAGGAGTAGCAAACCTTTTTAATGTATCTTACCCTAACTAACATACTATTACTATCTTGAAATTTACTCTTATCTCTAAAGTCCGGATTGTCCTTATCTAGACAAGTTAGACAGTTTACTACAACTTCTCTATAGATCTCCTCTATCAACACAGGTAGCTAGCTCTTTACAAGGGCTACTAAGTAGTCTTTTATTAGCAGTAGTATGCTGAACTCTAGGCCTCCTAGATAAAGGCCGAGTGCCCTATTAGGAGTAGAAACTGTGTCGCTTTAGGTATATAAAACGAACGAGTCCTAGATCCTAATTTCTAGAAGACAGACACTAAGACTATAGATGTTATGTTGCATAGTATATATCTCTTCTAGTCTTAAACCTTAACGATCTAGGTAGCGGTAGAGATTTTTTTCCTACGCTATGTCCCCTTATTAGAGAGTTCGCCTATCTACTATGCGTAACTTCTTAAAGCCGATAAGAGAGAATAGGCTAAGTCTAGAGTCCTAGTTATAGAATCGAAGTATAGTCTTAAGCCGGACGTTCTTGTGTACAAAGCTAAGGCTGTGGATGTAGCTTACAGACCTTGCTAGTTGTTTTGTAAGCACAATACGCTCGGTTAGAGTATAACTTCTCTAGGATTCAAGAATGCTGCGAAGGGTGTCCGGCTAGTAGCGAAACTCTTGCAGGATGTTGAACACGAGGTCAAAGGATAACGTGCTCCTGCTGCTATCCTTTGCAACCTCGACTACACCTCGGCACTAGAGTATGCCAAACCTGTATAGATCTCTATAAGATAGCTTCTTAGCAAGAGTCCTAATATCTTTCTTTATAAGACTAATGTCTACGTCCGCATCGTATAATAGGTTGTCTACAATAAGCTACTTGTCCGAACCTGCCCTCTACACATATATTATAGATAAGTGCAGTATAGTACGGATTTGCGCATCCTTAAGTCCGTTCTCTAGAAGGAAGATAGACTACATCTAAAGTAGCTCTTCTCTAGTAGCATTCCTAAAGACGCTCGCATTGATCTTAATAGAGGCCTTACTTTCACGTTTGCCTAAGCTATGTTTTGTTAACTCCTGATTAATAATAGGGTCTACTATCCTTATGATTAAGAACTAAGAGGGATCAAATAATTCTTGCTAGTTAGCTAAGTCTTGTATAATTTTGTCTAGACTCTCTTTCATAAATACAAACTTCTATCTCTTTACTTGCGTCGCTTAACCTTGTTAGGACCGATTGTTAGGTTTCCTTAGTTTACTAAGCTTCGAAATTATAGCCTTTAGCTTGCTAGCTAGCATATTAAGTATCTCGCTCTAGATTGTTTGGTGCTCCTTGTTAAGGCTCTACTATATTTGCTTAAGGAAGTCTAACTGCAAGCTTGTGCGCTTCTAATAGCTTCTAACATAGAGGATTCGCTCGTCGACTTAAGACTCGGCGTCTCTAAAAGTTGCGCAAATGTCGATAAAGAGGTTGCTATACCTTATCTGTGTTAGTAGGTCCTAGTTATGCAAGAAACCACATCGTCGGGATTACTTTAGACATAGATTAACGCTTACAACGACAGTAAGAGCAAGTCCGACGGCCTCTATAGCTACTGCTCCCTAGCAGTAGCATTTAGTAAGATAGGATAACAGTGCTACCTAACTTTAGTTAAGGTATTGATGCTTGCTTTTGTCTTATTACTAAGATAGAGCTAAGCCGAGATAGGCTAGACTAGTACGGCTATACTAACGCAGGGAAGGTGAACAAAGGCGGCCTTCCTCTGAATATACTGTCTTAAGTTTAAGTCTTTCTAATACACTTACCTCGCACTATTAGGTGAACATGTAAGCTAATGCATTAAGTAAGAAGCTGTAGAAGACACCCTGTTCCGATGTATCCTATGCTAGATCTAGTACATCTGTCGGAGCTCGAGGTTGAGTTCACCCTAGACTCGCAGCTTACAAAGCATATATGCTATATCCTAACACCTAGACAGAGGAAACTCCGCTAAGAGGACTACTAGACGAGGCTTAGAGAGCTAGGAAGAGGTAGCTTTAGTGCTGTTTATCTAGAATAGTATGTTAAGGGTAATAAGCAGGGCAGGATCTAAGCAGTAAAGGAGATTTTAAAGAGCATAGGAAGCAATTATAATAGAGAGCTAGAAGCGATTGCTCTTTTTTCATATCCGAAGGTAAAGCCTAAGAAGCATCTACAGTATAGTAGCTTGCTAATATCAATAGGTATATAGTATAAAGATCATTTTGTAAAGTCATTTAGCTAGTATAGCACTAACGACAAGATCTTTATTACTCTAGAGTACCTTAAGTATAGTGTTATAGTATAACCTGTTATAGGACTTAGTAGGTTGTAGCTAGCTGTAGCTGCCTTAGGCATGACGGGTCTTCCCTTCTTAGCACTAAATTTGAGAACATCAGTTCTGCTGCACACTATTATTCTTGTCTTTCTCTCTCTATAGTATATCTTGTATTCTATCTATGTACTTATTGTCCTATTATTGATCATTGTCCTAAGCTAAATGCCGTGACATTACATACTATCACCTATCCACAGACACCTAGAAACCTATAGAAACACCACACAGTGCTACTGCACTGTAAACCCTACATCAAACTATAGACCCAAACTCTACCCTACCTTCTTTAGGACACGCTACACTAGGTAGCTTTAACGCTAACCTTAACAGTGGCGCTGCTACCCCCTAACCAACCAATCCCTAAGAGTTCTCCTAGTGGGTCTAGGATGACCCTAATAGAGCATAGACACAGATTTTGGCTATTTAGGGAGTAAGAGATGCAGCTGTGAAGAACCTTACAGACAGTTAGGCCTATAGAGAGGCCCTACAGGCCGACATTAACGACGCTCGCTAGCAGTTAGCTGCTAAGGAACTAGTTCTCGAACACCTGTCTACCTAGCAAGGTAACTAGGCCCTAGCTGCTACTACTAAGAGGTCTTAAAAGATTGCAGACCTAGACACCTTTAGTAGAGATAGGGACAAATACGAGACTTAGAAGTTCAGTATTACACTTAAGTTTAGGGCTAACAGTGACCACTTCTACTCTAAGGACCAGAAAGTAGCCTATGCTATCTCATTCCTTAAGGGCAATGCTATAGCCTAGATAACACCCTACTTCTCCCCTAGAGGAGACACTACTATCCTAAACATTAACGAGTTGTTCGCTGCCTTAGATCGTGCCTTTAGCGACCTAGACAGGCAAGGGACTGCCTAGAACAAACTAAGAATTCTTCGCTAAAGGAACCAGCCTTTTGCAGACTTCTATGCTGAATTCAGTCGCCACGTTGTCTATACTAGGTACAATGATAAGGCTAAGAAGGCATAACTGCTACAAGGTCTTAGCAATAAGCTCTATGCCTTGCTCCTTAACAATAACTATAAGCATCTGTCCTATACAGACTTTGTAGCTCTGTACCAGCGCTTAGATACTCGTTGACAGACCTTTGCTGCCTAGCATTCAGCACTTCTTCGCTCTGCCTAAGGCCAATACCGCTCTGCTAGTGCCCCCTACAGTGTACTAGCTCGCCTAGCTACAACTACTACTACTGCCACAATCCCTGTACGCATTGCCCCTGTCCCTACAGGCGATAGTACAGTTCCTATAGACCTCTCTACAGCTCGCACTCGCCTAAGGGGCCTCTTAACTAAGGAAGAAAAGGCCCGTCGCCGCACTTAGGGGTTGTGCCTCTACTGTAGGAACCTAGGGCACATTGCTAGCAACTGCCCTAATCGCCCCTAACCTAGGTTGGTAGCTGCTAGTGCTACCTTTAGCAACAACACCACTAATAGCAACCCTGCCCTAGCCCCTAAACAGGGAAACGCCTAGTCCTTGTGTAAAGACGCTTATAAGGACACCCCTAGTTTACATCACTGTCTTTATCCTCTGCAAGAATCTAACTAACTACTGCAAAACGTTTTGATAAGGAGTCCCTTATAGATGAACCTATAGTTATTCCTGTCTAGATAGGCACTCAATCAATATCAAATTGCTATGCACTCCTTAACAGTAGTGCCCTTGCATTAGGATTCATTAATGCTAAACATACGCAATCTCAGAACCTACCCTTACAACTATTGAAGAACCCTCGCCCCCTCGATCTTATTGACGGCTTAGAATCTAGCTCTAGCTAGGTAACCTATGTCTGCTACACTACTATGTCCATTAGTAATAGAGCCTACTAGGAGAAGGTATCGCTGTTTGTTACTAAGCTATTAGACTACCCTGTGGTTCTGGGCCTTAGTTAGCTAAAGCGTCACAACCCAGCTGTGGACTTCGGCATAAGCACCCTCTACTTTAAATCTAACTTCTGCAGAGCTAACTGCTTGGTCCGATCCATAACTAGTGCTATCTTGCCACCAACCTAAGCCTCTAAACTACTATGCCTTAAAGTTAGGGCTATTAGTGCCGCCCCCTTTCGATCTCTAGCTACAAAGACAGGACACTCGCTCTTCGCAGTCACTTTAGCTGATATTGAGAAGGCCCTTAAGCCTAAGACACCTACAGACCTAGCTACCAAGCTACCTCTAGAATACTACGAATTCCTTGATGTCTTTTCCTAACAGTTAGCAGACGAGCTGCCACCCCACAGACTATACGACCATAGCATTCAACTGACACTAGGAGCGGTACCTCTATTTAGGCCCCTCTACAATATATTAAGGGATGAACTCCTTGTCCTGAAAAAATACCTTACTAAGAACCTAGGCAAAGGGTTCATCCGCCCTAGCAGCTCCTCAGCTACTAGCCCTGTGTTGTTTGTACGCAAGCCTAGTGGAGGACTGCGATTCTGCGTCGACTATCGTGGCCTAAATGCCCTTACTGTTAAGAACCAGTACCCCCTGCCCCTGATCTAAGAGACCCTTAGCCGCCTAGGTAAGGCTAAATACTTTACTAAGCTGGACATCATTGCAGCCTTTAACAAGCTACGCATAAAGCAAGGCGACGAATAGCTTACTGCCTTTAGAACCCGCTACGGCCTATACGAGTATACAGTTATGCCCTTCGGACTGTCTAACGCACCTAGTTCCTTCTAGCACTACATCAATAACAAACTCTATGATTTCCTAGATCGCTTCGCTACTACGTACATTAACGACATCCTTATCTACAGCAACAACCTTAAGGAGCATAGGGAACATGTCAAACTAGTGCTAGAAAGACTACGTAAGGCAGGTCTCTAAGTAGACATTAACAAATGCGAGTTCCACAAACAGGAGGTCAAATACCTAGGCCTAATCATTAGTATAGAAGGCATTAAGATGGACCCTAAGAAGATCTCCGCTATTGTCGACTGGTCTAAGCCTACTAACCTTAAGGAGGTCTAGGGATTCCTCGGTTTTACGAACTTCTACAGAAGATTCATTAGGAGATACTCACATATTGTCGCCCCCTTAACTGCATTGACCAAAAAGGGGTTACCCTTTACCTAGGGTCCTAAACAGCAACAAGCATTCGAATCTTTGTCTACGAGTTTCTGTACTGCCCCTATCCTACAACACTTCGACTTTAACCTTCCTACTAGACTAAAGACAGATGCTTCTAATAGAATGACTGGTACAGTACTCCTCTAACAGCACCCTGACTCTCTATAGAAACTAGTTGCCTATCTATCTAAGAAGATGTCACCTGCGGAATGTAACTACGACATCTATAACAAGGAACTGCTTGCTATTATTAAAGCATTCGAAGAATAGAGGGCAGAACTGGAGGGAGCTGATCAACTAGTTGAGGTCTACTCTGACCACAAAAACCTTACCCACTTTATAAAAACTAAGCTCCTGAACAGACGACAGGCCCGCTAGAGCGAGTTCCTTTCCCGATTTAACTTCGTGCTTGCCTACATACCTAGATCTCTTAACAGTCGAGCAGACGCCTTGACTAGGAGACTAGGAGATCTCCCTCTAGACAGGGGGGATAGTAGAGAGATCGCAACACAGGTAGTACTAAAACCTCACAATCTCGACCCTGCGTTACAAGCACACGCCCTCTAGGCTATTCAAGCAGCCCTATCTTGCCTTAGCAGACTCCAAACAACACTAGAACCCCTAGATAACGATAGCGAACTTAAGGACAACGTAGTTGACCCTAAAGAACCCACTGCAAACGAGCTCCTAGAAGAAGCATACTAGCAGGACCCCTTTACCTAAGGCCTAGTTAAGGCAGTCTAGGACCTGGAACCGCGTTACGAAGATGTCTCTCTGTCAGAATACGCTATAGTACAGGGTAAACTGCAGTATAGAGGCAGGACCTTTGTCCCTGAATACAAAGACCTTCGCTACAAAGTTATGACAGATTTATACTAACCCCCGGCTGCAGGCCACCCTAGCAAAGCAAAACACTACGACCTAGCCCAACGCTACTAGTACTGGCCTAACATACACGACGACATTGCCTAGTTCAATCGCAACTGTAGGATATGCAATAGGGCTAAACTATCTAGGGACAAGTACTATAGTCTCTTGAAGCCCCTAGATCCCCTAGATCGCCGCTAGAAGCACATCACCATTGATTTTGTTGTTGACCTACCCCGAAGCAGGACTGTTACTAGTAACATAGTGTCTAACATTATAGTTGTTGTAGACAGACTGACCAAAATGCGGCACTTAATCCCCTATCAGAGCATAAAAACACCCTATGTAGTACGCCTGTTCTACGACCACATCTGGAAGCTGCATAGCCTGCCAACAACAATTACTTCTAATAGAGGAACCCAATTTATCTCGTCCTTCTAGAAGACACTATGCCAACTATTAGGAATCAACTCTACCTTGTCAACTGCATACTACCCCTAGACAGATAGATAAACGGAGATCGCTAACGCTACTATAGAACAAACCCTACGCTGCTACTGTAACTACCTACAAGATAACTGGGCTTAGTGGTTAGCTATAGCGGAATTCTCTGCTAACAACTAGACTTCTAGCACTACTAAGGCATCTCCTTTCCTAGCCAACTATAGACAACACCCTCGAACTAGAATGGAGCCCCCTGAACACATAGTTACCTTAACTGTCACTCGCTCTAACTAGGAAGCAATTGCTGCATAGGACTTCGCTGCTAAGGTGGAGCAAGTAGAACTAACACTAGTACAAGAGATGCGCTTTGCCTAAGCTGTTTACGAAAAGCACGCTAATCGACACCGGAAGAATGCCCCTAACTACTAAGTAGGGGACAGGGTATACCTTAGTGGCCGCAACCTTAAGACCCTTAGGCTAAGTAAGAAGCTGGACTAGAAGCAACTAGGCCCCTACACTATTACTATAAAGATCAGCCCCTAAGCCTACCGCCTAGAGCTCCCTACTAGCATAAAGATCCACAATGTCTTCTATGTTAACCTCCTACGCCCCTATCCTAACGACCCCTACCTAGGACAACAACTCCCTGCCCCTCCGCCTACCTATGTAGACGACATAGCAGAATACGCGGTACAGGCTATTGTGGACTCTTAGGATTCCCCTAATAGTGTCTACTACAAAGTGCAATAGGAGGGTTATGATAAGTTGACCTAGGAACCTTAGGACTATGTCCACACCCTAGTAGAGCATCTTAACGAGTTCTACTGTTAGTACCCCCGGAAGCCCCGCCACAGTTCGTTTGCTTTAGGCCTCGTAGGAGCTTAGCCTTTAGAAGGAGGGGATGGTGTCATAGTATAACCTGTTATAGGACTTAGTAGGTTGTAGCTAGCTGTAGCTGCCTTAGGCATAACGGGTCTTCCCTTCTTAGCACTGAATTTGAGAACATCAGTTCTGCTACACACTACTATTCTTGTCTTTCTCTCTCTATAGCATGTCTTATATTCCATCTATGTACTTATTGTCCTATTATTAATCATTGTCCTAAGCTAAATGCCGTAACATATAGTAATCTGCAAAAGTACCTTAGTATACCTTTACTAGAGCAGGAGGGACAATATCTTGTTTGCTAAATTCTCGAGGGATTAAACTTTATGCACGATAAAGGATTTGCCTATAGGGATCTAAAGCTAGCCGTAAGTTCAGACTGTGAGCAGACTTAGCCTATAGTTAACTAACATACAAAGATAGAACATCTTAGTTGTTAAGAAAGGCCTAGAGTAGTAGATTAAGATTGCAGACTTCGGCATTAGTAAACAAGCGACAGAAGGGCTTATAGCACTACGGACACAAACTAGCACTCCTGCATTTGCGGCCCCTAAGGTGCTTAGGCTAGGTGATTTAGACGACACAAATAATAGAACATACACACATTCGGTCGACATCTAGTCTACTAGTGTGATTACCTTCTTCATACTAATAGGCAAGACGTTTTTCAAAAACCTAATACAGCTAAGATAATACACTAGAGGAAGGCTAGATTTCCCCCTAGAAACACTATGTACAAGTTTAGTAAGCGAGTTAGGATGTCGATTTACAGAAATGTGTATAGCACTAAAACCTTAAGACCGTCCTAGAACGAAGCAATTATCAAAACACCCCTAGTTCATCAATTTTGAAAGATCCGAAGGCTCTAGGACCGAAAGGTATCGTCTTACTACCTAGCTAGAAATGGCACTGTGTTAGAAGGAGTTTCTAGAACCTCGTTACTAATAGTATTGTAGAAGGCTTAGTATTAGTAATCTACCTTAAAGCGCACAGTCGTTTCCTAAACTAGAGTCATCTACATTAGGGAGTTCTCGAGAGAAGGACTTAACGCTTAGTGCCTGTAGTAACAACACTTCGGGGCCGTCCGCTTTATAGAGTACTAAAGAACAAGACTCGAGGTTAATTGCACGACTTCATTCAGAATCGAAGCTATATACTAGATAGATTGCTTAAGATTAGCATTCAGACCACACGAACTCTAGGAATTAGGATGTTATCCCCGATAGACAGGATACTACTGCTCCTAGCGCTCTGTTAGTACTACACTTAAATGCGCAAACACAGATTCTCTAGTCGAAGGTTAAGAGGCTCGAGGGCTACAGGGCAGGGGTCAGTAGTGTAGCGTTCTCCCTAGACGGGCAGCTAGTAGCGTCAGGCTCGGGCGACAAGACGGTCAGGCTGTAGGATACAGGGACGGGGGCGGAAGTTAAGAGGCTCGAGGGCTATAGGGCGTAGGTCGGGGGCGTAGTGTTCTCCCCGGACGGGTAGCTAGTGGCGTCGGGCTCGGACGACAAGACGGTCAGGCTGTAGGAGACAGGGACAGGGGCAGAAGTCAAGAGGCTCGAGGGCTACAGGGCGGGGGTTAGGGGCGTGGCGTTCTCCCCAGACGGGCAGCTAGTAGCGTCGGGCTCGATAGACAAGACGGTCAGGCTGTAGGACACGGGGACAGGGGCGGAGGTCAGGAGGCTCGAGGGCTACAGGGCGGGCGTCGGGGGCGTGGCATTCTCCCTAGACAGGCGACTAGTAGCGTCGGGCTCGGACGACAAGACAGTTAGGCTGTGGGAGACGGGGACAGGGGCGGAAGTTAAGAGGCTCGAAGGCTACAGGGACTAGGTTAGGGGCGTAACGTTCTCCCCGGATAGGCGGCTAGTAGCATCGGGCTCGAGCGACAAGACAGTTAGGCTGTAGGAGACAGGGACGGGGGCGGAGATTACGAGGCTCGAGGGCTACGGGGACTAGGTTAGGAGCGTAGCGTTCTCCCCGGACGGGCGGCTAGTAGCGTCGGGCTCGGACGACAAGATAGTCAGGCTATAGAAGACAGGGACGGGGGCAGAGGTCAAGAGTGTTAAGACCGTTACGTTGGTCTTATTGGATCTTCTAAGTATAGGGACGGTTAAAGCGGTACGAGGCAGGGAGTTAGGTTATTCCAATCACTAAGTATAAACAATAAGTTGTACACGATTCTACTTAATGAAACTAGCTACGCTATATACTAAGGAGAATCGTAAAC
Organism: Microcyclospora pomicola; assembly: GCA_002786065.1. Lineage (NCBI taxonomy): Eukaryota > Fungi > Ascomycota > Dothideomycetes > Capnodiales > Microcyclospora > Microcyclospora pomicola. Next base: position 242,906 of record NHNY01000029.1, on the reverse strand, counting down.
GATCTATGTAAGCGACATAGTGCGGTGGTCCGCTCGGTGTCGCGCCTTATCGCTCTAATGTAAGGGAGCGATAGTTGTTGCTGCGTAGGGTGTCGTCGCTTAGGTCGGCAAACCTTCCTTCGCGAGTTGACCTGTAACAACTATTCCCCCTCTACGCAGAATCGTCCTGATTCTGCTTACTAACTGTTCGCGCTAGATTTTATAGCTATCTTGATCTTGTAAGCTAACATGCCTAAGTCTTCTAAAGACAGGACTCCGAAAGAACGAAAGGAATTCCTAGAAACTAGTATTTTGTCGAACAGTATCGTTATGCCTACGAAATGTTACCACTGCGAAACAGCGGGCAAAACGTGCATCGCCGATACGCGGTCGGGTCGTTGCTCGGAATACGCAAAGCACAGTTAATCTTGCAATCTATAAGTAACTTAGATAGAGTATAAGAAGATCGTAAAAGTTCGGGAGAAGATCGCGAAAGAGTTAGAGGATACAGAGGAAGCGGAGGATGCTTTAACTCAGAAGTTACTAGAGCATCGTGCTCGCGTTCGTTGCTTGCGTAAGAGCTTGCGTATAAAGGATAAATCGGTCGTAGCAGCGCAGGACAAGGAAGTTGCGTCCATTGCCGAGGCTAAGTAGGTTAATAAGGAGATGGAGGCATTGTTTAGTAATCCGGTTCCTGTAGAACTCCCTTTCAACGAGCTATTTCCGATGGATGGTCGTTTGTAGATAAGTCCTTCTTAGTAGGATGAACTGGATCCTAGTTCCTTAGACGCGTCGTACGAGGTTCCTTACAACCTATAAGGTATGTTTCTTCTTAAGTACATCTAAGTAGCGCTTTAGTAGTGCTTGTTTGATTCCTTGGCGTTCGTCCTATTCGACGCTTGCGTTATACTAGTTATAGATGTCTTTGTATTTTCTGCTGTCTACTTATAGTTCTAGGTCGTAGAAGTCTTAAAGCGCTTTCTCACAGTTGGTAAGATTTGCTTGTAGTTCCTACATATTCTCTGATTCCGGATATCCTTTCTATTTGACCAAGTATTTCTAACCTTTCTTCTTTAGGATTTTCTTAACTTCGAATTCATCGTCATCGAGTTAGTATTCAAAGGTTGTTAATATTAGCGTATTTAGGTCGGCTAGTTCTAGCAAGGATATGTAGAATACTAGGTAGATGCGTCCTGTATCTAGTAGTAGGTCGAGGAGGTAGTTGACTAGTCCTCGTACTTCTTTAATCAAAAACGGACCGACTTTAACAGAGTCAAGTTTCTTTGATAGTCTCTTCGTTTTTAAATTTTTCGTAAGAAGATACACTTTATCCCCCCTTTTAAGCTAAGGTGTGTTCTTTGATTTCTTCGCAAGTCGTTTAGTAATAGACTTCTATAATTTAAGGATATTGTCGTGAATTTGTGCGTGAACCTTCTAGAGTTGTTCTGCGATTATTAGTCCTTTTTCGGCTTCGGGGCTACTAAGGCTCTCGAGCTAGGTTGTTAGATATTTGCTAAAGTTAGCAAAGAACGGTGTCTCTTTCGTTGTTTCCGAGACATTGTTGTTCAAGGAAATTTGTGCTATTAGTAGTAGTCCTACCTAATTGTTTTGTGCATAGTTAACGTAGTGTCTTATATATGCCTCGAGAGATTGGTTCATTCTCTTAGTTTGTCCGTCTGTTTGCGGATGGTAGGCTGTAGACATCTTGTGTCGTATGCCTAGTTTCGTGATCAAAGTTTTCTAGAAGTTTGACGTGAATAACTTATCTTGGTCTGAGACAATTATCTTTAGTAACCTGTGATACCGAATAAGTCTATCGAGAACTAGACACGAAAGTTGTTCTAAGTTCATCGATTCCTTACATAGTATAAAGTGTGAGTATTTCGTTAGTTTGTCGACTATGACAAGTATAGAGTCGTACTGTACGCTAGTGGTTAGGTTAGTGGATTTCAGTAGTTTAACGATGAAATCCATCGTGACTTGTTCCTAAGGCTACGTAGGCAGTGTTAAGAACTGTACATCTCCGTATTTAGCATGTCTGTTTGACTTGTCTTATTAGCATTCCTTGTACTTCTTAATGTATTTCTCGACATGTTTCCTTAGATTAGGAATACTAAAATGTCGGCAGATTCGCTCTATGGTTCTTGCTATTCCTAGATGTCCTTCTAGAGGGTCGTCATGATGTTTTGTAATACATTCTTAGATTTTTGCTTCGTCGGTAAGTTAGTACTTCCCTTTCGCTATTAGGAATTGCTTGTCTAAGTCTTGCACTATCCTTATGATGTTATTGAACTCTTAAGCATTAGCGCTTAGAGATCCATCTTTGTTTCGTTTAAGGATTTGTTAATCCATATCTTCTTTTCCGTTTATGTAGTCACTTCTTCGGCTTAGTGCGTTAGCACAGCCGTTGTCTTTGCCTAGCGTATACTAGATAGTAAACTTGTATTGCCCTAGGAGTTCGGACTAGCGAGTCTGCCTTCGATTCAAGACCTTCGTCGTCGTAAAGTAGAGTAGGTTCTTATAATCGGAGTAGATCGTAAGTCCTAGGGCTCCTTTAGCATAAATCCTCTAGTGTTACAGAGCTACAACAATCGCAAGAAGTTCCTTATTATAGATGTTGTAGTTTGCTTCGGTAGGTATCATCTTCCTTAAGAAGTAGGCAATAGGATGTCTCTTACTGTCGACTTCTTAAGTTAGGCATGCTCCTATTGCTAAATCAGATGTATCGGTTTCGACTTGTATTAGTTTTTCCGTGTCGAACATAAGGAGTATAGGCTGGTCTATACAGGCCTGTTTTAGCTTCTAAAACGCTTTCTCCTATTCGTCTTTCCATTCGAAGGGTTGGTCCTTTCGAGTGAGTTTAGTAAGTGGTATCGCGATCTTTAAGTAGTCCTTGATGAACTTTTGGTTGTAGTTGGCGAGTCTAAGAAATGACTATATATCTTTGACGCTTTCTGGCGTAGGCCATTCCTTAATAGACTTGATTTTATCTAGGTCTAACTTGATACTGTGTATACTAACAATGAACCCTAGGAATTTAACTTCCTTCTTGTGGAATTCACATTTGTCGATACTTACCTTAAGGTTCCTAGAAGCGAGCTTAGCGAATACTTTCCTTACGTGCTCTTAATGCTAAGCTAGCGTGCTAGTCGTGTAGACCATAATATCGTCGAGGTACGCAACTACGAACACGTCGAGGTACTCTCTAAGTATGTCGTTAATAAGTGCTTGCATCGTAGCTAGTGCATTCGTCAATCCGAAAGGCATAACAAGGTATTTGTAAAGTCCGTAGCGTGTTTTGAACGCTATCTTCTACTCTTCTCCTTTAGCCATTCTTACTAGATAGTAGGCTTCTTATAAGTCGATAGCTATATACTAATTTGCTCTAGTAAACTGAGTTTGGAGTTCCTCAATATTAGGTAAAGGGTGTCGATTCTTAATCGTAATGCTATTGAGTTTCTAGTAGTCGATAACCATTCGTTCCTTGCCGTTTTTCTTAGGTACGAACATCGTCGGGTAACTAGTAGGGGATTCGGATTCTCTTATCCATCCTCGTGCTAGGTACTTATCTAGGTATTCCTTAGTAGTTTGGAGCTCTTTTATCGAACAAGTATAGAGTGGACTATGCGTAGGTTGCTCTCCTAGTATAAGTAGTATTTTGTGATCCTACGGCTGATATATAGGTAACGTTTTGGACGTTTCCTCTTCCTAAAAGAGCTGCTTAAACTGTTCGTACTCTTTAGGGATTCTAGAAGGTTCGTGATTATCCTTTACTATACTAACAATTCGTTAGCCGTCGTTGTCCTGTGGTAGTCGGCCGTCGTTCTATTTCTGGTCGACGTTGTCCTACTAGCGTGCCTGTTGTGTTCGTAGATCTATCTTATTAGTCTATCGTTGCGACTATAGGTTCTAATCTTCAACTGTGTTGAACTCCCTTGTCTTATCTACCGACGAACGCTATCGTCGCGTAGGTTTAGTATAACTTACGCAGTTACACTATTTAAATCGAACTTGTCCTAGGGTCTATAGGATAGTTGGATTGTGCAGTCTTAGCTAAGGCATACCTAAGACGACGTCGTGCCTAGCTATAGGTACAACATCGAGGGTAATGTCTTCTTAGTGCTTCTAAACTGTCATTAGTAGGAGTACCGTCTCCCTACTTACGCTTAGCAATAATGAGCTATCGACGGCTACTAGCTCGTAACCTGTCTTCTTTCGTTAGGTTACGATCCTAAATCGTTGTACGTAATCACTAGAAACAAAGTTTCCACCTGCGCTAGAATCAATTATAGCCGTGATTTTGTACCTATTAACAGTAACTTGTGTGCAAAAAACTGCTGACTTCTAAGTGTTTATGTTGTTCATCTCTTAGTAACCACTCAATTTCCTAAGAGTCTTCCTTTTCCTAAGGAACTAGTAGTTGTGTTAGAGTAGTAGAGCTCGCCCCTTGTTTCTTTAGCGATCCGAGCTACTTCTATCTTCGTTTGTTCTTCCGAGAATTTCTTGCGTAGTCCTAGTATAGCGACTCGTATTTCTCTAGTAACGATAATCCTATTTCCGCATTAGTAAGATCCGTCTAGTCGGAAAACAGCTCCGAGTGGTAGTATGTCGCATACTGTATTAACTAGTCGTACTTCTTCGTAGACTCTAGGCGCATCCTACATAGATTTTCGTAGTTCGCGGAGCATTGCATCGAATGCTAATAGTAGAACGCACTGTACTCTACCTATGTCCTAAAACATTTTAGTATAGTGTTTCTTCAAGATCTGTAGGAGCTGTAGTACAAGTCCTAGTTTTAGGATTGCAAGGTGGATTTCTTCTTCTTCCTCTTTAGATTCGGTAAACTCTCCTAATTCGGTTCCTAATCCGACATCTAAGTCTTCGAGGATTTCTTCTAGTATAGTAACGTTTAGCTTAACTAGGTTCTTAGGTTGACGTCGTTCGTAACTTTTCAAGGCTAAGTAGGCTCTCTAAATTATGAATTCTCGACCTTCGAGTGTCCTATGTACTTCTTCAACTCGCTTAGAGAGCGTAGGGTCGTTGTCGTTCTCCTCTCCTTAAGTTGTCTGCAAGTAGTCGTTTAAGTCGTTAAGCACCTTAGTGTGCTTTTGTTCGATTTGCATAAGCGTGTTGCGCTAATCGTTTTCTTCTAGAAATACATCGAAATTGTCCTTTACATCGAAATGTTCGGTACAACTATCGATAGTACATAGTACCTAATTAAGGTAATCATAGCCCGGAGCTTCCTATCTGTCTAGATCTAGAAGTCCCTAGAGTGTCTGTAGATCGTACTGTTCTACGAGTAGTTGTTCGCATTCTTCGTTATAGTCTTTATGCATTAGTCCGCCTGTTTAACTAATATAGATAGGGTCGGCCCGCATAGCTTCAATAGTATTTAGTTGTTGTTAAATCTCTTAAAGTCTTTGTACCGTATTGTTCATAATCATTCGTCCTTTTTCTGTAAGGTTGAACTGAACTTTTCTAGCAACATTGTTAAACTGTCGGGGTTGCACATTCCTCTGTTACTACTTAGAGCGACAGTCCCTTACGATGTAACCTAGTTTGCTATATGTGTAGCATGTCAGTTTTCCTGCATCTCTTCTCTGACCTTTTCCTAGTCCTAGCTTTTTCCTATGCCGAACTAGAGTAGTAGCGCTAAGGTCTATTAGGTCGTGATAATAGTAGCTTTTAGTGTAACTACGATGCTTGTGTCTGTTGTTATTTCGAGAAACGAACGCGCCTTTCCTACTTCTAACAGAATGTTCGTAAAGTAAATCATCGATCTCGATTAAGAGCCTAATTAATTGCTCTAACGTGTCGATAGATGTTCCGATTCGAATCCGCATTAGTTCTTTCTTAACTAGTTCCTTTAACCCGCGCTCGAACATTACTATAAGAGCGTCGTTTCCCTATGTCGTCACTTGCGAGTACTCTTAGAACTTAGTAGCATAGTCGGCAGCTAAAGTCTTCTAAGTAAGGTTTTAAATGACTCGTAAAGCGTTGTTAAGTTCGTTGCTAATCCTAAAGATGTTACAGAATTCTCTTTCAAAGTTGATAAAATCTCCGAACATGTTCTTGATTATAGGATCACGAGTTCCTTAGAAGAACTTGTTAAGATATAGCTTGATCTAGTGCTAAGCAGCACCTCTTAAGTACGTAGTCGCAAACAAGGCTTGTTTTTCGTCTAGAACTTCGTTAAAGACAAAGTAAAGTTTCATCTAGGCTATCTAGTTATTAAGTTTGTGTCGATCGCTAGAGTACATGTTAGGCTTAGCAGTATAGAACTTGGATGTCTTTAGCTTAGCGTCTTCGTCGTTACTGTCTATGTCGATGTCTTGCTAAGGAGGACGTCCGACAGTAGACTAGGTCGGGGTTAGTTAAGGTCGGCAGGAGCTACCTGCTTCGCTAGGAGCGGGAGTCCTAGTAGTGCTTCGTTTGTCGCCTATCTTAAGGGTGTACAAAGTTATTAAGACTGTTACGTTAGTCTTATTAGATCTTCTGAGTATAGGGACAGTTAAAGCAGTACGAGGTAGGGAGTTAGGTTATTCTAATTACTGAGTATGAACAATGAGTTGTACACGATTCTACTTAATGAAACTAGCTACGCTATATACTAAGGAGAATCGTAAACGATCTGTATAAGCGACACAGTACGGTGGTCCGCTCGGTATCGCGCCTTATCGCTCTAATGTAAGGGAGCGACAGTTGTTGCTACGTAGGGTGTCGTCGCTTAGGTCGGCAAACCTTCCTTCGCGAGTTGACCTATAACAAAGAGGCTCGAGGGCCATAGAGCGAGGGTCTAGGGCGTAGCGTTCTCTGCGGACGGGCGGCTAGTAGCATTAGGCTCGGACGACAAGACGGTTAACCTATAGGATTGGCGTGCAGTAGCTTAAAGAGATAACACCTTTTAGAGGCGACTAAGGAAGATTTTCTCGTAGGAATGTAGCGGTAAATAAATGTCGCCACCTATCCCCGCCTACGTCTACGGAAATGGCCTAGTGTTAAATACTACATCTGCTAGCCGAGTTATGATGATTACGTGACTAGCTTTAGTTAGGCTCGTACAGTACTCGGAAGCAGAATCGTGTACGGCACATGAAGCGGCAATGTTAAATTGCAAGAGATTTCTTAGAAGACTAGCATGACATAACCACTCACTATGAAACTGTGGCATCTTTTGTCCTCGTCGTTAAGACATATAGGAGGTTGCCTATACCTCGTTTGTGACGGTCGTCATTTTCGCATTGATTCGCATGTGAGGAAGCGTATTGTGAATGATCGTCGATTGAGAATAGCATTACATTATACCCGACCTACTTAGCTGAGCTCATGATATATAATTTGACTTGATGTGGCGGTGCAAGCAGGCACTACTACAAATTAGCTTAGCGCTACGGTGCGCTATATGTCGTCCCGTTACACCGTGCGTCCCGTTTCGTAGGGATGGATGTTATAGAAGATGCGGAAAACGATTTTGACAAGGCAGAACCGAGAAAACGTGGCGCCTTCCCGTAGACGCTTTTGTTGATCGGCTTGTTACGGCAAGCAAGTCGTGCAGCCTGGAGATGGTAGACTGTGTTGATATTTGCCATGGCCTCCATACTCTGGTGTAAATAGACAGAGCACTCGTTCCAGAATGGATCGTCAGGTTTGATACAATATTATGGCAAACTCTAGTAAGGAGGTATTTGCTTTGTGCACTACCAGTCAAAGATGCTTCACAATTCCTCGTCGTCGTCACCATCGCGTTTGGTAGGCAGCTGGAGATTTACCCTTTCAAAGCCGATGTATGTCTCGTCATCACGTGGTACGTAATCTGCTGTTCTGCCCCTTTTGCCAGCTGCAAAGCCAGTATCAGGCACATCGTGTTTCCTTACGCAGGCGGCAAGCACATATTGCGGATCTGTGGTCAATCCTTTCCAGGCGTCCTCAACACTGCAAGTCCGATGGAACACTTCCGCGGTGCCAGGCGCCGACCGGCGTTGTCCAAGTAATGACAAGCCTCCCCATGAGTAACGGGTAACGAGCCTCATGAGGTCGACGAAAGCTTGTTCTTCGTCATGGTTCCAAGCCCACAGCTTAGGCTCACCATTTACTCGTCTACGATCAAGCTCCGTGCTCTCTTCACACTTCCCGAGGAGTTGTTTGGCTGTCTTGTTGGACCCAACAACTACTTTATCTGCCATGAAACTCAGATGCTTCTGAGCGTTTTCGAATATCCCAGTGTATTTTCCAGGTAGTTGTGACTTGCGCGTCCCTCTTTCTGGTCTATCACGATATCTCGAAACAGTCTTGTGTCTCTCTGGGCTATCATGGAGCTGTGACGTGGTTTGTCTCACCTCCGCAGGCAATGACGCCTTTGTAAATATAGTATCCTGGTTGCCATCCACTTCCATCTGTACGGAGGGTGAGCCTGTACCCGCGTTACTGAACGTGAATTCAGCCTCGTTCCCGTTGCCGATTATTGGAGTATGGTTTCGGGGAAAACGAGTCCTGCGAATGCGCTCATTCCTGATCCGTATTTTCGCCGCGTCGTCACGTTTTATGTTAGCTACCTCGCGCTGCAGCTGGTCTTTGATATCTGGCACATGTGTGGCCAATTCATTCTCATACCCCGATCGGGCATCCACCCTTCTCTCTGCTTCCTGGCGTTCAGCTTCCTGACGTTCAGCTTCCTGACGTTCAGCTTCCTGACGTTCAGCTTCCTGACGTTCAGCTTCCTGACGTTCAGCTTCCTGGCGTTCAGCTTCCTGGCGTTCAGCTTCTTGGCGTTCAGCTTCCTGATGTTCAGCTTGCTGACGTTCAGCTTGCCGGCGTTCGACTTCCTGGCGTTCAGCTTCCTGACGAGCCGCTTGCTGAAGTTCAGCTTCCTGACGTCCAGCTTCCTGACGTCCAGCTTCCTGACGTCCAGCTTCCTGACGTCCAGCTTCCTGACGTTCGACTTCACGTTCAGCTTCCTGGCGAGCCGCTTCCTGGCTAGCGTCTTCTTCTGCCGCTTTACGTTCTTCCTTGTCTTCTTCAGCCGCACGTCTTCGTTGAGCTTCGATGACTTCCACTTCAAGACGGACTCGCTCATCTTCTTCCGCTCGACGGTCTTTGCCGAAAACGATATCTTGAAAATCTTGATTCATGACATCTTCCATGCTGTCTGTCGTGGTAGCATCTTCGTCGTTCTCGTGGTACTTGTCACCCTTGATGGTGATATCAAGATCGTGCCTACAGGACTGTGGTGCTTCATTCTCATCGTTTGACCATTCCTGGATCGGTAACGCCTCATATCTTTGCGTGTCGTGCAAACTCTCTGGCGGTTCATGACCCCAAAACGAATGTGCAATATCTTGTAAGATGTAGTATGGCGTGATAAATGTCTTCGGTCTGATTTCAGAGGTCCGGTAGATGATCTCTGGGAACAAATAAGCTCGAGTTCGCTCCAAAGTCGTTTGAGTTGGTCGATTGCAGCGCAATTCTCGTAAGACGTCACTCCAATCACACGTCGGATCAGGAGTTTCAGTGGAAGCGGTTTCGAAAATTGGTGCCTTAGAGCAGCGTGAAAGTATTGCGGATATCTCTTTCGAATGAAAGCCTAATTGATGGGCTCGGAAAGCTAGCTCTTCGATACGTGATGGGTTCAATCGGGCCCGCACAACTTTCTGTCGCCGTGAGTTTTGAGGCGGGTCATTACGGGGACGTTCACAAAGTTCTGGATAGTAACGGAGGCTATGGAGCCATAGATCAACATAGTTGACCAGGAAGAATTTCGAATCATGCGTGAAGTGACGTTTGACCCCGCTCCGAAACCCGTTCCTGAATGTACTACCTTTGGAGGGCAGAAGTGCCTTCAAGCCCGAATGACATGCTTCGAGTAGTAACGTATCCTTGCCAAAAGTATAGATCGAGAGGATTCTCGAGCATTGAAGCAAGCGGTTGAGGATGTTCTGGCGGGCTTTGGGGTCCTGCGTCGTCGGGAAAAGCATCTTGTCCTTCATTGAACAGCGGATCTCCTCAGCGTCATTCTTTGAGACTAACGGGCATTTGAGTTCCAGAAGCTGCACAGTACGGATGTCGAGGTCATCAAAGTCGACTTCCGTTCCAAGTATGTCAGTCCATATAGAGCACACTTTACCTAGGTAGCAGCAGATTTCCTGTGGTTTGATCAGCACGATCCCCAAAGTACCAGATGCAAGCTCACCTCAAAGCATCGCAAGGGCAATATCCTGTTCAGTGAGCCCAGGGTGAATCCATCCCATAGCGCTCGAAATGGCAGGAGTCTATCGAAGGCGCTTATCAGCGTGCCATGGCAGCTGCGTTCTAGTTGTACCACTTTGTCATGCTTGTAACCCTCGAAGCGTGACTCCCAGCGGTCGATCCCTTTAGTGTTTCCTTCCTTGAGATACATTCTGTAGTACCAAAACACATCCCCGTCCGTGAAGCGGATAGAGTTATCAGATTGCTGTTGTAAGGCTTCGCGCGCGGCAGTCGACAGCGCTAAGACGAGGCCTCATTAGTGAATGATGCTCGTTTGCTCAAGTCATACATACAAGCATCATAGAGCTCAACGGTCCACCATTGATCGGAGGTGGGAAGGTACTCTTCTGCCGCTAGCAAACGATGACGGCCATGTAAACAACGTAGCTTGATGCCTTCTGGTATGGTGAGTGCCGGAGGGGAACTGTAGTTTAGCTGCTTAAGCCGGAGGGCGCTCTCGGCCAAAGCGCGAGTCAAGACACTCTGTTCGATCACAGCGGGAACGAAATGTGCAGGGACAAGTCGGTCGCACCCTCTCTCAAACTTGGTAAGTAGCAGCTGGGTGTTGATGTCCTTTTTTCTCCTTGCTGAATCATATTCAAGGTTTTTCAGCTTGATCCGAGCGCAGCCCACGAAAGCCGCGTCCAGCGCGATCTGTGTGTCGTTGCAGACCATGTTTGCTGCGATGTTTGCTGCGACGGCGAGTCTGGACGGTCAACATGGAAATATGTATAGAGTGACTGCGATTAGGCGCCTGCCTCATGCGCGCGCTCCCAAAAGCTTAAAAGCTTGTCTATTGTTAGAGTGGATCCCGTAAGGGCCACGATGCCATGAGGTATGACGAGCCGCTCTCCAGGAACGAGTAGTGGGTACCTGTTCCATTCGGCATTGCGGCCCTCTCGCTAACTCTGGTGTGGGGATCTCTGCGATGCAGGGTAGAAGCTTCCACTTCGCGAAACTCCCGCAGGGTTTGCCATACCTCTTGGGATTCGCGAACGTGGGGTATTGTCAGCCGAAGGGGAACCCATCCCTCATACCATTTCTGGAGATCTGTGTGCCATCCCTCATGGACTTGCGATCCACATCTCAATACTGAAAATCTGTGTGCCATCCCTTATGGACTTGCGATCCACACCTCATTATTGAAAGTAGGGATACATCACCATGTGGAAGTCATGCCCGCAAACTAACCAGACTTTACAAAATCCGGATGTACTGGTTGACCGTCCAGGAGGTAAACTGGGCAGGCAGGTCGTTTGCTTGTGGACGCTACCCTGCATTGTTTGGTTCCTGGTGCATGTGAAGTAACGTGCTGGCGGTGTATGTTCATTGCAAACAGAGCGCTTCCAGATTTGGTGTTGCTAGTAAATCTAGATACAAGCTACTTGTTCAACTTCGACGTCGTTTACGCCCTCGAAGTGATCTCCCGTCATACGACTCCGACATCAGTGCGCGCCTCTTTTCGCCATACGGATCATCAGGCGTCAAAGACCGCTCCCACAATTGAGTGATTATGTGCCGTCTGCCGCGCTCCGAACACCGTTCACTTCCGCTTACTGATGCAGCCCTCTTTCGTGATTTCTGGTACAGATCAAAACTATCGTAGTCTTTCTCATCTGGCTCATCATCACCGTCACTGTTCTCGTCGTCTTGTGATGCTCGCCTATCAATGATCTCCGCCCGAGACCACGAGTCGGTACCCCTACAGCTCGTATAGCCTGAATCGAAACTCGTCTTGTGGACTAGAGCGTTGTCCAAAACCCGTTGCCTCTTAGCTGGGCTGCGGCTCTTTTTGGGGCTAGCACTTCGATGTGGCCCTTGATCCTCGCAGAAAGAATGGCACTGATCACCGTCATAGTCGCGCACGGTGTTGTATACCTTCAATCGTCGCGTGACTCCCCGCTGTAGGAAGCCTTGAAGGTTTGGATAGAGGTTCCATGCAAGGCGCGTGAAAAGGTACTGAGGTCGGATGCCGATAAGTGGTTGTAGACAAAGATTGTGGAAAAGATGATTCAACTCTGGCGAAGCGCTGTTGACATGGGCCACCCAGGCATAAGTCTGTTCAGGGCCCATTTTAGGCACGATGCTGAAGCGCGTCCGATCCCACTGGTCGTGTAGATCCATACGGAGCAGCATCAAATTCTCGTCGCCATCAGTCGCGTCACGTCCTCGTCTCGTAGTGAACTGGCAGTATTTGTCCATCTCGTTCGCTGCAAACCAATCTTTCTCCCGACGAGGAATAATATGGGCAGACTCGGTTGATTCGACGTGCTGTGTAACACGACAAGAGACGTCGCGGGATTTGGCCGTGATCGGTTCGGTGATTGTTCTGATAGATGGTGCGAGCCATTCTAAAGGTAGCTGACCGTGAGGAAAGGTCCACAGGGTGAAATTAGGGATGATGGGATATATCTCGGCACATCGTTCTGTAGCGCCTGGGACATGGAAGTAGTACACGCCGGTAGGCAGTAGATCTGGAAAGGTAAGAGCAAGCTGTGGCCGAAGTGGATCACGCGTGTCGGACAGCCAACCATCAAACCGATTATCTGCAACGATTGCGCATGTTGTATGGACGAGACCGAATTGCACGCCAGGTCTGTTAGCATCGCCGTCCGTGGCTACGAAGGAAAGTAACTCATTGTTGCGGTCCGGGTATTGAGGATGCCGCACGATCAGACGCTCGGTGGTGTACAGGTTCCGGTGATTCGATGGTACAGGAGGTCCAGAAGCTGGCCGCACGAGCATGACGAGTCGAGTTGATGGAGTCGAGGACAAAGATGGTCTACTAATCGCAGCATGTCATACATATCCTTCACCTCGTTCGCCCAATGTTGCTATAGAAACGGCTTCAGGCTTGGCAGAGCGGAAGATAAGCGCTATCATAGTATCTTCAGGAGCATGGAGAGGAACCTGCAAATAGACCTTGACGACATCACCTCTTGCCCGCCCAACAACGTCCCATGATCAAGACCATCATTCAAACTGCTGGCGACCCTACAAGCGAAATGGAGCAGTGTGTCATTGCCCAGAGAATAAAGGAAACGGTTGCGAAACAGCGCTGCAAATGCTCTCCGGAATGAGACATCTTGATCCGAAAGAGCGTCCGACAGTTGAGCGGATTTTTGGCGCTTTCGTTTTGGTAACGTGGTATGTGCGTGCCATTGCGCAAGGAAGAGTGTCACCCTTGTTTGCAGCACACCTACAAATGTTGGTCGAGCACACATACATATTGCGAAGCGATGACTTCCACCGACGGCTTCAGCATGAGTTACAATGACAATGCACGCTTAGGACGCTCAGTGCGAGTCTGATCAGTTCACCTGTGCCGATGCGACCAATTACCACATGCGGTGGCCTTCTCCTGCCAAACTTGAAGAGACGGAGTACTGCACGACTTTGTATGAGACGTACGTCCATCTCCGGCACTAGCAGTCACCTTGCAGCAATGATGTCCTGCGGCCAAGACTAGAACCAAGCGGAGGCATCGTATATGATACAGCGTGCAAACAAAGAGACGCAACGTCAATAATAACAACTACACATGTCGTGTGTGCAGTTAGGGGAGCACACGTAGCGAGCCAGGAGGCGGATTCCATGCTCTCTCTGTGCATGACTCAAAAGATGCTGAACGTTGTTCAAGACGACGCTTTGTGCTCTGCAATGTGGGTGCGGACAAGGCAGACTGTGATGCTTGTCTAGGGCATTGATATGGACCTGAACATGATCCTAGAGCTTTTGTGGTCGACTGAACACTTTAGTTCGATGTTTGTGAAGGAGCAGCTGTTCTCCAAGACAGAAAAGACACTGGAGGGGGTGGCATCTTATCGGCACAGCCTTATCGGCTATTATCGGCTGTGTGGTCTGTGGTTGTGGCTAGGCTATGGTGCTTTCGCTTGGCGCGACTGACATGCCCGGACGCTCTATGCGGTGACAGAGATCCGCGAGCGCCTACATAGCGGTGACTCTTTGTGCTTACGTGAGCGGAGTTATTGTAGCTGCATCGACTACTAGCCGTGCTAACATTGCTCGCTCCGGCATTTCCGAAATCTTCCTCTAGCGCGGTATTGCTTCCTTGGGACGCTCATCTTCACCATTGAGTTGTGCGTCGATCAGAAGAACATCTCTCTGCGCAAAATACTCGCGACGTAGACGAGCCCTCCACTAGGTCCGATGGAGGTCTTTCCTGGCTTTCACAGCGCGCCATGCCTCGGAGTACGCTATATACAATTCCGAGGAGGTAGGTGCTCTTAAGATGGTACGATACTGCTCTTTCAATTTTTCGGCGAGTTTTTGATGCTCTGCTACCAGTGCAACGACATCTAGTAGCGCTTCAATCCGCTCCTGCGCATCTTGAGGTAGTGATATATTAGCACTTAGGTCGGCATTCGAGCTCATATCGCTAAGCTTCTGCATCAGTTTGTCCTTAGTAGGTTGTTCCATAACGAGATTCGCGACATCCAGCTGGATATACTAGTCTTGATAATGGTTTCTATACGTACGACTATTAAGGTGACCCGCAATCTAGTTCCGTACTTCGTCTGATCTAGATGCTAAAGTAAGAAGGTAGTTAGCATCGAAAGGTAGTAAGATAGGACAGGGACTAATCTAACTATCTACAGCGTTAAGAACACAGCGACGCAAACAATACCACGTTATAGGGTGTTCATAATTTATAGCTAACCTAAGCCTGCTTAGGTGTTTACTTACTACACTGCCGAGTAGCTCTACATAGGAATTTATATTACTCTTTACTCGTAGTATATATGTATTAAGGATGCCCTTTTACTAAGGTACTTTTAGAGACTGACGTCCTAGCGGAACCTTTAGGGCAAGGATAGAGGTAACCTTATTAAGGGATAGTAAGTAGAAGGCTTTATCGTAGAGGGCGAGAGCGATTAGGTAAGCTACAGGACAAAGAAGCACATCTGCTTAGTTCTACTAAGTGAAAGTTTTGCTATAACAAAGTAATTAGCAGTTAATACTTAGTTCTTGCTAGTTTATAGCATATATACGCTTATACTCTATACGCTCCGCCTTTAAAGCGTGCAAATCTTAACTAAATAGCGAATCGTGTTTGCTCCCTACTTTGAACTAGAATAAGCTCTACGTCGCGGTAGCGAAGTCCTACTAATTCCGAATCTACAGTATTTTAAGAACTCGAGGAGGAGTCCTACAAATTAAGTGACTTCTTGCTTAGCCCCTAACTTAAGCTAGTAGTCGAGCTAGGCCTTAGGCTACTATATATATGAATAAGTATAAGGAAAGCCTGTTAGACTCGCTGTCGTTCATTAGGGTATATAGCTATATCTTCGATATAGAGGAAATGTAATAGACAGACGGAGTCTGTTTTAGAAGCTATAGGCTTCGGACAGTAGTAAGTAGCCTTCTTCCTAGACACGTAGTGCTTAATAAACTACTAACATTGTTAGCTGATCCAAATTGAACGAGTTTATCCTTGTCGATAAGGGCTTATAGTATTCACGTCGCGGACTGTCTCCTTCGAAACCTTATCGCCTGTGATTTAGTAGTATAGCATCTTCAAAACCCTGAAATATTAGGCCAATGTAAGGGCTTACTAGGGTCCTCTACTAGCATTCTTCAGAAGCTATTTAAAAAATGCTTTGAATTAAGAGGCACCCGCGCTAGCGAGTGCTAGCTCGGGAGTACTAAGAGCTGCTTAAGAGTAGAACCTAGCAGAACATTCAGTATTCACTGATAAAGAGCGAGACAATCTTGAAATAGTAACTTACTTCTTCTAACATCGCTGTATGCGCTCTAAACCGCCGTTCGTTAACACGGCATAAGGAACCTAATGTAGGCTATAGTCTTCGTACTCCGTGATAAGCGCCTGCCACGGGTTAGGCGACATGACATGCTAAAGTTAGGATAAGTACAAGGTAAGATATGTAAATGCTGATCAAATAGTAAGAGTTGTAATAAGTACGAGGTAAGAGATGTATGTATATGCTCGCGGGATTGCTAAATAGATGTCGAGAGTACTGCCCCATAGCGGCAGAACGATAAGCTACATTTAGAAATTTTAGTACGGCGCTTAGATGTCTCAGAACATCAGGCAAGTTTACACGGTTTTATGCACAACTGTGCAAAGGTCTCCCGTAGCTCAATCGGTATGCAGATGTTGCCTGTTAAGGTAACAGTAGCCCTGACTGTCTGTGTTTCTGTGTTGTGGTGCCTGGTCGTACTTCAACATGCAGCCAGCACTGCCACAGAGAAACGGACATACTCTTCCGCCTACGATTAAGGCCATACACCATGTACGACTTGTCTGCTGGGTCACAGCAGCATATTCTCTCCACCAGATAGATGCTGCTGCTATCGAGGCTATGAATGCTCAATGATACGTGAGGACGTCACGTGCACTTCTGCGGCTTTGCGTATACGATTCATCACAGCAGCCGCAGTGTCACCTTCAGCATCATCTATACCCTCGACGACGATGAAGTCGACATTCTCCCGGTCTAGTTCGCGTAGTGCAGAGAATATCCACCTCGCGATGTTGGTGCTGCTACTGCCCAACGCAATGTCTAGTAACTGGAAGACCGAACCTCCAGCAGTGCATTGGTGCTGCTGTAACGCTTGTCGTGGTTCCTGACTCGTTTCTAGACTTTGTAGTAAACCCGCAATTCCTGTCTGTGACTGAACCGATCTTGCACTCGTCCTCGCTACCTCATCAATTCCGGGTGCTGACTTTCCAATGACAGCACTGGCATCAGTGCTTGTGTCAAGACTCCATGTTTTGGTTCGCACTAGACCTATGCGCATGTTCGACGCACCGAACCCCAACAATCCCGCATTACTGGGGGCGTTCTTATCACTCTCGAACAGAATCACTTTCGCTTTAGGCGCATAGTGTCGGTACTTCATTCCAGGAGCACGGGGTTTGCTTCCGATCTCAGACACATTCTTGTACCCGATTTGCGTGTTCTCCCATCCAGGACAAGCTCTAAGCTGCTCTAGACTGATCCCACCTGGTCTCAATATGAGTGGAGGTTGTGAGAGCCCATCGACGACTGTGCTCTCCACTCCAACGTCGCAAGGTCCGCCGTCAATGATCGTGTTGATTCGCCCGTCTAAATCGTAGGCAACATGCTCCGCAGCGGTCGGTGAAGGTTTCGTCGAGGCGTTCGCCGACGGAGCTGCAATGGGCACACCAGCCAAGTGTATGAGTGCGAGAGCCAACACGTCCTTGGGCATTCGTGCTCCAAACGTGTCCAACCCAGCAGTGACCTCTGGCGCTAACGATGAGTCTTGGGGATTTGGTAAGATAATGGTAAGGGGCCCAGGCCAGAACCGCGTGATGAGTGTTTTGTAGATTTCAGGAATGGGATCCTCGTCAAGGCTGTCGTCGGTCTGAGCCTCACCCATGTACGCTTGCGCAGACGGCTTCAGCAGTCGCCGCAACTGCCTCAATGAAGCAATATGCACGATCAGCGGGTTATCAGCTGGCCTCTGCTTCGCCTTATAAATGCCCTTGACCGCCGCGCTGCGCGTCGCGTCCGCGCCCAAGCCATACACCGTTTCCGTGGGGAACGCGACGGGTATGTCAGACGTCCTCAGTTGCTCGGCTGCGTAGTTGAGCCTACGTGCGTCTTCCGAATCCAGGTTGAGCTCGATATCCAGGTCATCGAGCAGGTCGCCGGGTCGTGATATGGCCTTCACATGACCGATGATTCGGGGATTTATGGCGAGGATAGACGTTTGTAGGGGTATTGTCGAATCCATCATGACGTGCAGTGCTGCAGACTGGTTTTGATTGCATAAGTCGTTGTGTTTACTGTCAAGCAAGCAATACGAGCGAATATATCTTTTAAAGTGCCATGCTGAGTTTTGCTTTGTGACGACGGAGCTATCGATGCGATTCCACGCGCGTGTGTAGAGAGCAGCGGTATTGAATTTTCGTAACACTACTCCGATGGAAAGGCTCATCAAAGATTCGTTCGCGAATGGTTGTCAAATGGGAAATTTCACGTAGAAAGTCTGGAGTCATCATTGGAACTTTTTTGTGAAATGACGCTAGTCGCGCTGTCACGGTAAGAGATGCATTCCATGGATGCGACATTGATCTTCCACATGGCTTAGCGAGATCTGCTCAACAATGCTATTATTCGCCTATGTAGGTTTATTTTTGGCGCGAACCCATTCGTTCTTCCCAACATGCTCAAGACCAGTTCCGTCACGGCCGAGCTTCAAGCCCTTTACCACATCCCAGGCGGATCTGAGACAATCATTCACTCCGACTCCCCACATCCAGCTCCCCGCAACTCGTAGACGTCCTTTGTATTCCCGCCAGATGGCGTTGTGTGCGGTCTTGAGTCGCTGTTCGTGGCCCACAGTGTATTGTGGGATGCAGTCCTTCTGGATGTTGACCTGCCACACCTCAGGCTCCTCTTTGATACCCAGATGTCGCTCGACGACGGACTTGGCGAGTGCAAGTCCTTCCTGTTCGTCCGGAAATACCGGCCAATCCTTCCACCAATGGCCGCCCAGCATTACCGTGAGTTTCGTGCCTCTTGCTTTCACATCATCTTGCATGTTCGGCTTGTCGGGGAAGTTGATCCATGAAAAGTCGTCGACATTGATCAATTGACCCAGCTTGCGAAGTTCGAGCAGCTTTTCGTGGTCCAGCGTATGCCAGTTGGCAGGATTGGTGGCTTCAGGGTCTGGAGAATAGGCATTGTCGAAGACTACGCCCAGAGCACGCTCAGGGTTGTTCTCGAAGGGCGTCGCGCGTGGTATCACGTAGCCAAACCCAGGTGGATGGAGGCCCGGGGTACGGAAATACAGGTTGACGGTCATGACCGTGACTGTAGGGATAGCCGGAACGAGCGAGGTCTGCGACGTGGCATTGAGATGTCCAGGATTGAGTGCCGATATAGCATGTGCGAAGAGCTCTTCCTTTCCATCGTTGCCTGCTTTGATCCAAACACCGTCATTGTCCTGAGCTGGACGCATGTTTTGCACGGGTGTTGTCGTTCGGAACTCCACATTGCCATTCTCGAGAAGGTTGCGTGCAAGACCGTCGATCAACTGTGCTAAACCGTCCTTCAAGGTGAAAACACTTGTGTTTTTGAGCGTCTCTTTCAGGATCGGGTCCATGGCATCTTCGTTCATCTCCAAGACAAAGTCTGCATCGGCTTTTGAGACTTCAACGCCTTCCTTGGAAGCCTTCAACATCCCGCCGATTATCCCACCAGCGTCCGCCTCCATCCTCCACAACCCCGGAAACAAGCTCTTTACGGAAAGCTCCCAAATATCACCAGCATAGATGCCGTGTACCACGGCACTTAGGATCTGGTCCGCGACACGCTGGTCGAAGCGGCGTGTGATGAATGATCCGATACTTTCATCTTGAAGTGATGGATCCCGTTGGATTGCCAGCAAATCCCGCACGATTGCCGGGAACAGACCTTTGAAGACCGGTTCTGTCAAAACACTCCAGATGTTTTCTGCCAATCCGAAAGATGGATGTGGCATGCGGACGAGGCGATCTGGGTAGTAGACAAAGCGATTTTGTGCAGCTGGCGAGGTCTTTTGCGCCAGGATGGTGTGCTTCACTAGGTCCAGTTCTCGCAACAGTTTGACCGTCAGCATACCGTTCGGTGAAGGTCGAATTGTTCTTGGTCCAGCTTCAAATAGAATGGACCCATCTTGAACAGGCACCCGCTTCGACGAAAGCCAACCTCCGATGCGATCTGAGGCCTCGAAGATTGTGATTTTGGTGCCAGGCATGGACTTGGTGAGGAAGTAAGCTGTCGCCAAGCCAGTGATTCCTCCTCCAAGGATCGCAGCATGATGGCGACGTTGGTGGACCAGATTGTGGCGATTCTGTTGCAGCTGGCTGTCCGAGCTATACAGCCTCAAGCCATTGGAATTCAGTGACGGAGACAGCCGGGCAATCGACCATCCCCTCGACGAATGTGCTATCGCATGGCCACGGCGAAGCATGCTGCAATGTCTGCAGCACTTCCAGGGCGATGATGTCGAGACAGGACGTGAGGTGATTGTGGTGTGCGCATCATCTCGACTTCCATCTCGTGCTCGTAGCGCACGTACATCGTCGGCAGCTCGGAGAAGTCTAATTTCGTCCCATCAACATTCCATATCTCCGTTTGCAATCCTGACTTCGATCAAACATCGTAGGCATACTCCTGACATACGGTAAGCACTTGGGGTGACTGTCTAGACTCTCGTCTTCAACTAGGTCTGCAAGTGATTGTCTGACACGGATGACCTCCCAACGTGTACCAATAACAATGCCCCAGCCAGCCATTGAGTTGTGATAGCAGCGTCATCCCGCGCCGAGATGGTAAGTGGAGCAGTACATGAACATTGGCAAAAAATCCAACCAAATGTTCAACTACAACCTCGCATTTCAAATATCTCGTTCTTCATCGACAATTGCTTTCTTCCTCGCTCAACTCGGACACTCAGTACGATCGACATCTCCTTACCCCAAGTCATAACACAACCCCGCTACCCCTCCTCATCCTCAGAGAACCGACCACCATGGCTACCATCAACTTTGGCACCATAGGAACAGGCTGGATCACCGACTCCTGGATCTCCGCTGCCCACCAGTCAGGCAAATGGCGATTGTCTGCCGTCTACTCCCGATCGACCGAGTCTGCCAAGTCATTCGGCGACAAGCACCAATGCCAGACCACATACACCACGCTCGAGAGCTTCCTTGCCGATACAAACATGGACACCGTCTACGTGGCCTCGCCCAACGACCTCCACTTTGAACAAGCAAAGCTCGTGCTGCAAGCGAAGAAACACTGTATCCTTGAGAAGCCCGCGACATCGACACCGGAAGAGCTAGATGAGCTGTTCGCGCTCGCGCAACAGCAAGGCGTCTTCATAATCGAAGCCTTCCGCCACATCCAAGAAGCCAACTACAAAACGCTGCGGCAGGCGGTGATGCAAGAGAAGCGCCTGGGTCCCATCTACGGCGCCTCCTTCACCTACGCCGCATACAGCTCGCGCTACAACAACGTGCTCGCCGGCGAGACGCCCAACATCTTCTCGCTCGCCCACTCCGGCGGCAGCCTCGTCGATATCGGCGTGTACCCGATCACATTCGCGGTCGCCCTGTTCGGTGCGCCCCAGAGCCAGCTCTACGTCCCGTTCATCTGCCGGACGGGCGTCGACGGCGGCGGCGTCGTGGTGCTGCGCTACGACGGCTTCGGCGTGCAGATCAACCAGGCCAAAGGCTACCAGTCCAACGCGGCGTGCGAGGTGTACGGCGAAAAGGGCACCATCACCATCAACGCCACGACGGACATCACGACGGTCAGCCATTGGGACCCGAGGACGAAGAAGAGCGAGGAGTTGGCCGGCCCATGCGTCGAGGTCCAGAAGCCGAATGTCAATATGCTGGAGGAGGCGGTGGAGTTTGCGCGCATCATCAATGACGGGGATAGGAAGGCGTCGGCGGAGCTGGAGGACATCTCGCGGATCGTGGGCAAGGTGACGAGTGATCTGCGACGGCAGAATGGCATCTTGTACCCGGCAGATTCGAAGTAAATATCTGTCAAACAGCAGAATCTTCCATCGAGCCTTATGATGTGTGGTTCATACTCCGCCTCTCATTTCTACTCACTCCTACCCTCTCCCCCGCCGAACCTTGAACTGCTCAATCCACTCCGCCGCCCGCGCCTTCGGCACCACATTCACCCTGACCAGCCCATCCACGACCTCCACCTTCCCGCCCGCCAGCACCCGCAGCAAACTGACGTTCTTCCCCGCCTTGACCAGCCCGCCCTGCACCGTCTCGATGTAACACTCCACATCGGCGGGCGCCGCATACTCGCCCGGAGCCCCGACCTCCGCATCCCACGGCGGCGGCAGGATATACGCCAGATGCTGCCCGAGCGTCTCGTCCTCGCCGCACGCCTTGACCAGATCGCTCTGCGCCGCCAGCGGGTACAGCAACAGCACCGGCAGACGCAGCAGCGACGCGGCGTTCAGCGGCTCCTCCAGCGCCATCGCGGCGTCGTGCAGCTCCGGCGCCGCGTCGGCCACGCCATCGCTCGTGCGCGTCTCGCGCGTCCGGATCTGTCGCCCAAGTAGCGCGTGCCGCAGCGTCGCTTTCTCGTCCCGCGCACGCTGCTCGCGTTGCTCGCGGACCAGCTCCAGTGCCGCGAGGGTGTCCTGCCGGGATTGAATGCGGGTGCGCAGCGTGGACAGCGCGGTGGAGGCCGGGTCGGCGGCCAGGCCGTTGGCGCAGGCGTCGCGCGCCTCGGCGAGCTTGTCGAGCGCCAGACAGGCGGCGCCCGCGCGGTACCAGGCCTTGACGTTCAGCGGGTTGAGGCGGAGGGCGGCGGCGCAGTCGCGGTTGCAGGAGCCGTAGTTCTCTGGGGGAGCGGTTAGAGTGGTACTTGAAGTGGGATTGGAGGTGGGGATTCAGGGGAGGAGAGGGGGGAAACATACTCATTTCTAGATTACACAGGGCACGATTGGCATGGCATGCTTCGGCCAGCGCGCGTTCTTTCTTCTCCTCTGCCTCCTCGTCCCGCTCGATGACCTCTGTCCCCTCCGGCGGCGGCTGGGGTTGCACCGGCCCCTTCAGCGCCTGTAATGCTTTAGTGTAGAACTCACGCGCATCCGGCCAGTTCTTCACGCCCACGAGCTCGTTGCCCTGGGCTTTAAAGTTCTCGGCGATCTCGGCGCGGGTGCCCTCGTAGGCGATGGCGCGCAGGGCTTGCAGCTGCTCGTTATCCTCGTCCAGATCGTCGAGACTGTTCATGAACAGCGGCACGCGCTTCATGTCGGCCAGGACCTCGTCGACGCTTTTCTTCTTGGCCGGGGGCAGGTCGGCGGTGGCGACGGCGGATCCATCTGGGTTGTGGAGGTTGGCGGCATCTTGCTGCTCTCTGTGCTTGAGGTATTCTTCGACTAGGGTCGAGGGCAGATCATCGTTGGACATGCCAGGGGCGGGTGCAGTTGGTCTGGTTGGTTCTGTGGCTGCGGACATTGTTTATAAAAACGTTTTTGTTTTCCGTTTCAAGTATAGTTGATCATATTACATTCCCCAGTCGAATTTGCAGAGATGCAGTGACTCTTTTCTCATAGATCTTGTGTTACTCCTTGAAAGAAGTGAATGGCCTTGCGGATATTACCACATCAGTAGTCCTTTGGACAGCAGAATGTTACCCTCGAACAGTAGGAAGGCAAATGATAGGATGTGTTGTATAGACGAGAGCTGTAACCACTATATATTATCGTACAATCACCGTTCTTCGTAATAGCCATATTGCTATGACTATGTGTATAGAATTTCTTGCAGTGATGTTCGAGATCACGTGACGTGTCAAATCCTGCTCAATTCATGTATAAGGTGAAGAGGGATCCCAGACGACGAGCCATGAGCCGATCTCTAGAACACCTTGGCTGTGCATCAGCTCGTTCTGTGATATCACAAGAGATAAAGGCAGCCTCTACTATTGCTGAGGTGCTGATGTTCCCGAATGACGCGTCTCACGAAGCTCGATCCCCATCATCATCCCGCCCCGAGGCACTTTTAGCACTGGGCGTCCGGCATAGATGGTGGCATATGAAGATCCGCCGGCACGAGTACGGTGCAGTAGTTGGAGCCGTGGTCGCCGTGCGTGCAGCATCGTATGCATTACGATGCATGTGCGCCCACTGCTGGGTCCGGGGAGGGCGTCGATCTGTTGGCCTGGCCGTACATATGGATCATGTTACCTTTTAGCACACGGCTGGCTGGGGCGCGAGTTGTGCGACGATGATGTGGCCCGTCGGACGATCACAGCGTGGTGGCACAGGATGAGGGGCAGCACAGTGTGATGGGGCGGGATGTGTATACTGCATGTCCAACATGAGCGTGCCGTCTCGACTTTCATTTCTTCCTGACTCGACATCTGCTCCTCGCTGCTGCATAGTCCTTGCAGGGATCTATATCGAGACCTGAGACCATCACAGTCGTGTCTCTCATGTCATGTGTGCCATGCCGTGCCTGAAGCGCGTGGCTTGGGGGAGCCGAGGACATCACCATCCTGATCATCTCGGCAAGTCGAGACTTTAGCATCTCCAGAAACTGCATGCTTCACGCCGGTCTGCTCAGTGCTGGAGCGGGCATAACATGCGTCCTTTTCTTTGGCCTCATGGTCTTTTACCTTGGGCGTCTGTAGGCTCATGCCCGGGTCTGACTAGCCATCCGATACCAAGGAACCACTAGAACCAGCCGGACCCGCGCTGCTTGGATCGCCATTCATCATCGTGTCCGCGCGCCGTTGACCCAATGATCACTATCAGGGTGTCACGTTTCATTATTCTACATACAGTACAGTATCGTGTCGGGTTTCGACACTCTAGCGAAGCCTTCGCGCATCGGGTGCGATGTTTGGATGGGCGATCGCCAACCACGATTCCACCTCGCCAGTTCAGCATATGCTCTCCACAAAAAGGGAGAGCAGCTTCATCACCAGCCACATCCATCTCCACCTCTTCACTCCGGCTGCGTCTGCCCCTCACGATTTGATGCAACCCTGGCGGCATCACAGGGGAAACCTGCGAAATAAAACTCTAACGCGAGACTGCAATCCTGCAACGGGGGCCCACCAATCGAGGCCGTAGTCCACGGAGCCATAGTGTGATAGGCGTGCTCGAAGCGGTTCATGCGACGTTACTGCGTCCCCGATCCGCCCCCAACCTACTAGCTCGACTGTCCTGCCAAACCCAATCAGCCCCCTGCTCATCTGCCGCTTTCGGCACTCGCCCACCACACTTCACTCCCACTCCCAGCCCGCCTCTACAGTAGCTACCTGACCTCACAGCACACTTCCACTATCCGCTTAGTGAGACGGTACCAAGATCCACCCCGACGAGGCTAAGGATTCCTCCCCTGGCCACCAATGCATCCACGCAGTCCGCTGGCCCTGTAACCACAGCATTTAGACGCGCAGATTCCGTATGCCGGGCTCTCACGACGGTTGGACGGTCGTGTCTGTCGTCCCGCCTGGCTGGCTGGCTCGTTGTTGGCTGCATGATCCTAAATGAACTCGTGGATTGCCGTCCACAGTCCACAATGGCCGTTGGACGCCTCCATTCTGAAACAATCGCCTGTTGGGTGGTGTAGGGTCGGGCGCGACTCCTTAGACTACCCGTACAGCTCTCCGCCTGCGCGATCTCTCATCGACCCAGGACCGGCTCTTGGTACCCGTCCCGAACCAAACAAGATCAGCAAGGGAAAGCCTGTGGAGGGAGCGAAGCACTCAGACCCCAGAGCCCGGGCGTGCTGGGATTGTTTGAGCTTCGGCAGGCCCTCCGGCTAATAACTTCCAATACTCACTTCATTCGTCCGTTGTCCGCCATTGCACTGTCGCCCTCCTTATTTCCCTTGCAACGACCGTACAGGCGCACGCTCCAGGTCGGGCTCAGCTCACGCGTTCTCGTCGTCGTCTTTGACTCCTCATTGTTGCCAGTCTGCTGTCTTTCCGTTCTTCCAATTGTCGATACACCGCGAGTGCACCATTCTTTGCTGGGATCTGGAGTGGACGTGATGGCCAGCCCACCCGTCCAACACTACTACTATTAGGTATTGCAGTATATCCACTTCACACCAGTGCTGCTCGTCTCGCGACTGTCCGGGGCTGACACCAATGTAGCGCATAGTCCTTTCTGCATGTGTACTTGTTTTTTCCCGCAAGATCCCTGATCTCGGCGATTTGATACCCTTCTGGATCCTCTCCGTTGAGCCAACACCACGGACATGACGGACTACTTCAGCGAATTCTCGTCCTATGCTGGCAAGGGCATTCCCTCGCCCGCCGATACGCCTTATGAAACACCTTCTTTTATCCGTTCAAAACGCTCATCAAGAGCTACACTCGGTGGCTCCAGTCGCGAACCGTCCTCTTCCCCGCCCCCATTACCGTCCGAGAACGACCATCAAGAAAAGAGCCGCGATGGACGCAATGGCTTCTCAGGGATGGACCCTCGCCGGTTCACGCCCACCCTTCACGCATCGCTCGTGTCCGAGATCTTGAACCTACGACGTGAGCTCGATTCCAAGAATGGCTTGGTGGAGAATCTGGAGTCCAGTCTTGCCAATGCCAAAACCGAAAACGACACCATCAACAAAGCACTTTCGCTTCGAGTGAGCGAGGTGAAGAAGGCCAAAAAGGAGGTTCAGCAGATGGAGAAGGGCACATTAGACGTGGTCGAAACTTTGGTACAGGAGCGAGATGTGGCACAGCAGACCGCGGAAGATCTCAAGAGCAAACTTGAGAGTCTCACGAAGAAGACGCGAATACAAGACGAGGATGCATTGCGCACGCAAGGCATTTGGGAGAGCGAGAAAGAGAGCTGGGAGAATGAGCGCAGGCAGCTCGAGCGGAGGATCCACGTGACCGAGAACCGGTTGCGAACGTTTGTGGACGAGATGAGTGCCCAGCAAGCGATTCTGGAAGCACGCAACACTCAAGACCATGAAGCTCCTGACGAGAGCACTTTCAAGGACAGTGGGCTTGGACAGGAGAGCGACACGGCTAGCATCACCTCGGCCGCGAGTCCGGCCAAGCACCGGCGGAATGAGAGCAGCGCGAGCTTCAAGGCGAAGGTCATGCGGTTCTCGAACATGTCCAGATCTACCACAGACACTCCCGAGCCACACGCTCGCCCCACCGGGTACAGCTTGGCCGATGAGCTTGGCATTGATGAAGAAGATGAGGACGATCTGGACGACTTCGAGCCTGCTGAGGAAGATCTGGGGGTCTCCGATCAGAAATCTGGATTGGTGGAGTCGCAGCAGGGTGAAGTGGGATCAGAGATGAGTCCGCAAAAGCACGTACCCGAGCCAATGAAAGAGGCTTCGGCAATACCTCAAATCGCAGATGCTGTTGAGAAATCGAATGAGGAGCCTGTCACGGCTGCGCCAATACTGGGATCTCCAGACGTATCTGTGGTGGCGCCACAAGTGGTTGCAACACTACCTAAGGTCCAGTATGTGGACACTGGATATCAGCCATCTCCACCGCCATCACCACGCCAGGAAGCAGCGCTTGAGCCTGCCGAAGTGGCCAACATCGCATCAATCCCCACCATTCTAGAGCCATCAGATGACACGCACGAAAGTGCCGCTGTCAGTTCTGCGCAGTCTTCCACATCTCGCAATCAGCCACTGCTTGTGACGACCCAAGCACAGGTCGCCACATCCCCCATCAGTCCACCGCAAACACCAGTGGCTGACGGAGAACAGCCCCCAGCGAGAATTGCTCCTGACTATAGCACAACAGCAACCCAAACAGATGATATCCAGGCACAGCCCGAACATGCTAAGACCAACGATGTCGCCAAGAGTCAGAACTTGAGTCTGCCCCCGTTCGTACCAGCTATCGCGATTCACCCTCCGACCTCTCGTCCTGCTTCTCCACAACCATATGCGCTCCCCCCTGGCACCAAGAACGTCTCATGCCAAGCAAACCTGTCGTGGTCGTCGAAAGATGCGTCCATGCAGACGGAGGAGATTCGTGTTGACAAGCGACTCCGAATTTCCGGCGATTTCTTGCGATCGCGGCTGTTACCAAGTCCGATATTGTCAGAATCGGGCGCGCCGCCTCCAACCAAGCGCAGTTCGAGAGCGTTGCCTGGGAAGATCGTCACTCAGCTTCCTCAAGCATCTTCCATGGCCTCGCCACCCTCACAGCCTATGTCCCCGACAGATTTCAGCTCAGACGCGAACTTCGACAAGACGACGAAAGACTTGCGCTCACTTCGAGCCCTTCCTCTTCCGCGTCCAGTACTATCGCCGGTGGATGGTCCAAGCGAGGGACCTTTGAATCGATCTTCACAATATGGAGTAACACGGCCTCTGCAAAGCAGCATCTCGCTCGCCGACATGAACCCGGACTCTGACATGAGCGATGAGGATGATGAAGCCGATGCCAAGGATGCAGCAACTTTGATGGGTACCAGAGCTCCCCATGGACGATACGGCTTGTCGGAGCCTCCCAAGGTGGTCCCCGAACACAAAGAGATCTCCCCAGAACGTAGACCGGGGACTGGTGAGTCGTACAGTGCTGCTCCAGCACCTTCCGTGTCAAGCAGCCGGGCCAATTCGCGAGCCACTCGCAAGCAGCCGCCGACCAAGCTCAGCCAGTATGGACAACACCGATCACGCAGTCCAAGCTTCGGTAGCTTTGCATCGAGCTCTTTCAGCAAGGAATCGAACCCTCACCCTCCTTATCCGATCCCCATCAGATCGAGCTCGCGAATTCTTCCTCCCAAGACGTACAGTGAGGGCTCGCGAAGTCCCACAGCACATCATCCGGATTACTTCGGCCGTGAACTCCGAAGGCGGGACCGAGATGAGATCGAAAGACATATCAGTCTCCGCAAGGTCCAGTCGGCGACCGGCATTCGGAACAACATCCGCAAGTCGTCTCCGAACAAACACCGTCGCCGCAGACGTTCGCCAAACTTGACACCCGTGCAATCGATGGCGTTTGACACTCCGGAACCGACACAATTTCCCATCCCCGAGTTGCCGACCCCATTGCAAGAGGGCCTCGGCGACGGCTTCAACAAAGCGGCGGGCTCGCGGCCAGATACGGGAAAGACATCGGCAGCACGAGACTCCGATGAGGGGGTGCTCGTGGACGCCATTGCGGCGACGATGGTCGGAGAGTGGATGTGGAAGTACATTCGGAAGCGGAAGTCCTTTGGCATTGGGGAGGAGCCGACCAGCTTCCCCGTTGCTGACCAGAACGGACAGGTGAACATGACTGCACACGGCACGCGCCACAAGCGTTGGGTGTGGCTGTCTCCGTACGAGCGGACCATCATGTGGGACACCAAGCAGCCAACGTCGGGATCTGCGTTGTTGGGGAAGAGAGGACGCAAATGTAAGTTGGATCGACTTTGACACCAAGTACCTTATGTTTGCTGACCAGATCACACAGTCATCATTCAGTCCGTGCTGGACGTGCAAGACAACACCCCCACCCCGAAAGGAGCTGACTTGCTGACTGCGTTCAAACGTTCGATTCTCATCCTCACCCCAGCTCGCGCGCTTAAGTTCACCGCCATCAATCAAGAACGACATATGCTGTGGATGACGGCTTTGTCGTTCCTTGCGCAGACACCCAGTGCTGAACTGCCGCCATCACTACCTCAAGAGCTGCCTCCCCCTCTCCCGCCTCTCCGTGCTCCGCCACCCATCCCAGGAGTCAGCAGTGGTGCTAGGCCCTCCTCGCGATCACAATCCCCATCCTTCGGTCGCGCCAATCTCCGAGATTCCGTTCGCTTAGCCAAAGGCCGCAATGGAAGTGTTCCTCGTGGCACAGCCAGCACAGACGAGAGCACCGTCGTCTCAAGTGAAGCGCCGGCCATGCAACCAGACGACTCCGCCGACTTCCCCGCCGTCCCACGTCTCTACTCTGGCACCAGCCGCCACCAGCGGAAACGCAGCAACACCAGCCCCCGCCTCCCCACCAGCCTGAGCAGCTTCCGCAGCTTCTCCACCAACGCCATCGGCGGCGGCTCCTCCTCGTCCATCGCCGGGCCCAACAGCACCCGCCTCCAACCGACCGCGGGCGGCAGCACCTCCATCCGCCACAGCTCGTCATCGAAGTCCGGCAGCGCCCGCGAGTCGCTCGGCAGCCACCACGACTCCCACCACAGCCACGGCCCTCATTCGCAGCATCGCGACGCCCCACGGCCCAACTTCTTCGAAGCCGTCGGCACCGTGCGCATGGAAGCCTTCGTCGACCCCTCCGTCATCGACAACGTCATCTACGTCCCCGCGCCCCACCAGATGCGGCGCCAGCGCGGCGAGAGCACGTCGACGGCCGACAAGCGGCGCGCGGGCTACGTGTTCGATGACCTGGGTAGCGATCCGTTCAAGGGCTTCTGAATTGATCTGAATTGATCTGAATTGACCCGCATCATTGGCTGATGTGAAACCATCACCTGACTGAACACATGTCGGTCCGCATAGCTTATCGCTCTTTTTTCTTCCTTGTCTCTTTATGTTATTCTGATCTCGAGCGTTGGCTCGAGGGATTTTGAGGGGAGAGATGGACGATGTTTTTATACTAGAAGAAAGCTCGATGGGCGGGCGATATGTATAGGTAGAGGTAGAGATACCGGTATACAGCAATGTCTCACGACGATGACAAAAGCACCATTTCCGACACTCAACAAACATGAATGGCGCGTTACTAGATAGCCCAACGCGATGGTTCCGTTTCGTCGTCTCTGGTCTGCTTTTTCCCGGAGTCTTGGAAGGATTTGGTAGAGCCTCCTGACCTCACACCCATGCTAAATGGGCCTCTATGCGTCCGTTCCGGTGATCTGATCTGGTTATACCGAGAACTATACAGACATTGTCAACGACAAAACAGTATCGAAGAGAAGTAGACAACAGAAGAAAGTGACAACATCGAAGCAGTAGGCGTATCCACATATATGTTCTGGTGGGCTGTATACAAAGAGAGCTACAGTAAGTTAGTGGTCACATACATACATACATACATACATACATACATACATACATGTATCGACAACACCAATCCGAGAGCTGGTAAATAGACAAAAGGTCTCTGCAAGGCCAAAGTGGGGAAGAAGAAGTGAATGAAAAGCAACAAAGAAACATGCACATTGTTTTGCTGGACGTCATGATGGACATCACCTTTTTCTGATCGAAGGACATTCGCGCACAAGCCGACCCCAGCTGTATTGACGAGGAATTCGTCGACGACGACGAGCTTGACGTTAATACGCATGGACCGTCACGAAATCGGTCATGGTGGCTGCAGCACCTGTTGCAGTGACCGTGATGTAGGCGGTCTGAACTCCTGATCGACTGGACATGTGCTGTGCTGCCAAGTTGTTGTCGTCGTCTTGAGCGCTTGGGTGTGAAGGATACGAGGAAGGATCGATCGGAATGATGGCCAGGACACTGGAGGATGGGACAGACGATAGGCTGCTGTCTGTAGCGGTGGGCAGTGCTGCACCGTAGCCTGATAGACTGAGTGCGATGGTGGATGAGGAGTCAGGACCAGGATAGCCGGACGTTGAACTACTTTCTGCCATAGACGCAGTCGCAGAGTCTGTCGCTGCATGATGATGGTGGTGATGCGAAGTACTGTCTTCTGTAGATGCTGTGGGGTACGCCGATACATACTGCGTGGGATTGATCGAGACAGAGGTCTCAGTTCGGGTTGAGTATGTCAAAGTAATGCTTCCATAGACCAGAGGGGCGCTATCGGTGCTCGTACTAGAGGACAGTACGACGAGCGATGAGCTCTGGCTAGTCGTTGACGCTGAATCACCTCCTTCATATTGGCTTGCCGTTGAAATCACTTGCGTTGCAGATTCATCAACACTGCTCGGGGCAGAGGAGTCACTTGACGTGATAACAACGGACGAGAATGTCGAGGCATATTGGGAGGGCGCAATCGCCACAGAGGAGTTCGCGGGTACAGCATACGGTGCAGGGGTGCTAGTGTAGGCTGCTAGCGAAGTAGTGCTGCTGGAGGCTAGCACAGTGCTGGTGCTTTGGTCGCTCACTGTGTTGGGAAAATAACTTGGTACCGACTGATCGCTAGTAGTGGAGAAGGTGCTGGATGTGGTGGAAGCAGCATCTTCAGTCGAGGACAGCATCGAAGCTGATCCGGTTTGTTGACCATACCCAGCAGCCACGGTTGTGAATTCGGTCAAAGTGGTAGTACGCTTGCCTGTTGTCTGGCTTGTGGGCTGAGATGCTTTACTATCGGTTGTGCTATCGGAAGTCTGGGGTGCGTAGCTGAAGAGGAATTCAGACACCATCGTGGACGAGTCCGCCGCATAATGTGCCAAGTTACTGAGGAGGGTGGAGGTCGGCAATGCATCAGTAGTGAGGCTACTTGTGGAACGGGTCGACTGCCCATCAATCGAAGAGATCATCTCGGTTGTGGCGGGCATCTCTGTACAGGTATCTATCGATCCCGCCGTCGACGCAGCCGCGTAGATCGATGCAAGAAAGGCGCTTTCGCTCGATTCGATCTTGAAAGATACTGGTTTTAAAGTAGCAGGAGCTGTCGGCAGCTCAGCATTGCGCCGTACCGGGCCCGCAAAGGCCGGGACTGTGCAAAAGACCAAAAGAAGAACGTCCAGGACGGGCGACATGTTGAGGGCAGATTTGGTGGCAGAGGAAGCGCGAAAGATAATTGAAGGGTAGCTTCAAGTCCAGCTTCGAAGACCAGCTCCGGCGATCAATGAAAACAACGAAAGAATGAATGAGTGGCAGTTCGGTGAGAAGCGACAGTGAAAATGCACAAGTAGGAAAGACAGACGTAGATCAAAGGGAATGGAGCAACACGAAAAGGCAATCAAGACATAAGCCATAAGAAAGAAGCGTACTTGGCCGTACCGCATGTGCCCACGGAGATCGAGACAATGGCCATGGGGAAGCGAGCGAAGCGGGAGGAAGTGAATAGTTGCTGCATCTGGACCAGGTTACAAGGTCTGTACACTCCTGGGCGCGTCCGCTCTCCATACAATCGTGTCCGGAGTGGGGAATCGGATTCGACTTGGAAGGAGTCGGGCGTTTCTGCTTCAGAATATGCTGGCGATGTGCGCGCGGGGACGGTGATTCGCGGGCGGTTATGAAACAGGCCAACGCTTGGACGTGCCGTCGTGGCTTGATGGACTAGATGTACTCGTGGGCCGCATCCTTGCAGACCATGGATGCATATTGGTGCACGTGGAGATGCCGAACAGGAGTAGGCAATATGGTGAGATGAGGCCGGTGAGGAAAGGTGAGGTCAAGCATGAGTTGTGGTTGAAGAAGAAGTGATGGCTGGAATGAAGTGTGCGCTAAAAATAAACATCAGTGTTGTCTAACCAACCGCTGCTTAACAACATCGAATTCGAGCTGCACAGGACGGTAGACGAGACCAGGTACATGCGATACATGTACAGACGACTCCGAACCTCCAGGTCCATTGTCCTGAAACATCTCCCTACCCCTCCAACGCCATGAGTGTCCGTGTCGTAGCGAGAGTACGCCCTTTGCTGAGTACCGAAAACCAGCGCGATGTCATCGTCGAGACAGCCAACGCGTCTGGCGCGGCTTCAGACGAGAAGACAATCATACGCATGCCCAATCCCAAGAACGAATTCGAAGCGTACACCTTCCAGTTCAACAGTGTCTATGATCAAGATGCTACTCAGTCAGAAGTGTTCGACAAGGAGATTGCGCCGACGGTGAAACAGTTGTTCAAGGGGTGCGATGTCACTATCTTCGCATACGGAGTCACAGGTACAGGCAAGACACATACCATGCGAGGCGGGAAGAGTCTGGTCGATCGTGGCGTTATCCCGCGATTACTATCGAGCGTATACAGGAGAGCAAGGAAGATCGAAAAGGACACGGCTGGAGAGACACAGGTGGAGGTCTCCATGAGCTACTATGAGATCTTCTGCGATCGTGTGTACGATCTGTTTGAGCCTCTGGAGAAGCGCACTCCGGCGGGTTTGCCTATTCGGGACACGGGAAATGGCAAATGTCAGGTTGTCGGACTGACCGAACGGCCTTGCACTTCCCTCAAGGAATTCGAAAAGCTCTACGATCACGCCAACGTAAACCGCTCTACATCCGCGACAAAGCTCAATGCACACTCATCACGATCCCACGCAATCTTGTGCGTCAAGGTCACGCAGAGGAAGGGAGATGAGGTACAGGTCAGCCAAGCTTCGGCGATCGATCTAGCTGGAAGCGAGGACAACAGGAGAACCGACAACAATAAGGAACGCCTGGTAGAAAGTGCTAGCATCAACAAGTCACTCTTCGTGCTTGCTCAATGCGTCGAGGCAATTAGCAAGAAACAGGCGCGGATACCTTACAGGGAGAGCAAGATGACCAGAATCCTCTCGCTTGGCGCCTCAACGGGCATCACCATCATGATTCTGAACCTCGCTCCCATGCGTAGCTACCACCTGGACACATTGAGCAGTCTGAACTTTGCAAACCGTACAAAGAAGATCGAGGTGATTGAAGTGGAGAACCAACCATTCTTCCGAGAAGCGCCAGGAAAATCGAAGCTAGATGGCCCGTCTACGAGTTCCATGGACGGTCCGTCTATGAATCGCCAACCTTTGAAGCCAAAGATATTTTCCCAAAACAGTCACTTGCGAGACGCGGGTATTACGGTGCCGAAACCGGCCAAGCAATTCGCAGTATATTCTGACAAGCCAAAGGCTGCTCCCAAGCCTATCGCAAACATCAGCCAAGCACGGTCAGGAACGACACAACCCAGGTCTCCTAAGCGGGCAAGTAGTGATGCTGTCCCAGGTCTCGGACGGCCTAGCAAAGTCTTCAGATCCAACAAGCAAGCAGACTCAGGCATGACCAAGGATGCCATTGAGGCTATGATTGAGCGGAAAGTCAACGAAGCTTTAGCAGAACGCGCGGATCAAACGGCGGTGTCCATGGGAGAACCGATCTCCGAGGAAGTTCAGAAGCGCTTAGACGCGTTGGAGAAGCGAGTGGAAGGAACAGAGACCGGGCGAGCAGAGGGTCTACAATACCTGCTCATGGCCAAGCAACATCAAGTGCGAGGCGAAGAAGTGTCCGCGCTTAAGATGTATCAGCTCGCGGTGCCACATTTCCCGGACAACGAGAAGCTCGTTCGGAAAATGGCTGCATTGCAAGACAAGATTTCGGCACGGAAGGCCGCGAGACGTTTATCACCCGCAGGTGGCGTAGCAATCGCTTCATCAGCAGCTGATGAAGGACACATCGAGGACATCTCCGCTGGCCGACGGAAAGCTCGCTCAGTCGAGCATGCTGAAGACGACAGCTACCACGAGCCAGCTGAGAATGCGCCGGCGTCTGAAAAAGACGAGCCCTATCGACCACGCACCAAGATCCGCCGTCCCCAAAACCACCGGCCAGCTCCGCCAACAGCCATCCCCTCGAACGATGCAAATTCCTCCGATGACGACGAACTCGCGTCTGCGCTGACCTCACAGACTCCGCGCACCAAACTCCTACTTCAGATCATCAACACCAAGGACGTCAGCCGCATCAAGCTGCTGAAGGGGGTTGGTGCCAAGAAAGCGGAAGCAATCGTCAACTGCCTGTGCGACCTAGAGGAAGAGGATAGCGGGAGCGCTGGGGCAGGACGAGTCACCTCGCTAGCGCAGCTGGGCAAGCTAAAGGGTGTAGGTATCAGAACGGTAGAAAATATGCGCCTCGGTGTCGTTGTGGCTGCATGATAGATGGATCGCAGCGTCATTTCTGCTCATATGAGCTGTTGCTTTCGTGACCACGGGGTCTTGGCGAGGAGTTATTTGGTGGGTGCTTGCATCTTCTGGCGGCGTAGTACAAGCGGGTCCGCAGCATTATCAGCCTAGGGCAGGTTGGTGTCTGCTTGGTGTCGTTGGGATTTCAGGTTGGATACAAAGACAGGATTTCGTAGCTCCTAGACTCTTAAGCGACAGTGGTGACAACCCTCTTCAATCATCCTTCAGATATAAGTATAGCGACTGGGATGTTTCATGATGTACACGAGGTTTCTTGGAACCACAGCTCATGCATATGGGGGATTTTTTATGTCATTGTCTATTTACTGTACTCATGAGTGCACTTGCCTACACCAACGTTGTGCCTTGCCAGCCCGTGTGAGTGCACAAGTCATTTCGGCCTCGTCAGGTACCATAGCATCTTATGTCCTGCTTAGGACAACACCTTCTCTCTCAGCATGCCGATG
Source organism: Microcyclospora pomicola (assembly GCA_002786065.1). Taxonomy (NCBI): domain Eukaryota; kingdom Fungi; phylum Ascomycota; class Dothideomycetes; order Capnodiales; genus Microcyclospora; species Microcyclospora pomicola. Next base: position 206,943 of record NHNY01000029.1, on the reverse strand, counting down.
AATTGTGCTCCACTCACGCCTTGATCGGCGCGATCTTCGATCAACAAGGTCTGAGCCCACAGCCTCAAGCTTGGCTCGCCGTCCTCGCGAACCAGGTACAGTGGGGGCACGACTATGCTGCCGCAGCCTTTGCTCTTGTGATCCCTAGACTTCTCCACCACATTACGCACACGCTCGTTCATTTCGCTGTCCGTGACGGGCAGACTGGTCTTGCCCTGCTTGAGTTGGTTCTTGTCGTCGGTACCGAAGACGTCGTTGATGAGAGCCGGCACAGCATCACGTCCAAGCCAGAGGAATTGTGTTTGACCATCGTCAATCAAGTAAAGTCCGTAAGGTACAAGGTTGCCAGACGTGAGGTTGAGAGGTGGGGGCATGATAATAGCTCCTGTCTCTGCATGTGGCTTGCCTGCATCTTCTGGAAGATCATGCAAGGAGTAAAGGCGAGGGTAGATATACTGCATCAGCAATGGCAGAGGTAGGGTCGACAACAAACAGAGAGCAGCGGATCGTAGATCGGTAGGGATTTGAGCGGATTTCCGAAGTCCAAGCTATGAATATGGTTAGTAATGGTTTGTAGGAGGACTTCTCGTAAATCACTTACGTTCTTCATCAGACCTAGGAACAACATAGGTAGTGCTCTCAGATTAGCCGGGAATTGTAGTCCTCCACCTCCCATATTTCCACCACCAAGCTCCTTCTTGTAAGTCTGGAGCAATTCGATCATCTTTGCCTGAACAGCATCGCGAGCAGCGTCAAGGCCAGAGGAAAGAGCTCGCTCCACAGCTTTGTGTGAGAAGTAAGTCGTGATCGCTTGTTGGTCAGCGGATGAATATACTTCGGCGAGATTTTGGGTGGTCGGAATGCTTAGGGTCATGACTCGAATCCTGCGCTCGCCATTGCAAGTCGTATGCAAGACACCGACCTGCAAACAAGCAAAAGCCTTCGTGATGGTCTCATCGATCGCGATTTCTACCACATATGCCTGGTCTCGAGGCATTGCAGGGAATGCACACAAATCGCTCGATCGGTTGAAGAAGTTGCCATAGAACGCGCTAGGTCGAAGTCCAGTCGTCGTACGTACGCGAAGCACAGCTTCCAGCCCGATCTCAGATGATAGGTAATCGCTGAACTCGGTAGCGAATTTGATAGCGTCTTCTGATCTGGCGGCATTCCAAGCTGGATAGAAGTACGTTTGTCCACCCGTATATCTCGGTAGGTTGCTCAAGCTGGCGATATCCTGGTACTGCGCGCTGAACAAGAACATATCGATGGATACCTGCGTCTTACTGCACTCAACCGCGAAGCTCTTGTAGAAGCTGTTCGCAGTCTGAAGGAGCGCATTCTCTTTAGATGTACCAAGCAGTTTCTTGTCCTCTCGCATTTCGAGCTTACCGAAACCAACATTAGGCAAGCTCGCTGAGATCACCACCATCTTTCCACCAACATGGCTGATGAGCTTGTGGCCTGCTCGGAGAGCGCTGCCCATTGCCGAGCCATTGCTTTGAGTGTTGGCAAACATACCTTGAAGCTTGCCAAGAAATGATTCGATGTTCTGCCTACATTCGCTGAGATTGACGAGCAGATCTTCTGGAGTGGGTAGGAATGGTTCGTCAAGGTCACTCACAACGAGCATCTTCGCGTCGTTGTTGTCGCCTCCATCTCGCGGAATGCTAAAATAGTGTAACGAGCCATCCACTGCCATGAAACCAAGACGTGTTCTTCGATCTGTGTTGGGTATGCGATCAAGACTCTCCAGAATGCATCGAGCAGCAGTGGCAAGTAGACCGCTAGTGACACCAGCGTAACTGACATCAAACATGAACAGGTAGATTAGTGGTTGCGGTGCCCGAACCATGTATTCCTGAGGAGCAACGAACTCGCTGACGGCGTAATTCAGCTCTGGTCTTTGCCATCGATCAACGGACTGCTGTTTCACGCTGTCCCAATCGAAACTCTGCGGTACATCATTCGTCAAATTGCACATGTTACACCGCCATCGGTGCGAGTGGTCCAAAAAGCTTGCAAATGGGTTCATGTATGTCCTACATCTCCGGCACCGTGCTATGACCTGGTCGTATTGGACAGGTACATCGTCTTCCGCGTCATGCAGGGCGGCATATGGCTGGATGATCAAGGCAAAAGGAAGCTTGCTCTTCTTGAGCAGTGATGCGGTTGTTGGCATGGCATTCAACGTCGAGCGTACGTACTTGGGCGAGCAGTTGGCATATGGTGATGGCGTGACGGAGGACTACAAATATGGTCAGTCTCGTATGATCTGAGAAGCATGCTTCATACGTACGTTTGGGGGCAGAATGATTGGAGGCGGTGGCTGGTCCAAGTCCGTGACATGAAACGGCTGACCTTGCATGCTAATGTCAACAGGCTGGAGGGGATTGAGCCGAATTTGTCCTGACGGTGCAGCAGCTTGTGGTTGCTGCGAAGGCGCCGGAGGTTGTTGCTGACCACCACCCAGACCCATTTGTGCAAAGCCTTGTGTCACGCCCTGCATTCCCTGTTGAAGCAACGATGGAGCTCCCTGGGCAGGATAAGACGGCTGAGCAGCGCCATACGCACCAGCTTGAGGTGCACCATATTGAGGTTGTTGAGCACCATATCCAGGCTGGCCTAATTGAGCATTAAGATCTCCGTACGCAGGCTGCTGCGGGACACCATATGCTGGCTGTTGGGATTGTGCGCCTGGATATCCATACCCAGCAGCAGCTGGTGCCGGTGCACCAGCGTAAGCACCTCCAGCTGCAGGAGGCTGTCCACCTAGCGCGGCATTTGCTCCAGCACCAAATTCGTAGGCTTGCCCGGCGTATGCTCGCTTCTTCTTTGCTCCTCCAGCTGGTGCTGCAGCTTGCGATTGATCATATGCACCATCGTGGTCGTACTGCTCGCCTCCTTCGGGCCCAGGCGCGCTACCTTGCTCATATGGTTGCTGAGAGGAGGCCATGTCCTAAGTACACGTCTGATGTAGGTATGTACAATCGGTAGGTGTGAAAGTGGTGGAGGTATGTCAAGCCCGCGGATCGTGGTTCCAATGCTTGACGTGCTAGCGTAGTAGCATGAGGTTGTCGTTTGCAATTTGAGAAGGCGATCGCTCGTACCAAGTCGCACCGTAATGATTCTTCGATGCTTTTCCAGGTGGAGTCTACGGAACGGAGTTTCAATAGCTGCCTTGCGTAAAGGACAACAGCTTTGTATTGTGCTGTATAGCGGGCATTTCGACGTCCCAAAGGCGTGTCCAACTGTCCTCGCCTCAACCAATCATATGTGGTTCGCCTGAGGCATCCAGTGCGGGACAACGTTTGCCCATCGTTCTGAACGCTCAGCGTACAGCGTACAGCAGTACCTTTTGTAACGACAAAATCTTACGGTAATCTATGTGTAAGGTACCATGGGAAGTTTGTAGGATTGAGCATACTGAGAAGTTGCAAGCTACATTATATCAAAGCGTTGCCGTGGGTATCAGGATGTTGACTGAATTCACTATCCGTCCACAGTTGGCTCCATAAATTCATCAATTGCCCGCAAACTTCGTGCACAGAGTTGTGCAGCTTGCTTATATGTTCAAGAAGATTGCAACCCGACGCCAGCAGCTTTTCTACCCTCGACGAATTCCACAGGCGCCGTATAGTGCTTTTTGCCGTGAAACATATACAGTGCCATGGATAAGATGATCACTGCCACCCAAACCGCTGGAGACCAATTTGCCGACGCATAATCGACGGGCAGATAGCTGGGGAAACAGCAGATGACCACGATGAAGGCTGAGTAGAAGAACGCAAATCCGTTAACCCAAATGCCCCAGCGACCAAGGCTCCAGCGGGCGAATGGCAGAGGCTCGCCTTTGATTCGCTTCAACAGGACACAGCCGATGGAAATCATGTAGGTAGACAGAAGGCCGAGCAGGGCGAGTGAGGCAACTATGTTGAAAGCCAGGGTGCTACCAAGATTGATCAAAATGATGATCGCGCAGATGAAAGAGGTAGTGAAGATCGCATTGAATGGAACCTGCCACTTGGTATTCATGTTGCTGATCCACTTGGAAAACGGAAGGCCTCTGTCGCGAGCAAATGCCTGAGGAGCCTCGTCAGTGGAAGGTCCATGTGGAGAAGCGGTGTACGCCGTAACAACATACCCATATCTCGTTGCTGCACGTCGCAAGAGAGGTGATGTTGCCCGACATGATCAGAATGAGGACGATGGCATTGAGGACGATGGAAAGCGCATTGCTTCCAGTATTGTCGAAAAGCTGAAGATAGGGCGCGTCCAACTCGACGACTGTTTGTAACGGACCGATACAGAACAGCATGGTGATCAGCATGACAACGGCCATCAATATATTACCAAGGTACGACCACCACATGCACCTAGGCACAACTAAGCTAGCGTCTTCCACCTGCTCACTGATGTGTACTACGGCATCTGAGCCTAAGGCGCAGTACCTGATAGTCCATTGTCAGTCTGTGAATCTGGGTAAGGCGGTTGTGCCCAGACGGGATGAACTTACATAATGGTAACTTGAGAGACAAGGTATGCTGGTCCAGGACTCCAACCCGCATTGTACTCGAAGTCGAGAAATACTTCGTGAGCGCTGTTCTTTGGACAAAGAACCAAGAGGCATATGGCCACTACTAGAAATCCGGCAATATGGCCAACGAGACTTACTATCTCTAAAGCGGGAAGTGCACTAGCGCCCCAAGTGCAGAAGACGACGGTGACAGCGACAAGGGCAATGGCAATCAAAGTATATTGCCAATTGCTGAAGCTGAAATCCGGCTGGAGGACATCAACCATGGCCTGGATTTGAGTGGTACAAAGGAAGGCTCCGCTTGCTGTGCTTGCAAGCCAACCTAAAGTGGACATCCAGCCTGAGGCATAAGATAATATCTTTTGGTACTTTGGAGGCGCAAACTCGCTCACCCAGTCTGTGGAATCAGTACTTGCGCTTGCTCCTATGGCAGGGACCCAGTCCTAACTTACGGTACTGTCCACCTGATGTTGGAGCCATAGATTCCATTTCAGCCAGCGATGCGATGATGCTGGCATAACAGATGCTGGTCGTGATGAAGCACCAGAAGAGGCCCCCGAAGCCGCCGTTCGCGAGGCCAACGCTGAGCGCCAAAAGGACACATTCCCATGAGGCCTGGTATATGGACACCCAGCCCAGCGCGGCCAGGAATCCGAAGTTACGCTTGAATTCTTGTTTCTTCCCTAGTCTTTGCATATCGAGGTGGTCTCTTTCAGATGCGCTCCACTGATCTGTCGCCTCCAGGAGACCATCGCTAGGTTGACGCTGTTTGAGATCTAAGGGAAGGCCCACTTCAGTGATCTGCTCAGAAAACGCCGTGGACTTCATCGTATTCAGTCCTTGCGTCGAGCTTCGGGTGGCCATGATGACAAGCAGTGTGCGATCTTTTGAACAATTGCAGGGCCCACAAGTAGACTGGATGCTTAGGATACCACCTCCAGAGAACAGCAGCAGGTATACCTACATAAGTATTGGATCTATACGCCGAGCAGGATCTCCAGACGGCAGTCTTGCCATGGCATGGAGGGGTCGAGAACGCCAATGGCCTTGAAAGGATGCGGCTGAATGATAAGAAGGCTTCTAGTCACTGGCGAAGACGGCACGTCGATCTTGAACAGGCCTGAGCATATGTCGTAGCTATCGTGAGCGGTTCCCGTCAAGCAGGGTCTACGAGAAGGCAACCATCTGTATTGCAATACCATGCGCAGAACGAGGATATTTTATAGAGTACAACAAACCAAGTTCGGCCGACTGTTGTCGTCAGAGTGTTGATATCAAGACCATAAGTTTATTTTATCCCAATGGCAAGTTCGAGGGTTATCTTTCAGGTCCCTACGTGCTCGGACGGGTCGTTGCGCGGGGGACAGCTGTAGGATGCAAGGCGAGACTCTACAAGGCCGGGTCGGTAAGCTTTGCATGCATGTGGCGTACGTATGTGTTGGCGGTTGTACATGTGCATATGCCTAGATGATTACTTGCTTCAGCTTGAATCAAGACGGCGCCGATGGTGGACAACCAGAAGGTATTTTGATATAGCCGGACGGCATGCATTGATCCAGCAGCATTGCAGAGTTCCTGCCAATCAGCTTCCACTGATCAAAGGCTTCTGCTTTTTGGTCATGATAATTTTCCTGCTGGCGCCGCAAAACTGGGTGACCGTCATGAAGTCATGGAGGTTCTGGGTGATGGCTGCTGCTACATGTACGCTTCCGGCTCCGTTCGTATCGGCGTATAGTGTTTGCTCCGAGCACCCGTCTCTCGTTAGACATACAACCGAGGATCAGCATCTTGTATCAGGCCCTTCCAGAATCGGAGTATACCGCGGTTCCACGAGAGCAGGGAGTGAAGATGATCACCGTCCTGCTGTGCGATAGCTGAGTGGGGCTCAGCACAGCTGAACTGCACAGGTCTAGGATGGACATTGGCGATGTATAGCTCTCCATTTGATGAGCTGTCGAATCTTTCACCCGGTGCAGGACCCACTCCAGCGTACAGCGGTGTTGAGCCGAGTGGTATGCTGACTGCCTACCTTCGAGTATACCAGGATGGTGCATAGCTATGATGCTCGTTGTTTTCATCCTCGGTATCCAAAGTATGCAACCATGGTGCATGATGCAGCGAACACGAACGTACAGCTGAAGCCTCCAGCACTTGCTTATGCTTTTGACCTACCCACCATTCCCAATGTGTCATTGTTCACCTATGACTCAAGTACGATGTTTTCTGGTCCTCCAAGGATACTGGGAGGAAATCTGCTCTGTAACCATATCACGACTCTTCAGTTTGGCAGTCCCAGCTTTATTACTCGTCCGAAACAACTTTGCCATAGACCTGAACCTTCTAAACCAACGAACACCTTCCTTAGCACTGTCAGAGGTGTATTCGTGATTGCTGACTGCGCTTCCATAATCGATCAAAGATGGCGCTGGTATCACTGCCTACGGCAAGGCCAACTGGTATAAACGCAAAGGCGTGGATTGTCCTTCGTGTATAGCTATGAGTATGCTCAAGCCAGAAATATGCGCTGTGCTGTGCTGTCATGTCGTGTAAAGCCGAGAACTCCGTTGCGTACCCGAGGCTGGTTCAGCGTCGTTCTCCATCATGAGTTTTGCATCCATGTTGTCAAGCATTGTACCTCTAAGAAGGCGAAGTTCGAATATTTTAGACCAAACATTGACCGTTGTCAAGACAAATATGCCTTCAACATCCTACAGACTGTCTAAGCAACAGCCTAGCCATGCAACAGTGCGCAGCACGTCCATACGTCGTGTGGGTGCTCGTACTCTTTTCTGCATTACCAAAAGCACGAGGTTGCAAGAATGAAAGGTAATAGAGCGTGTGATATATCGGTCGTGTTTCGAACGGCTCGCCAGTGGCTCCAAGCGCGTCATGGTCTTGGGCATCGGGACATCGTCGCATAGAAACGATCAAAGGCTTCTTACGTGGCTAAGTTACAGCGAAGCACAAAGTGTATCCAGAGTGACCAAGCATGGACTCCTGTGAGGAAGTATTGGCGCCAAAGACGATAGGAAATGATAAGATGCGACATAACTGTGGCGGTGAGAAATCTGCTCTGATCATTGGCAATGCTATCTACGGTGTCTTGCGCATTGCTATCGCAGTGGTTTCATCTATTTGGGGTCGTCAAAGACGTAGGTCAAGTGACACTTGCCGCAGTATTGACGGTTGTGCATGGCAGCCATGAAGATACCGGCACCGCACTAGGGTTAAAATGTCAGTATGTTGCAAGCTTTGCGCAAGGCCGTGAATTCCACTCACAGTCTCGGCTGGGCACTCTCTCCTCAGACGCTCGATCTTGCCATCGCCATCAACCTTGTAGTACTTGAGCACAGCCAATTTGGTCTTCTTGCGCTTGTGCTTGATCTTCTTGGGCGTGGTGTAAACCTTCTTCTTCCTCTTCTTTCCGCCACCACGGAGTCGCAGCACAAGGTGAAGAGTGCTCTCCTTCTGGATGTTGTAGTCGGAAAGAGTGCGGCCGTCCTCGAGCTGCTTGCCGGCGAAGATCAAGCGCTGCTGGTCCGGTGGGATGCCCTCCTTGTCTATCAGACATATTAGTGACTGTTGCTAACCACTTTGCGAACTCAAGATACGAGTGCATACCCTGGATCTTGCTCTTGACATTGTCGATGGTGTCGCTCGACTCCACCTCAAGGGTGATAGTCTTGCCCGTAACTATGGATAGGTGTCAGCAGTTTGATCATTCATGCCTAACGGTGAGAAGTTGCATACGGGTCTTGACGAAGATCTGCATCTTGTCTCAGCAGCAACGGATGTATACTGCCTTCCTCAACTTGGTGCGGATGCAAGAAAATCCAGAGACGAGGCTCAAGAATCGAGACAGCGGAACCAAATCAATCGTGGGTGCTAGTGCCAAGACTCGCTATCGATGTTCCGCTTGCCACATGTGGCGTATCCCGCCGTATGCCAAATCAGGAATAGCTGGTCACTGCCCGGTTGCCATGCAAGTACGTCGCTGTTTACACTTCATGTTCACATGTGAAAGAAAATGCGAGCCTCACACTCTCTGCACATCTATATTACACGTCCCATCTGCCCATCATATTAAGAACCAGATCTCGAATCCTGTAAATCTACCTTCTACACAAAAGCGTTCTTCCCACCAGAAAGCCCTTCGACCTCCACCGATCTCGGCCGAAGGGCCGCTCTTCTCCGACTTCACTGCTGAAGTGAACGAGCTTCATCACTGAAGTAACCCAACAATCCCCACCGCGCCCGGCGGCTGCGGCTTGCACTGCGTGAGGTATGTGAAGAGACAGAAAGATGCAGCGAGGCGAGCTCTATCGAACGCATGGCAGAAGTCTATACTTTCTATATGATGGGTGCTGACTTCTGGGTCAGATCCGGACCAAGGAGGCATTCACTTGCCCTTCAGACACACACTTCAGATATCCCGGACTCAGACTTGCCAAGAAGCGAACTAGTTCCGCCTCTTCGACGAAATGCTACCCACTAACTCCACCTCGAGCATCCAAACACGACGGATCCAACACCGACGTCAACAATCGCTCGAGGTTCCCATACTAGCGAACCCATCAGCTGGCCATTCAAGACGGAACCAAGCAGGAACACGCGGACACAGGAGAGGTCTCTCTCTCGACCAGAGCCTCACTGCCATTAACCAATCCGCCAAGTTTCGGCCACTTCACTCACAGGACCAACTACCCCCTTCAGGACCACACACCGGATCGCCACAAGTACGGATACCATTGGATTCAACTAACACAGGAACACGACAATCCAACACACAGCATTATCAAATCAAGCAAGAAACGCAGCAGCAGAGCATAGCCCAGCCGGGCTACCAGGCGCAGGACTTTCAGTCACACCTTCAACAACAACTGAATGGAGTGATTCACACTCCAACAACTCCCACACCTCTACAATCAATACCAACACTACCGCACCAGCAACACGCACTACAAGAACTCCAGCATCATCTCGAGTGGTACCGAAATATGTACGGCGCGAGCTCCAACGCAGCCATGGGTGCACCACCATTCATGGACGAGCAAGCCGCAATCACGCACATGCCACCCCGCACGATTGCAATGCCCACAGCAATACGCCCTAACGGCGTACAGCTGCAGCAGCAGTCTATGCACAACTTGCATCACAGCTCAGGCTCTCAACAGCCACAAACACGCACCGTCCCCAACACACCACAATCCTACACTGTAGGATGGCCAAGCCCGCCACCAAGCAATTCCAAACAGGTACGCAGCCAAAGCTTCCAGCTTGAGGCTGCGTCAATGTCGAACCTCATGCAAGTAGATTTTGCACACCCCGACATCTCATTTGCAGATAGCAACTGCTATGCCTCGTCCTCATACTCCTCTTCGCATGTAGATCCAGCATCACCTATCCACCAAGCTGGGCATCTGCCTACCCTCTTCGAAGAGAGTACACTAGCCCACGAGCACCAGCCATCTCAACTTGAGCAGCCTGTTGACCTTCTCTTGAACGCGACTGGTGGAGCACAAGACTTCAACGACCCCAACTTCGACTTCGGTGCTACACAAATCACTGCTGTCTCACCACGACAGGCACTCCTCAATCAGCTGGGCCCGGATATTCCTGCTAGTATCGTGGAGACTGGCGTACAGAACTATGAAGTGCAGCAATACATTGGCGAGTTCGATGAGGCCGACAAGAAGTACCCATGTATGTATCATGGCTGCACCAAACGCTTCGGGCGTAAGGAGAACGTCCGGGCTCATGTACAGACTCACCTCGGCGATCGTCAATTCAAGTGCGATCTCTGCGACAAGACTTTTGTTCGTCAGCACGACCTCAAGCGCCACATCACGATTCACAGCGACGACCGTCCGCATGGCTGCATTTGCGGACAAAGCTTCGCCCGTCACGACGCACTCACCCGTCATCGTCAGCGCGGTATGTGCGTCGGCACACTGCCTGGCTTCGAGAAGGATCCCGCCGACATGCCTAAGCGCGGTCGTCCTAAGAAGCAGCGACCTGAGATGGAAGATCGTGTTGAGAAGGCTACCAAAACCCGCAAGTACAACAAGAAGAAGGCCGATTCTGCCGTCGCTACTGGACTTTCCCAATCCCAGAATGACTACGCTAGCTCCAACTACACCGCTAGTGATCGCAGTTTCCCAGTCACCCCACCAGATACTTCGGATGCCTTTGATGCTGATATCTTCCTCAACATGGCCGAGGTCGACCAGCACAGCTCGTCTCCCCAATGGAAAGACACACCACCAACTTCCCCTGCCACCGGTATCTCTCCCGCTATGCTCACACACAAGGAGTTCGACGGAGGATGTGATGGGTGGAGCAGTCCGGCTGAATTCCACATGCACAGCGACGATTTCGGAGTGGTCGGTACGCAACCAGACGCATACGAAGACTCATTCTCGCCGCCGGGTGAGAGCATGACCAACTCATCCGTCTATGGGTGGTCCGAAAGCGGCCTTCCTCTCGATCACGACGACCGCACTGTTAGGCCCCACAACACCTTCGTTCCCTCGACACTCTACGGAGGAGACAACGAGATGAGCGATGAGCAGTTCAAGGCTGGCAAGACCTTGGCGGAGATGCTAGACAATTGGCTTATCAATCACTGAGCAGCGTCAACTGCAGGCGACAATGAATTTGAGGGTGTATGATATCAGCGAGCGGCGCAAATGGACTTATGGGACGGACGGTAGGATCGCAAAAGGCCTGGCAGGCGGGCTGGGCAGCGAACATGAGGTATTCACGTGCCACTGGTGATGATGATGACTTGGAGGGCGTTTTCGGAGTTTTTGCTTTAAGCGGGCGAAAAACCAACCCTGAATTCCAACTTCACACAGTCTCTACAGATAGGATGATGTAACATAATCGCTGGTGCACGTTCCATTTCGCTTATCTTGACATCGCTCCCAATGTGAGGTATTGACATGTATCCAGAAGAGATCTTCATCACGTCAACATTAGATGCTGTAGCGTTGACGATCACAGCTGACTGGTCAGTTTCATACCAGCCTCAAATAGCCAAATGCTGCTGCAGATCGTTTATACTTTCGACATGCAACACGCACTTCATTGGCCAGTAATACCATTTTAATAAATTCCGCTCATTTGACTCCATTTCGCATACTAAGCGCCCACTGTACTCTGCTGTGGTCAAGATATTCCTGCACAATTCAACAACTCGCCAGACTTCTGATACGAATCGCCAGCATGGAGTACGAAATGGCTGACGGGTCGCAATTTTCCCTGCGCGATGTATGGACGGAGCCATCAGGCCACTACTTATCCGTGACCGCGTTCGTGGATGGGAAAACATACGCAGGTAAACTGGAAAGACTCCCCTGGTGCTGTCGATGATGTGGAAATCGCCGAAAGCTTGCAACTCGTCCCGCCGCCATGCATCCATCCACGATTTCCGCCGAACTTCCAGCGTGCTCCGCCGTTCAGCTTAGCAGACCACTATCTCAAAGGCCCTTCCTTCGTCGCTGACGATTGCCAGCCGGGCATCACGGTCGTTGCAGACACTTTGCTACGGGAGGCGGGGATTTTCGAGCGTCTACGGGCGCAACCTCATCCCAACATCGTCCCATACTATGGGTGTGTCGTGGAGGATATTCGCATCACCCATCTCTGCCTTAAGCGCTGCGTCTGCAATTTGTATGAGTATGCTGGGAAAGTCGGTCTACTCTCAGACGCCGACAAACATGCATTGGAGGACGGTATCGAGGCAGGCATAAGACATCTTCACGCGCTAGGGCTAGCTCACAACGACATCAACCCATCCAACATATGTATCGACCCGGACCAGAAGCCGATGATCATTGACTTTGATTCCTGTCTCCCGTTTGGAGAATATATGATCAAGGGCCCAGGCCTAGAGTCTATCAAGGATGGCGTGAGGCCAAAATCAGATCCACATAATGACTGGAGGGGCTTGGGAGAGGTGGTGGACTTCTTGTGGCACGATAGCACGACCGAAAGGACCAGGAGTTGAGGTTAGCAGGTGCTCTAGTGCTGAAAGTTACTGGAGGGTATTGATTGCAAGCTATACTTCTGGATCATTGCAGCGAGCACCATGCGAGTACGGCTATGGTCCCAATCTGGAATCCAGCAGGAGCTCGTATACTGGCTTTCTGGCATGCGCTCACTCGCCGACGCCATTGTGTACCCAGTAAAGCAAGTTGTTCAATACAAATGACAGCCGCCATATACAGGCCAACCTCATGCCGATCTTCTTCGGCTGAGTCCAATGATTGTCAAAGCCAGCGGTACCAGGTCCTGGATAACACCATCATCGGGGATCTCTCATCACGTCTGAAGAAGATGACGAGAACCCGATTGCTTCCAAGTAGAGACATCCCGCCGAGGCTGTGACAGAGAATGTAGAATCGCAATTGAGGGAGAAGTCTGTAGAGCTATTGTACTGTGTCCAGACACTCACCACTTCATCTTCGCTAGGACCAATTTCATTCGTGTCCCGTACATATGATCGATCATAGATTCATGGATGGAAATGGCATCGTGTGCCGCGAACATTGCTTTTCCTAAGCCGTAGGTTTCTATGGGTATTTTATGGAGCGGCTTCAGGAGAGGTCCGCTGATTGGCCGAGCCAGCATGTAGCTTCAAGCTGCTGAACCTACGTAAAACGTACGTACTTCCACAAACATTGAGCTGATAACGATTCCGGCATACTCGGGCTTATTACATGTATCCCAGCACGCGAGGTCGTCTTTGCAAGGAGTATTTGCGCCATGCGTGCTGTGACCTAGTATCCTGCAATGGCGTCCAATGACAGCAGTGGTTCCAGAGCCCCACGCCCGACATCCTGGAACCGACGCTTGCGCCAAGCGAGCTTTATCTCTCCACGCACAGGGGAGCGATCTAAACGTGTGTTCACGCTGCGAGACGCATCACATCGCCTGCATGAAAATGGCGCAGCAGATGAAGCCACTCCATTGCTGCATAATGGAGATCATGAGACTAGCGAGGAGACCAAAGCTGAGCGTTGGAGAAGGTTTCTGAACCGTCAGCGCATCGCTTTGTGGCGATTCTGGACGAGCAAGACTGGCATTGGCATTCTAAAATGCTCGCTGGCATATCTTTTGGGCAGTCTGGCGACCTTTGTGCCGGCCTACTCGAGGTTCATAGGACCTCAGCAGGATTCTAAACATACGGTCGCCACTGTCATCGTCTGGTTCCATCCGGCGAGAACGATAGGAAGCATGCACGAAGTAAGCTTAGTGACTCAGCTACAATCGCTCTAGGCTCATGGCACTGATGATTGTAACAGGCCGCGGTTCTAGCATTCATCGCTTTGTGCTACTCTGGATTCATTTCCTTCACGAGTATGGGCATATCAACATTCTTTGGGGGTCGCGATCTGCTGCTCCTTGGACACGCGATCTGCCTCATCGTGTTTGTTGGAGGTGGATTAGGATTCATTGCCTGGGTGAAGCAGCGGCTAGGACATCCACTGGTGAACCTGGCATGCTCCCTAGCAGCACTAGGTTGTATCATCACATTGCTCAAAGAAGGTTCTGTCCAGGCTGGAGCTTTCTCTTCCATCCGTGTCGTACAAATACTGATGATGGTGCTGATGGGTGTTGTGACCACAACCGTGGTGAACTTGTTGGTGTTACCGGTGACCGCTCGTGGTGGGCTTGCCAAGGATCTCGAAGACTGCACAGATTTACTCGGAGAGATGTTGATCAGCATCACTCGTGCATTCTTATCTGGCAGGAAGTATGATTTGGAGGACCAATACTTCAAGAAGCTTACGAAGGATCATCAGGCATCCCTTGCGTCCATGACCAAGAATTTGACTGAAGCCAAACGAGAATATCTTGTGATCGGAAAGGAGCATCAGTACGACGCAACGGAGAAAGTTGCGAACTGCCTGAGAGGGCTGTCTCAGGACCTCGGCGGCCTCAGAAGCGCGGCATTTGCCCAATTTGCTTTTATGGACGAACATCTTGCTGCAAAGATCAGTGCAGCAGACAGCTCATCAGGACCGTCTCGCGACCCATTCAGCGCCAACTTTCGGTCGAGGCCACCGTCCACATCAAAACTTAATTCTATCGCGGAATTACCAGAGCATGCTTTACCCAAGAGAGCACATAGTGCAGAGCTGGGAGTTTCAGTTCAAGGGTCAAATCCAGCTTTGTTGACGCCGGGCAGTATCGCCGACACATCTCAGGGGTCGAACTCGGCTCTGCTGACGCCTGGTGGCACTGTAGACACATCGAGGAATCCCAGCGATATGTTCTTGACCTTTCTCCACGAGTTAGGCCCACCTAGCAAGTCATTAGTCTACACTCTGAAACAAGTCCTGGATGAGCTGCCATTCCGGGAAAGATCGAAGGAGTCGAAATGGTTGTCCTGGCTGGTGAGTTCTGTAGCCCAAGAGCAAAATATTCAGTCACTGATCGTATACATACCAGAACGGGCCATCACACGAAGTAGCAATCAACGACATTTTCATCCGCAGCTTGAAGCAAGCCATCGACCTTTACGGCGAATCGCGTAGAAAAGCACTCGACAGACTTTACCAGAGTCGCGCACTGAATCTTCTGGAAACAACCACAGGGAACGTATACGATGCCAAGAGCCAAAGGGAGGGCAAGGCTTCACGGAATGGAAAAGTAGGTCATGGAGTGGACCACGAGGTCCTCGCCGATCTTGAAGAAGTTAGTGCTTGTTGTGGTCATTTCAGTTTCTCGTTGCTAGATTTCGCCCAGGACGTCCTCGTCTATCTTGACTTACTCAGCGAACTCAAGAACACTACAGAGAGGCACCATCATACCTGGAACTGGATTATCCTGCGGAATCGGAGAGGCACTGACCACGACCACGTCCGGACACATATAGTGTGTGGTGCAGATACACATGACGAAGAGCGTGACCTTGATCCTAGGCTGTCGACGACCATCAAGAAAATGGACCACTTCGCCGATTCCAGCAACGACCCTCGCCAACACTCATGGCTCTACTCACTCCATAGAGTCGTCCAGTTCTTCTATCGAGATGATGTGAGCTTTGCAATCAAGGTTGGCATCGGAGCCATGCTGTACTCCTTACCGGCGTATCTACAATCTACCCGGCCTTTCTTTGTCCTCTGGCGTGGCGAGTGGGGCCTGGTCTCGTACATGGCCATATGCTGCATGACAATCGGTGCTTCGAACACGACCGGTCTTAATCGTGTCATAGGAACATTCATTGGTGCATGCCTCGCCGTCATCGCTTGGGTCTGCTCGAGCGACCATGGAGATGCAAATCCATGGCTACTCGGCTTCTTTGGCTGGCTGGTCTCACTCGGCTGCTTCTACCTGATCATTGCTAGAGGCAACGGGCCGATGGGACGTTTCATTTTGCTCACATTCAATCTTGGCGCGCTCTACTCTTACAGTCTCTCTGTCCAAGACGACGACAACGACGACGATGAAGGAGGCATCGACCCCGCCATCTGGGACATCGTGCTCCATCGCTTCGTGGCCGTCGTGATAGGCGTCGTCTGGGGAATCATCATCACCCGCTTCATCTGGCCGATTTCTGCTCGGAGGAAATTGAAGGATGGACTATGTACCTTATGGCTGCGCATGAGCCTGATCTGGAAACGTGACCCACTTGCTATGTTCTTGCTTGGCGAGCCTCGTAGCAGCTACATGAATATCCGCGAGGAGGCATCACTGCAAACATTCTTAACGTCACTGCAGTCCCTCCGGCAGGCTGCGAGCGGCGAATTCGAACTCACCGGGCCATTCCCAAACCTGGAGATAACGCGCATACTCGAGTGTACCGACCGCATGCTCGGCGCGTTCCACGCCATGAACGTGGTGATCAGCAAGAACCTGCAATACACTCCAGGCGAAGCGGCAGTCCTGCGATATACCCGAGCCGAGCGATTTGAGCTGTCTGCCCGCATCAGTCACTTGTACTCTGTGCTAGCTAGCAGCATCAAGCTGGAATATCCGCTCAACGATGCACTGCCGTCAATCGACCATACCCGCGATCGGCTACTCGGTAAACTTTCAGACTTCCGAATCAGCGGCGAAGGTCGGGAGCTGGCCACCGAGCAGGATTATGAGCTGCTTTATGCTTACAGTGAGTCGCCTTGTTGAACGCATGAGTTCCAACACGTTTTCAGTCTTGTGTTTGCTAACATCCATGATTAGTCCTAGTCACGGGTCAGCTCTCTCAGGAAATTAAGGCCGTGAGTCAGGAGATTGAGAACTTGTATGGCACGCTCAACGAAGACCACCTGAAGCTGCAGTAGCGAAGCTGTTGGAAGTCCTGCTTGGCGGGCTCGCTTTGTCTCCGGAATCGTGTACCGGAGATCTCAACGCTATATGATCCCGGTTCACTGTTCAGATCCCTGTGTCGTGAACGTCCTCAAATCGCTGCCATGATTCGCTGCCCACCAGCCCCGAACCTTGCGACGTTGACCTGAGCGGCCATCTTCTAGGAACAAGATACCGTAAAACGTGCTGAATGTGAAGACCATAGCACCAAAGTCACCATGAGCGTTTTGCCTTTCACCAACAAGCATGATGAGATTGCTTCGGGCACTCCATACGCCTCATCGAGAAGCCAATACAGTCCAGCCCGAGTCTGTTGCAATCATGATCGGTATGGCATGTCCCTCGTCACTTCCTTCACGTAATGAGTATACAGCCATGCTCATGTGTCGACTCCCACGTGCTGTCCACGTTACGAGACAATAATATCGTCGAGCATGGCCACAGCAGCGAGAAGCGGCGGAGTCTAGAACCACGTCCGAAGCAAATTTCTCCAACCTGCTGGTGGTGGAACTCATGATGGCCACGTTAGGGCACATGTCGAGCAGCGAAGGTTCTTCCAGCAGCGCCCAAGTCTTGCGATATGCAGCCAGAGAGCTCAGAAGCAACGCCCACGTGCTGATCTGGTATTGTGTCAAGCGCGCAGAACATCTTTGTTCCGCGCATGATGCTGGGACGTCGTTTGCGGTAAGGGTCTGAGCTAAACGCAGCCACGCGGCGCACGAAAGTCAAAGTCTATACTCACAGACCAAGGGTGCAGCACTAGAGGATTTGTAACGTTGCCTGTCCACCGTGCGGTGTATGCTGTTGCTGCAGCGCACAGCTCGTCGCGATCGGTCGGGGGATGTTGTAGATGCTGCTCACCTGGTCGAGCACGCGTCTCACTGCTTGCTGGAATGATCGGAAGGCGACACAGCTGAAGACCACAGAATTGAGTAGGGTGCAGAAGAGCTCATGGTTTTCAGGCCGGCGATCGTGCCGGGACAGTGCAGAATGGTCACGCGAGCCGAATACCCGAGCACTTCGCCAGCCATCGCGCGGACCCATGACTACATCCCCAGTCCAACACAGTACACTTCGATGTTAGTGCCAGACTAGCAGTACAGATTCGTGCCCACGTGTCTGATATGTGCAATTGATATGGATGAGTGCAAGCCCGTGATTCGCACAAGGCTGACAGCCGCCGCTGCAGACATCCTCTCCACACGTTGGACAAGCAATTTTGTACGAGGCTTGGCCCGAAGCTTGTCTTGAGCGACCTGCGCCTCTCGGTCTAGTCCGTTCGCTGTTTTTCTTACCGTTCCCTGCGCGTGTGCGAGGCGGAGGGTAGATAAGAAGGACGTGCGACCTCACCTTTGTCGACTGCTTGATAGACCGTCTATAGCAACTTTCCACCCTTTCTTTCATCAGCTCTCTTGCTTGCTCGCCGAGCTCAGTCAGCATGGCAGCAGTGAAGCAGATCCACGACGTCTCGCCGCAGTTGACGGAGCTGGACGAGGCTGGCCCCGACGCCACCCAGAAGTCCAAGTGGGAGCGCATCTGGCCCTCGCTCGCCTGTGGTGCCGGCCTCTTCAGTGATGGCTATCTGCAGAGCGTCATCGGACCTGTCAACCACGTACGAATAGCCGCTCGGTCTCCCTGACGATGGTCGCTGATGGATATCCCAGGTTCTGAAACTGCGCTATGGAGCGGCCTACACCAGCTCGGCGGCACAGCAGAATGTCTCTTCGATCGCGTTCGCGGGTACTGTGGTTGGCCAGCTCATCTTCGGATACACCTCCGACCACTATTCGCGCAAATGGAGTCTGCTGGTTAGCACGGTGATCCTGTTCGTGTTCGCCGCCCTCGGCGCCGGTGCCTACGGAGCTGGTGGCACGCCAGGTTCCATCTTCGCCGCTTTGACGGCCTACCGCTTCTTGCTCGGCATTGGTATCGGCGGAGAGTACCCGGCCGGTAGTGTGGCCTGCGCCGAGTCCTCGAGCGAACTTCGATCGGGCGTGCGCAACCGCATGTTCGTCATGGCCACCAACGTCCAACTGGACATTGGCTTCATCATGGGTGAGTCCTCTAAAGCATCGCCGTCGAGATGCTTCTCTCTAAACTAACAAATGCTAGGATATTTGATCCCTATGATCATTGCTGCTGCCGCGCCTGGGAACTACGGTCTGATCTGGAGATTGTCTCTTGGTCTCGGTGTAGTCTTCCCGCTATCTTTGCTCTACTTCCGCATCAAGCTCCAGGAGCCGGAATCCGTCAATCGCAACAACTTCCGCAAAGTCCGCACACCATATTGGCTAGCATTGAAATTCTACGGACCGCGATTGGCCTTGGTCTGTGCGATCTGGTTCATCTATGGTAAGTCACCATGGAAGATACATCACATGCTTTGACTGACTGATGGTAGATTTCCTCACGTATCCCTTCAGCATCTACTCAACCACCTTCATCGGCGTCATCACACCAAACGCGGAGCTGTGGCAGACCTTCGGATGGGGTACCCTGATCAATTTCTTTTACCTGCCAGGAGCGATCATCGGTGCCTTTATCTCGGACTGGATCGGACCACGGAAGGCGCTTGCGATCTTTGTTGTCGCGCAGGGCTGTGTTGGGTTCATCATGTCCGGATGGTCAGTATTATCCTTGCAGACCATGTGTGACAGCAGCTGACAGATTCTCCTTGCAGCTACGGATATCTCCAGAAGTCCGAGTACATTGCCGCCTTCGTTGTCATCTACGGCATTTTCCTGTCGCTCGGTGAAGTCGGTAAGTCCAACCACGCCTTGACATGCTCACCCTACTTCCACATCCGCTGACAACCATTCCCAGGCCCCGGCGACAACATCGGCCTCATCGCCTCCAAGACCTGCGCCGCCGGCATCCGCGGGCAGTACTACGCCATCGCGGCCGCCTGCGGCAAGATCGGCGGACTCGTCGGCGGCTACGTGTTCCCCGTCATCATCGCCGACGGCGGCACCAACACAGTCAAGAGCGGCCAGTACCCCTTCTACGTCGCCAGCGCGCTCTGCTTCGTCTCCGCCATCCTGGTCCTATGCCTGCCCGAGATCACCCAGGACACCATCGCGCTCGAGGACCTGCGCTTCAAGGAGTACCTGGTCGCCAACGGCTTTGACGTCGGCAAGATGGGCAGCGACGAATGGCGGGAGGAGAGACGTGCGTCGCTCGTCGCCGATCACCAGATTCAGGAGAAGTGAACTGGCGGGGGGCGATGGGATGCTTCTGTTGAGTCGGAGATGTGATGTGATATATTTTATGCGATTCGATGAACTCATGTCTTCATTCTCGATATCCATCAAGTTTATGTGACATGGTTTTATGATGACGTGAAAGTAGGACAATTCCTGTGCAATCGCAGAAACGAGCCATGAGGCATATACCAGCAGCTGACAGTCAAGAAGCCCCCATGGGCTTTCCGCTACACGTGCCGCAACCTCGATGTACCGTGGTCTATCATGTATAAGGTAAGGTACATAAAATTCACGGCATGTGTAAAACACAGTCGAAATACCCAACCCCAGACAGGTACCTTATGTATCCAGAATCACCGCAACCACCTCTCGCTATGCTACCTATACAGCCACCCCGCCTCGAATCGATTCCCATAATAGTCCACCGCTTCGTCGCGCCGCAAGCCGACAGCCGGACGAACCACCTGCACCACGCCATCCCAGTACCCCTCAGTCTCGGGATCGATAGCGCCGGCTGCCAATTGTCGCTCACGCGCTCGCCGACGTTCCTGGCGGAACTTCGACAGCAGCGCCACAGTATCGAACATGGGCGGTGGAGCTGGAGGCGGCTCTTCCGCTACGAGGGAATTATTGACGACGACCTGTTTCTCCTCGGACATTGATTGGAACGGGGACTGGCCCGGCTCGTGGCTCGGCAGGCCGCATTCTTCGCCGTCGCCGAAGAAGCTGAAGTCCGTCTCGGCGGCAGACCAGAGCGCTTCGCTGTCGCGGTCTTCGGTCATGGACTTCGTTGCCCAGTGCTGACTGGAGCTTGTCTTGCGGAGGGTGTGTCTGGTGGTCTCTTCGCTCTCGATCTCAAGTACGAGACGCTCTAGTGCGAACACCCTCTTGGCTGAGTGCTTGAGAGCGGCGGCATGACCCTCGCGGCCGGGTGGGACGGAGTAGTCGAGCCGCGCTTGTCTCTTGGCTGACAGGCTCTCAAAAGCGCAATGCTTGATGAACTCGATCAGACGGTTAGAGATTGATCGATCTGATGAGTAGGGTGGCACATTGGTCAGGACCAGTGATTTGACGTTTGGGAGCATCGCTGGGTGTAGGTTGTGGTCTCCGGAGGTATGCTTGATGATCCTCGCTTGCCGCTCAGCTGTAAAGAATGAGAAGCCCTCGGGTGCGAGAGCACTGCTTGCCACTGAAGTACGATCTGGAGCAGAAAGCAATCCCGAGAGTGGGGAGAAAGGGGGAGCTCTAAGATCTTCAGGTTCGCCATCAAGCGCAGAGTATGAGCTGATCAGATTGCTTTCGTCGAGAGTGGTGGCAAGAACTTCAATGGGCACTACCTCTGGTGTGAGCGCGCTGCCTCGCCGAGGTTGCGAAGAACCGCTTTCCTCATCGTTCGCCTTGCTGGAGTAACCTTTCCCAACGGGCGATACGAATGTCGCCAATGGATCTCCTACGAGCTCAGCCTTTGGCGTCTGATCAGCTGGGAGTTCGAATGCCTCATACCGTGCCGACGTGCCATGAAGCTCAGCAGCATGACGTGGCAAATCAGGCAGCGCAGTATCTGCAAGTTCGAAACGGCCACGGACGACTTCTGTGGAGCTGGCGGAGGTAGTCTCCTTCGTGATAACATCATGTTCGATACGTAGGAGATTTAATGTGTCGGCAGCATGTTTCGCAAGAATGGGCACGAGCTTTTCTGCCCCTGGCATTGGTCTGTCGTTCTGAACAGGATCGACGTGACCGTTGGTAGAAAGGCTGGTCAGGTCGCGGTTCACAGGTCCAAGGTCCAGGACATGTAGTCGTCCGGACCGGATCAGGCCACCAGCACCCTCCACACTGACATGATTACCAGCTATGTATAAATGAGTGATGCCCCGATTTGGAGCGTCTTCAATTGCAAGTCTGCTCACGAATTTATCCGTGAAAGCATTCCGCAGATAACCTTCAAAATCCTCTCCTTGGTAGACGTCAAGCATTTCAGAACCCAAATACGGCAACAAAGCAGGAGATCTGGCACCTGCCGATGTAGTGTCTGCAGTGGTTTCTTCCGCTGAAGCAAAGCAATGATCCAAGAGCGTGCGAACTCCTTGATCCGTCAGCAAATTGTCCCGGACATCGAGGCTTCGCACACTCAATCCTATCGCTTGCGCAAGCGTATACAGAGCATCATCGGTCAGGCCTATACTTCTCAGCTTCAACACCTGCAAGCCCTGCAATCGTCGCAGCACAGCGAGCACCTCCAGCTGCTTCGCCGGATACGTGAACGACAGATCCAGATAGAGCAGGTTTTCAAACCGGCCCAACGCCTGAGCGAGCCCGTGAGCCGTCACATTGGCGCATCGCGAGCAGTCGAGCAACCGCAAGCTGAGGCCCGATCTGCCCAGCACCGGAGCCGTAGGCGACCGCACACTCGCCGCCGGCAGCTCCACCACCCCTGCCACCGCCGCCGCATGCTCCGGCCGCTGCGTCTTCACATACCGCAACGCCTGCAGCGCCGCGTGATCGAAGAACGGCAGGCCGCGGACGATCAGCGACTGCAGATGCGGCAGGCGCTCGAGGATCTCGCGCAGCCAGTCGGCGTGCGGGCCATCGTAGAGCTCGGCGTGCGCGGGCGGGAGATGCAGCGTGTGCGTCAGGGCGCGGACGAGGCGGCGGGCGGTCGGCAGCGAGCGCTTGAAGCGCGTCAGCGCGACGTAGACCCGGTCGTTCTCGAGGCCAAAGTGCGACGCCGGATTGCCCCAGATGTGCGGGGCGACGGTGGTGTGCCAGGCGGTGCAGACGAGCGCGGCGGCGCACAGGTCGCTGGACGCGATGTAGGGCGCGATGATGTCCCAGTGGTTGATCACGGTGGCCGTCTCGTAGGAGGGCGGTGCGGCCTCCATGACTGTAGCTGGCCCGTCAGCCGATGTCCAGCGAAGATGACGAGAGGCGGTGCCAGGTCACTGTAGAGTTCATCTTGTACCAGGCTGCGGTGAGGGTAGATGCAGACCTACACTTGATATGTAGGTATTAGGCGTGGTTGGTCTCTGACTGGAGGTTGGAGCTAGCTGTACGGTCAAAAGTGGGTCCTGCTGTGGCCTCACACCGAAGCGAAAGCAACACTGATTCCACGTACTATCCACTCTCGTCCAATGTCATGTCTAATCGTGTAATTTGCACTGTGCGAAAAAGCAGACGAGGAGCAGAACGACACGAATAAGTCTCATGATGATAGACATAGTATGATACAGCTGTCCTGCACATAACGCTGAACGCTCGCGTGGGTATTATGAACGCAAAGCAAAATCCGTCACGCCAGCATAAGATGAAGTCGTCCTTCCTCACGACTTTCGATCGCGATCAGTCTCTATTGATGACTCTCAACGACCGTCGTGGATTGAGCATGACCCCGACAAAGCTGGGCTCGTGGTCCGCCAGCAGATCTCCGGTGCTGCTGTGATCACTGCTCCTGCGCACACTCTGGTAGCCATCGCCCCCAGCCGCGCCGCTCATGCCCGCACCAGTGTTCGGACCCGCCTGTTGCGCGCTACCATTTGCGCTGCCTGTCTGGCTGTGGCTGTCTCTGGCCATCCATTGTGGCTGTTGCTGTGCACCATGATGCTCGCTACTACCGTGGCTTGAGCGGCCGAACGGGCCTGCCACCACTGGGACAGGCTTCTCCCGCTTCGCCTGTTGCTGGGTCATTTCGTTGTGTCGCTTGTAGAGCTGCAGCTGCTTGCGGTAGATGTAGGCGCAGAACGCCAGATAGCATACGATGATGAACAGGATGCCGCAAATCACGCCCACAACTATAGCGGCGATATTGGGTCCACCACCACCACCATGGCTGGAACTGGAAGTGCCGTTGTCGGAAGTGCCGCTGTTGCTGGATGATGGAGATGCCGTCTCTGTAACGACTCCTCCTCCAGACTTGGTGACAATGGTGACTTCAGCTGAAGTGACGCTATAATTTATCGCGCTACCTGTCGCCAGTGGTCCGCTCGAAGCGGTGATCACTGGTGCGGTCAAGGTCGCACCACCGCTAGGACCACCGCCGATGACCGAGAGTACTGCTTCGGGTACGGTGTAATTGTAAGAGCCTTCGAGACCGCCGGAGCTGGTTCCGTTTGCGATCTGGGCAGACTGCTGGTTGAATGGGTTACTGTCGCTGTTCGACCCAGCACTGTAAGCATCGAATTGTTGCGCCCACTGTAGAGTACTGACATCAAAGACGTAGATCCCAGGGCTGTCGCAACTTAGATTCTCGCCCACATAGCCGCCGACGGAGATCATCTGCGCATCCCATATGGAACATGAATGTCCCGACCGTCCATATGGGACAGACTGACCACTTTGGTCGACTTGGATCCACGTGAATGAGGGCAAGCTAAGAATCCACATATCATCATATTGTGTTTGGTTGCCGTATGGGAGGAGGGCTTGACCTCCCCACAGATGGATTTGGTAGCTGCTGCCGTCAGGAGCCGCCGCTACCACGGCACAAGGATTAACACGCGTGTCGGGGTATGTGCCTGACGTTGATTGCTTGTACCAAGCGCTCTCTGCAATATCGTAGACGTCGACGACGTTCATCTGAGTGTACGACTCGTTCGTGCCACCTGCCAAGGCTACCAAAATTCCTTGATCTCCGAAGCCGGGAACGTACACTAGCAGGCCGTCTGCACGTTCTGTGAATCCAGCGGACGATTGTAGTCCACCCTCGGTGACGTTGCGGTAAACACCATCACTACCAGCCTCCTGGTTGTTGGAAAGAGTATCCACCTGGCTGTTGGTGAAGCCGGGGAATGTAAACTCCAGCAGAGACTGTAAATATAGGCGAGGCACACTTTGTGACCATCCAGGCGTCGTGTATCTGTACGAAGTCAGTCATCTTCGCCTTGAAGTTGATAAGAATACACAAACCCATCGAGATGTCCACCGAAATAGAAGCCGCGACCAAGAGAGGGCACACTGGTTCCGGCGCCTTCAGCCGCTCTTTGCACGGGCTCGTCGTTACTTGGAGCACTCTCCCCACTGGATGTTTGCGGATCGCTATGCTCGCTCCAAGATTGGGCACTGATGCTGTATTCCCAAAGCGCGAACGCGGACGGGGACACCGCAGGCTTCCACGAGAATTCACCCCCATAAAGATACAGTGAGTCGTGCGAGTTCCATAGGTATCCTAGCGCCACCTCCGGAGGGCCAGATGGCTGAGGAAGTCCCGTCAAGGATGGTGAAGCTATTTGCCAAGTCTGCGTCAGATCGAGAGTGAGGAAGTCGTTGTTCCAGGTGTTTTCGACTTGATCGTATGACGTGGTGGCCTGTCCTCCATACAGATACAGCGTTCCATTGACGACAGCAGCTGCATGTTGTTAGTCTTGCGGTGTCTGTGACGATGAACATGGATGAAATGCGTACATTGTTGGGCCCACCTTAAGCAGACGTCCGTGGGGCTGTCGGCACGTGGAGTGAGGTCTGGGTGGATTTGCGATCGTGCGGTTCCAGGAATGACTCCACCATCCACGCCCGGAATTGGTATCGCTGGATTCTCTCCGATCCAGTAAGTGTTGTGGAGCCAGGAAGTCGCCACGGCGAGCAGTACTCCCAGCATGCCCACGCGAGCTATCGACATGGTTGTGAAGAATGACGAGGCGGGCGATGCTTGCGCCTGCGCGGTCCGAATCGCCATGTGGAGAGTGATGTGTATAAGGGATTTCTAATATGAAGAGTAGGTAGTTCTTCGCGTGTACGGTATGTAGCTCCTAGACGTCGCACCACTAGGGGGATGTCGTCATTGTTTGGGATCTGTACAATGTTGAAAGGCGCCTGTCCCCATATAGAACACGCATGGACTTGGAGAAGCGCAGTTACTAGAAGGACGTTGCCCAATGATAGCAAATGGCCGGGATACGTGGCGGGCAAGGGTTCTGGTAAGAAGAGTAGAGCCGTGAAGTATGGTACGGGGGTGGTAGAATGAACGTGAATAGAGATCGCCAGGAACGACGCTCACCTATCACTGCCAACAGTGGCGACTAGATGGGAAACCGGAAGGCGGTATTCCGAGCACGAGATCAGCGCTGTCGAACAACATCTTGCATGCATCGACTTGCGTGGCACCCGCTTGTATACTTGCTTTTCCACTCCGTCCTGCCATTGGAACGATCTCAACCTGTGGACTCGAGCGTGCACGACGCGTGCAATCAACGCATCTCAGCCATGGCCATCACCACAACAAAACACCATTCGGATCGCGAGACTGTAGCGGTGATGGGGGTGGCCGCCAGTGGTGAAAGGGGAGCAAGTCGACAAGGATCACAGCAGTCTAGTCGCGTTTCGTGACAAGTTTTGTGCGGTGAGGTCAGGATGTTGGAAGCGAGGTGGGAAGGGCCAATCAAGGCGAAGCGTCGACATCGATGTCCATGCGTTGCCCGCAGCCTACTACACATGAGTAGTGACACGGCTCTTGCTACTTGTGGCCGACCAGCAAGACAAATTGTGTTAAAGTTGCAGTGCGGTGAGCTCGTCCTATTTCCTCCTGTTCGTTCAATGCGCTGGCAATTGAATTGTGTGTACTATCGCTCAATACTCAAATCGCACGGAGAGGTCAAATGCCCCTGTTCCATCAAGTTGTGCTTCACTGTTCATTGTACTCGCTCTAGTGTTCACTATAGCTGCAAGCCTTTTTGTTAGACATGATGACATTCACCTCTTCTCTTGCCAGTTCTGAAACATCGATCTATAGCCGGTCGACTTGATGAAAGTTGAGAAGCGTAGCAAACACCCCGCACGTCAATTGTGTCCTGCTCTCTGTTCGCTGCATGTAGTCCCAAAGCCCATGACTAACGCCCCAAAAAGTGCTAGATGGGTTGCCTATAGCTGAACGACCGCTTAAAACTATCGATTGAAGACAGCGTGGTCCGGGTGCGATCGATGATCCTAAGACGAGCCATCGTACGCCACTCGCAACACTGTAGCAAGATCAGGTAGGCATGTTCAATCAGACCGACGGGTGTACTACTATCTCATGGACGCCAGCAGACAAGACAGATGCTGTGGACTTCGTCCGCTCACGTTTCTTTGTTGCTGTGACCATCACGCCGGCTATGTCGGGCGGATCAGGAGTGTGCCGGAAGCTTTCCCCTCAAGACGTGTCTCTACAGCTGACTCAATTTTGCCGCTTGAAGCACGCAATTGCCCACGTATAATGATCGTTGAGCCCTCGGCACACTCCGAAGCGTGCTCGTATCGCCATGAAGCGGCGATGAACCAGTCACTTACTTGTCTGGTCAACCACAATAGGGTGCAAGCATATACTTCACACTCCGCAGTTCGAGATGGGTGACTTTTATGCAGAAATGAAAATCTTATGCCTGACCTGGAACATACTCAAGCGAGTGAGTGATCAAGGCCGCCAAGGGCATACAAGTTGAGCAAGTAGGTGCAGTAGAACAGCAGCCTCACGCACGGGCTAGGAGGATGGGCACATCGGCAGTCAGCTGCTTGCCCGAACTAGGCGCATTCGAATCTGATAAGAGCTTGATGATCCTGCAGATTGTTCTCCCTCGCTTATCAAGCGCGCCCCGGACAGTGATCCTGCTGAACGAGTGCGCGGCCGTATCACTATGGAACCATGGATGCTGATTTTGCGTGTGTTTCCACAACATGGCAGACGCGTTTCCACACTAAGCCAAGCCATATACTCGAGAGTCTTGAGATGCGGCCTTGCACGGGATAGCTCCAACTTCGTAGATGCAGAGCTACGTGGCCTACAAGGAGTAGCTGCCCAATTTCTGAGGCGCAATAGTGGACACTCATGCTGCTCCTAAGCTTCACATTGGAGTGACAGAGGAGGAAGTGCGCAGCTGCAGCTGCGACTGGACTCTTCCAATGCAGGTGATTCTATGTGATGGGGATACTGTAGTGCTGTGCACGCCCCGTAGACCCACCGATCAGCGAACGATATCCATGCCCATGCACTCCACGCTGGACGGATGCCGGCCTGGGAAGACAGCCAAGGTGCGAGAGGGCCATCACGGCTCTGGAGGAGGCTAGCGACCCATGAAATTGTCGAAATTGGTGGTCTTCGTTCTCACCGTCAACAGTCGCAATCCACCTGACGCAGAGCCAGACCCGTGGACACCTCCAACACTCCGGACTGGCTGGTTCCGGGCCCAGACTCTGTGATTGGCGATGAAACGGTTCGACTGTTCTGTGTGATCAGCATGTGCAAGGCCGGGGCGCCACGTGAAGGGTGAGACAGTTGTGCGAAAGGGAAGGTCGGAAGTTGGGACTTGGGTCTGCAGGGTCCGCACTCTCGACCTATCAGAGGCCAACAAAGACACTAGCGTGTCACTGACGCGCTTGGGACGAAATTCGAACGCGACGTGCAGGACCGGCGCAAGTGTTGAGTCTGGCGCAGGCTGTGCGGCATGCAGCAGTGCGACGAGCGTGGAGCCATAGAAGAGGAGCGGACTTGCAGGCCGGCAGGGTCGAGGGGCTGGAGAACAACGGGACTGCAGGCCGATGCATGACCTGGGGGGCGCGAAGGGGCAGGTCGACGCTATACAGAGCTTTTACCCATCCGAACCACTGTATGCCGCCCACTTGACCATGGAAGGGTAGATCTGGCTTCACCCCCCAGACTCTGACCGCCGTTGTGCTTCGTGCCAGGACTGCACGCCGCTCCAACAGCACAACGCCCGTGCATCGTGTGCAGTACATAGGAAGCGGTCGGGGGTGGATTTCTACGGCTCACGAAATTGCCACGAATCGTTGCAGTAGCTGCCTCCAAATCACCGCTGCAGTCGACCACGGCGTAGAGCTCATCTCCATCACAGCGATGCGCACATGACGCGTCGCCCATTGCTGGAGTGCATCGTCGATAGAGGCCGCAGAGAAAGCGCGCAGAAGTTCGATCGACAGCGTGTGTGTCGATTGTGGGTCGCGAGTCGCGGCCGTTGGATGCTTGACGTGCGCGGGACTGGCCGCTAGCCCCAACTCTCGTCTCGTGCTGCTCGACCCATCCGACCTCGCCGGCCATCTTCCTCTTGCGACCACCACCTCAACCACCTTCACTGCTCACCACCACACCACCACCACCACCACCACTTCCAATTCCAAGCCTCCACATCGTCCACGATCCCGACAGACGGCAGTCCTCCGCTCCTCCACGACCGACTGTATCGCGCGCGTCATAGCCTCGACCTGCCATGTCTAGCCACCGCTGCTGAGACTGCGCCGCCGGCCATTTGCGACACATTGGACCACCTCGCTCACGGCGCAACATCCCCAACCCTGTCGAAGCCCGACTCGCACCCTCTCGTTGCGCATTCCGTCGTACTTCTGTCGCTCGGTCTCGTTCGCCGAGACGCGCGCACCGCCATCATGACCACTCCACCGCCACGACCTTCTCTCTCAATCACCCTCCCTCCGAATTTCGAGTTCCACTACCAAGATGGCCAACTACCCAGGACTCCTGAGCACCGTCAAGAAGAGCAGGAGATACTCGAGCCGCCGCCACCGCCGCGACAGACGTTCAAACTCCGACGCAAGCGCGCGACGCTGCCTTTCCAAGAACCAGAGATCGTCCACGAATCGGTCGTTCCCACCATTGAGATGTCCGAGGTTCTCTCGGCGTCTTCCAGCCCACTTCTGCAGCCGACTGTGTCTGACTTCAACCTGCTTGCTCCGCTATCAGCCATGCCACGTCTGGTCACCCCACCAAAGACTCCGGTGTCTCGCCTGGCGCCTAGCTTTGACTCGCCCAACAGAAGTCCCACCCACGAGTGGTCGATGATCAGCACACGGAGTTCGAAGCCTCATCTTGAGCGTGCTGGCTCTGTGTGTTCGTCCTTCTCGGACTCTTCCGTTTCATCTGGTGGCAGTTCTGGATTCTCAGCTCCAACTGGTGCGGCTAGCCCCGAAAGTCAAGCAACCGATCCGTTCGTGGACGACTTGCCACACAGCGCTGCTCATTGGAAGCTGTCCACTGACGACGTCCACGGCGATGTCACGCCAACCCTGAAGCGTGTCAAGACCAATCGTCACATCCGGTGGACACAGGCCATGGATGATCATCTATGGATGGTCTACATGCAGTACCTTTCCGACCCCCGAGTAACGCCATTCAAGATGCTGCCAGGCACTGCGCCGCCACTTGGAGTATGTTCTCGTGTAGCTTCGAAGGCTAAGCGTACTTGGAGCCAACATCGAATCGCCTCATCTTCTTCACTCGATGTAGTCATGGCTTCAGACTTCACGCGCGAAGACTCACCCGACACGATCCGACCAGAGGCGAGCGAAGTCAAGCAGCCACGATGGCCGCGATCTGAAGGGACCACTCGACGCAGGTTACGAGACTTGTGCAAGCGTAAGCCGACTTTGGCAGCGCACTACCAGCGCTTGCTCGTCACACGCAGCCCGTCTCCGTTCCAGTCGTCTAGTACTGTAAGTCGGTCGTCGGAGCCACCCGTGACGTCCTTCTCTGGCAGAGAGTTGAACGTCTCCTTAGTCGCTGCAACAGCTCCTTCCATGCAGCCAGAAGGACCACTGGCGCAGCTTGCACACGATGAGCCTGAAATACAGAGCAGCCGCGCAGACAGACCTGCCGATTGGTTCGCACGCATTGGTCGTTCGCAAGCCCACCAGAAAAGCTTGTCCTTGCAGTCTGGACTCAGTCTGGGAGGCATGCAGCCCCCAACTGCTTTGGCTTCCCCTTTCAAAGACCTCTCCGACCGCGATCATCTACTTCAAAGTATGGCAGCCACCAGGTCGCTCGGACGCACCGACTTCTTTGACAACGGCAAAGTCCCCAAGTTGGACTCGCCAGTCGAGCTTGCGGGCCCCTCCACCCTGCCCCGCTCGCTCAAGCGCAGATTCAAGTCTGATGAGGAGAAACCGAAAAGACCAGCGCTCCAGGACGTGTTCGCCACCACTTCAGAGGACAACATCATATCGCGTAATCGCGGGTTCAGTATGGGTGCTGTTCGAGCGACAGACAGTCTTGCTCAGCTTTTCACTCCACTTCCTCCTATACCATCCGACGACCATGTCATGGGTGAAGCATCTTTCGAACCTCCCTCGACGCCGACTATGCCCGAGATGCCAAATCTGTCGGCAGGCTGTCATTCCGCCCCGCGTCGTCTCGCAGAGCCAATCCCACGCTTGGGGTCGCCGTTCATTGAAGCTGCAGCTGGCAACCGGCAACATAACACGTTTCCTAGAAGTTCTGCTGGCACCGATGGCCATCCTCCGCCTTTCAAGCAGCGACTGCGTCAGCTCCAGAACGCCGACCTACCATTCTAGATCAGACTCACTGAGCGGTAACTCGGCTGTTTTACGGCAGGCATACTTTGCAGCACACCCGCTGGGCAACACCCCGCGTATCGAAGGCTGTTGGAATCCACGATCTCTTGGTAATGAACGGGCGTTCAAGAAATGAATGTACCTCATTAACGACTCACGCACTTTACGACCTCAATAACGACGACTTCTCAGCTTTTTGATCTTCATAACTGTCTGCCTCATCTTGGACCGCCGCGTACGCCATTCGTCTACAGTCGATTCGATCAATTGCACCTCATGACATGGCAGAGCAAGCAAACATAGTCTCGTCAATGAATATTTCGACGACGATGATTCTTCATACTTCTTTCCCGTTCTGAGGAGACAAACAAATTGGTTGCATCGTATGAAACTTAACTTGAAGATTGTGTACTTATTGCAAACACTTCCCCTTCTTTCTCACCATCATGAGCAGCATTGCTAAGCTGCTACGACGACAAGACTTGCATGAGGGAAGCATCGATGTGGCGTTATCGATCATTTGGAATGGAGTTTTTGGGGATTGCGTTGTGATTGTATCTTTCATCTCGTGCTAGCATCGCGCGTCTATAGCATCAAGTACTGGCATTGGAATGTGTGACTCATGCCTATCAAAAATCAATCTCTGCGAGCACAGTAATACATGTGCCTTCTGGTCGTGTTGAATCATGCTCGTCGTTCCTCGAGTCCGTGCATTCGGAATGCTTCCCGGACGATCCGTACCTCGCTGGCTCCATTCATGCTGCCATGCATACCTGCGTTCTTATTGTATCCGCAAGCCTCAGAGCCATATCTAGATCGGCATACATAAGGAGTAGGTGACCTTCAGGATCATGGCTGAGCCAGAGCCGGTCGTGCAGCACAGCATAGATCTCCCCAACTCACTGCGCGTGATCTCCTACAACTGCTGGGGCCTCAAATACCTCGCCAAACACCGCCATGCTCGACTCACTGAGATCGGCCGACAGCTCGCCACCGCCAATCCTCCACCGCAAATAGTCGGTCTGCAAGAATGCTGGACCCAGCAGGACTACCTCGCCATCCGCGCGCTGACCAAGGACATCCTGCCGTACGGCAAATTCTACTGGAGCGGCTTCTTCGGCGGCGGTCTGGCGATCCTGAGCAAATGGCCGATCGAGGAGAGCTCCATGTACCGGTATCCGCTTAATGGGCGGCCGGCGGCGTTCTTCCGGGGCGACTGGTATGTCGGCAAGGGCGTGGCGGCGGCGCGGATCCGGCTCGGTGGCGAGGAGGGGACCAAGGCCGGCGTGGTCGAGGTCTTCTGCACGCATCTGCACGCCCCCTACGAGCGCGAGCCGCACGACTCGTACATCTGCCATCGCACCGCGCAGGCGTGGGAGATCGCCAAGATGATGCGCCACGCCGCCGAGCGCGGACACATGGTCCTCGGGCTGGGCGACTTCAACATGGTCCCGTTGAGCCTGGCGCATCGCCTAATCGAGGCCCATGCCCCGGTACGCGATGTCTGGCGCGTCGTCAAGCCGGACTCTGCGTTGGGTAGCAGCGAGAACGAAATGGAGAAGGCGAGGGGTCGCCCGTTGCCGACGGGGGAGCAGTGCCTGCGCGAACACGGCGCGACGTGCGATAGCATCTTCAACACGTGGCGGTGGAGCAAGCAGATGCAGAAGGATCTCGACAAGGGGAGGGATTCTCATATCGATGGGCAGACGCCAGACCCGCGCGCAAAACGGCTGGACTATGTCTTCTTCGCGCCCGGGCAGGACGAGTGGCAGATCGCCGACGTGGACGTAGGCATGACGATGCGCCATCCCGAGCTACGATGCTCGCTCAGCGACCACTTCTCCATCGAGGCGACCTTGACTCGATATGCCTCGACAGAAACTACAAAGGGTCCGCCTCGACCGACCACGACGACCAAATACCTCCCTCTAGAAACCTACGATGAGATCCTCGCCATGATCGACACCTACAGCCTTCGCGAGCGTAAGCAACGACGCCTGCGCATGATGCACTTCGGCGGCGAGATCGCCATCGCCATCGGCTGCTTCATCGCCGTGTGGTGGTCGCCGCGCAACTTCGTCGCCTTCTTGCTCATGCTCCTGAGCACGCTGGGCTTGAGCGCCGGCGTGCTCGATGGCTTGATGGGCGGCTTGTTCGTCAAAAGCGAGCTGCGCGCGCTGAAGGAGTTTCAGTGGGAGATTCGCAATGCGCGGAATCATGCGGCGAGGAAGGGGGAGAGTATGGTGTAGGAGTTTTCTAGGTTACGGTGTGGCTTTGTTGTATTGTGTAGGTATGTAGTGGAGAGCAGGGGATGTGGTTATGAGATACCCGTAAACGCTCCAGGCGATACATGTACGATAGAAAATACCTTAGGCATGATGGCCTCCTCTTCGTGCGTTGAGAGTAATGTGCCAGGATGGTATGTTCTATGCCGATTCCTCCATACATAATAACTATCAATACTCACACATCTCCAACCACAACCATGCAGCGATAATCTCCGAATGCCCTCCACACCCTACATGCTACCTAGCCATCCTCCCCAACCACATCCCACGAATAATGTACCATCGACCTCTCGCAGCGAAAATCAATTCGCCAGCGCTCAACGCCAACGAACTCGCGCGGGCGCGAAGCAGAGTTTCGACCTCCTCCCCCACTCCACTCCACTTCACTTGCTCCCGCCAATATGAAACGCATCGACCTTTCTCTCCACGAACCACGACCTAAGGTCCTTATCACCCGCTGCATGCAGGTCACGATTGAGACGAACGGACTAAAAGTCCATGATAGAGGCACGCCATGCACTGCGATACATGCAGTCTGGACGCGCCAATCTGAAACATGGATCCGTGAGGTACCTTGTGCACGAGTCGAGGCCGGCGCTTAGAGCTAGAGCTACGGGGTAGGTAGGTACGGTAGGTTCATTCGTTTTGCTGCACTCTGGCTGATAAACCATCGGCATACATACATCGTCCACGAACGGATCTGTCTAGGTGCGTGGTATCGCTCGCGGGCGCTTCGCTCGAGCTCTCTTTGTCTCGACGTGGTGCATCCTCGCGCTGGGGTTTCGAATATGCGCCGAGCACGATGCGGGACTTACATGTAAGGGCGTGCGCTTTCGGCACGGTTTCCTGAGTGCTGTCAATATCTCTTTTGTCAATATCTCCTTGACAGTCTCTTGCTTCGATCTTTTCTTTCGTGCTTCTGCTTTCTTTTCGTGTGCGTGGTCGAGGTGAGAGGTGCTGGCCATCTGTCCCTTGTACTTGTGAAGAAGGACTCTTGTACGCGGCTGGATCATCGCGATATCTTCTCCTAACGAGCTTTTCGTTTTCTTGTCTTCCGGTTCATGATCCTTCGTTCTTTGCTTTTCTTATCTTGCTTGCAGACGTGCTCGGCAGGCTTGGATGCTGCAGCGAGGTGTCGTTGAGAGAAGGGAATCGGAACATGATCTCGAGAAAAACAATAAGTACAGCATGTCAGAGAAGAACCGCGTACTCGATGCCGTGGCCGATGATGGTACGGGCGGGCTGACGGGACTGCAATCGCTGCCTTTGGGATCGGTCTGGTCGGTTCTGACTTCAGAAGTTGGGGATGCTTTTGCCACGGCCGGTGCTACTTCGCAAGAGTCGGGCTCGACGACACAGCTTCGTACGACAGGAACGACGCTTGTATCAACAGCTTCGAAGACTGATGCGACAGCGTCGAGCACATCGAGTTTGACAGCAGCAACGTCTGCGTCAGAGACTGGGCTCTCAAATTTGTCAGTCGTTGCTTCCACTGCATCAACACAAGACACGACCCCCTCTGTCTTAGTTGGGGCCACACAAAGCGACTCATCGAAACTCACAACATCTTTCTCGCAAGTCACGACAGCCCCCAAAATCACAAGATCGTCGACCTCGACTTCAGGGGCTCTGCCGATCACAGTAGAGACTTATGACCCTCTGACATCCTCGCCGAGTTCTGGAGGCAAGAATCAAAGCGGAGACGGCAATGGACACAAGCATGCTATCATTGGCGGCCTATCAGCGTTGATCGCGGCACTCTTCCTCATTGGCATTTTCCTTTTTTTGTTCCTCCGACGAAGACGAAAGCTGAAGGAGAAGCCTTCGCCTTTCGTTGAAGAGAAAAGCTTCTTCGAGAACCTGCGTCATGAATGCTTTACGCCCCCTCCTGCGCGATGGAGCGATAAATACATCGAGGCCGAGTCCGGCTCTCCTGCCGCACCTGTACAGGCGCACGCGAAAACCGCATCCGCAAGCGTCGACGAGGATCATCACATCATCCGCATGAGTACCCAACACTGGCATCGGCCGTTCGCCCAAGGCCAAGGCGAAGGCATCCGCGACTCCATCGCGCCCGGCTTTCTGCGCATCATGAACCCGGATCCCTCCCGTCCCAACACCCCCGACAACAAAACGCTGCCCGGCAAGAAAAAGATGCCGACCTTCGCCACCATGCTCCTCTACCATCAACCCCGCTCTCGCACGCCCTCGTCGCTCTACGAGCACCGCCGATCCCCCCCGCCGATCCCCAACATCACCATCGACCCCGTCGTCTCGCGCACCTGCAGCACGCGCAGCGCCTACAGCATCCCCTCCCTCATCGCCCTGCCGGTCGTCCAGCAGCGGCCCCCGGAAGACCCCTTCTTGACGCCGCCGGACGACGAGGTCCCGCCCAACTGGCCCTTGCCCGGCCCCGTCGCAGAGCCGAAGCGGTCGCTGCTGCGGCCGTTCCGCACGAGCGCGGCCTATCGCGCGAACCATCCGAGTAGCCGGCGCTCGTCGTCCTCGAGAGCGTCCTCGCTGCTCGCGCCGGGCTCGCGGTACTCGGATCCCTTCGATCTGGATCGCCGGAGCACGCACAGCAGCTCGGTGCATGCTGGTGCTGGCGCCGGGGTGGTAGCGGGCGGTAAGCAGGGTTGGCATGTGTACGAAGGGACGTGAGTTTGGAAGCCGTGCTGGGCATGTAACGAGGATGACCATTGAGCGATCGGACCGTCGGCTTTTCAGGGGTAAATGTGTGTGTAATTTTGGTATTCGTGTGTGTAAATATAGCGAAGATGTACAGACCAGATCGACGCATGAGTACCGGATACGAAACACTTGAGAAGGTTCGATAGATCTATATTATGCCGGCCGTGCTGATCGGTCTTTATTTCATTTCGAGCTCTACATAGGAGTGTTCATGGGTATGTCATAACGGCCCGTGGAGCTTTTATCTGTGCTCGCGAACTCGAATGATGCGAATATGAAACAAACATGTCATAGTATCTATATTGGTAGGGTCGTCCCATCTAGTGGCCCTCGAGGACCTCCTGCACAGAGATGCTCCGCTGACACTCCGCCATGACCTTTGCTTGGTTGGCGATATCCCTCAGTCGATCAATGACTTTGCCGTTTCCTTCCGCAAACCCATACGTGGCGTACGGGATCTGGACGTCGTCGCAGTACTCCATGACCAGCTTCTGGCACTTGCGGAGATTGTGGCGCGGGATGCGGGGGAAGAGATGGTGGATGACTTGGAACTGCAGGCCGCCATGGAAGAAGTCCAGCCACTCGGGGCAGTCGACGTCCATGGTGGTGCGGAGCATGCGCTGTGGGAAGGACTCCGCGACGCCGAGGTCGGCGGTGCTCATGGCGAAGTGCGAGAGGGTGATCTGGACGTGCACCGGCATGGTGATGGCATGGCTGATGAAGACGAACAGGAAGCGGTCGAGAGCGGTGGGGATGGAGCGGTAGACGACAAAGTAACCAAACCAGGTCCAGAAGAAGAATTGCCCGACCATCT
The DNA here is from genome assembly GCA_002786065.1 of Microcyclospora pomicola. Classification (NCBI taxonomy): domain Eukaryota; kingdom Fungi; phylum Ascomycota; class Dothideomycetes; order Capnodiales; genus Microcyclospora; species Microcyclospora pomicola. The sequence goes on along the minus strand of NHNY01000029.1, from coordinate 169,812 downwards.
CGAAGTAGCGATGCCACCACGCAGGGCCTTTGCGGGGACCTTGTCCGAGGAAAATGTACTGCCAGCTCAGGGCGTAGAGGTTGAAGCGGCCAAAGGCGAGAATGGGGTAGTAGAGGTAGTGTTGATATCTCAGGGTGAATTTGGCAACAGGGTCGTAGGTCATGATGCGGTCGTAGTATGAGCTTCGGAGACTGTCGAAGAAGCGGTGCGAAATGGCAAAGAACGGCATGTGTTGAATATCTGGATCGTGCTCGGCGCTATTTGTGACGATGTGATGGACGTTATGATTCTGCTTCCACCAGCAGCAAGAGAGTCCACCCAGATAGTCAGCGATCACCATGCCAATGACGCTGTCGATCTGAAAGTTGTGGGTGATGCCCATGTGGCCTGCATCATGGACAGTAAAGGTAAGTTGGTGCCAGAACATGCCCAAGAGGATGGCTGATGGTATGTACCAGCCTTGCCGAAGACAGTAGTACGAGGCTGATGCCAGTAGCGTGTAGCGCGTGATTTCGACAAGGTACGCGGAGTAGTTGCAGTCGTAAAGGCCTTCATCCTTGATGCGCTGGCCTAATTGTTGATATTTCTCGACAATCTGGCGCTGGGTTGTTGCATCTAAGCTTGGGTAGGTATTGAGGTCGTGCTCCAAGTCTCGCTGAGTCCGGTCGGCTCCTTGCTCTTGTTTCTTGGTTTCAATTTCGGAATTTTCGAGCTCGATTGAGGATACAGATGTTGCTGAGCTTGAAGCACCAACGCTGCCTTTCCTCCGCTTCAATCCAGACTGGCTCACAGGGTCGAAGACAGGTGACGGTTCTCGCGAGCTCTCGGACTCGTAGTTTTCTTCATCGACATGCGAGCTTTCTGCCTGTTTCTTGCTGCTGGCATTTTGCTCTTTGTCGCCGAACACACCGCCTTGAATCGGTGGTACAAAATCTTGCCATTGGCCCTCGATCTTGCCAATACGATATCTGAACATCAGTTCTTGTGTTTCCGCCGAATGAAAAGCCCGCACTTCATTTGTAGCGTCTCTTCCAACCATGTGTAGAATGGCTTTGCTGCCGCCAGGGTGAAATGGCAGCCATGCATCCACTTTCAGGACGTTGCCGTTTACAATCACAATCTTCCGGCCTTGTGCGATCAGGCTTTCGATCTCCTTGCGTGAGAGCAGGGTATCTCGACTTCGGGTGGGTTGTTGAGCCATGACGGCTGGTGGGAAGTGGCCGTGAAGAGGAAAGATGGCAGATGGTAGGGAAATAGTAATAATGCGTGGCTCAAATAGATCCAATGCTGGATCTAGGTGCCTGGACCCTGAGGTGGCGGCTGCATGTGAAACCGACCAGGATCTCACCCCACAAGCCAATCGTCACACGTCGCGGGTCCCGTCACGCTAGCTAAAGAGCAGCTAGTAGAGCTTCATCCTTCGAGCAGAAACGTGAGTGTGTACGCTTGCAATAACCGACGGTCATCAAGTCTTTTCACCACAATTTGCTTGATGCAATTGTCGCAGACATGTCATCCGCGCCGACCATGCTGGCAGAGTTTCAGTCGAGCTATCAAAGCATGGAACAGAGCCTCCAACGGCTTACCGATTCCATTGCAGCGTATAACCCATCCACTGCTGCAGCTGATCAGCTAGCAGATGCCGACGACATTGTGAACGAGCAGCTGAAACGACGTTTGTGCTCACGTACTCTAGTCCACTCTGACCAGCAGGCTTACGACTGTCTATAGTAGTGGAGCACCAACAGAACCACGCGCGCATTGCAGAGCTCAAGCATACAACCTCGACTCTTGATGAAACCATCAAAGCGCAAATCCGCCAGCTTGCTGAGCTGCGAAAGGAGTTGCTCACCATTCCTGTCAGTGACATTGACGATTCGTGCCCATGTTTCAAGGTCAATGAAGTCTTAGCGTATGCCAAATTCATCGCTCCCACCACGGTCCCTCCTACGTTTCGCAAACAAATCAAACCTGTCTCCAAGCAGCCAGATGACACCCAGATCAAACAAGAGACTCAAAACAAGAATGGCATTGCTACGCCGCCTCAAGGAGCCCATGCCGAGATGCCATCAGACAGGACAGAGGCTATGAATACCCTTGACGAAAGAGATAGAGCATGGATCAGCGCTCAAGAAGGCTTCGAACCATGGCCCTCACACGACGTTATCGCCCGAGGTACCCTGGCGGATATTCAAAAATTGATCGAGAGGGGCGTGGATCCGGCATCCATTCTCACAGCAGAGGAGCAAGCTGAGGCAGACGAAAAGAAGAAGGAAGAGGAAGAGCAAGAACGTAAGGAGCAGGAAGAGCAGGAGCGAAGAAGGGCACAGCTGTTCGATACTGGGAGAAGGAGAACAGCTACCGCTGATGTGTTCAACCCTGATGATTAAACTGGTCATTCTCACCTATGACTTATCCCGTCAAGTTTCTGGCCTTCTATACCACGACGGACGACCGACCTCGAACTGTCATATTCCTGGCAAGACTTTGGTAGGCAGCTTGTGCTTTTCAGGACGCGTTTTGAGGGCGACCATGCGATCGATACGTATAGAGGCGCAAGCTACGAGGACGTACCTCGGGACTTCCTCTGCGACTCGGAATGAACCCTTGCCATGCTCGCTTCGCACTGTTGTCAACCCTCATCCGGGTACCCTGTCATGAAATCTGCAAAAGACGGGACATTGCAGCCTTGTTCATGCGCCATTGCGTGAAGCATTTGGGAACCTACAATCGTTTGACTCTGGTGACTTCGAACACTCTGTGTCCTGTGTGGTGCCTCGTGGTGTGTGTGGGCATACCACGTCATTGATTACGTTGGCAGATGACCATGAGAGGAATACGCTATAAGTCAGACAGATTGTGCGAGGCATCAGGTGTTGTACAAGCCTCCCATGTTGTGACAGCTGCCGAAGCAGAGGCATCAACGTGCTGGGAGCACAGTCACAAGGGTAGCAGCACATTCATTCCGCTGAGCTCCGCAAATGTTGGGTTCATCTTCCCGTGGCTAGGACCAGATCATACCCTTGTTTTCAGCGAGACGACGGCACTCCACGGCAGACAATCGTAGATATGCATAGTGTCATCTCAGATATGGTTTCGCTACCACTCTCTGCGCATGTCGGTCGAATTATAGATTTAAGGTTCGGCGAAGCCATACCACCCTGGGATCAGCTTCTCAATTTCCGCCAATGCGTGAGCGTCGTTGGCGGTGTCACCATCATCGATCATCGGGTTCGACGACAATCTCCAGAGTTGCAGCTCGAACACTCGCAGCTTGTGCATCCTAAGCGTCATGCACGTGTAGAGACTGAAAGGTCGCCGTGAATGCGCGACTTCCTGGAGCAGCGCATGCAGTTTGTAGCAAAATGCAGTATTGATCGCTGACGGTCATGACGGACACATGTAATTATGCTCTGCTCATGTTCGGAGTACAAGATCGAGGGTACGGCCACCACGATGAACGTAAGAGACTGATCAGCTTGCAGATGTTGACACTACCAGCATATACCGCCCAGAGCAGTCTTCTGAGAGGGCATATCGGTGTCTGCTATACAAGGATCGACGACCGTTGGTATGTCGCTACATGGTGACATATCCGCCCGGAAGTCTAGATCACGGCATGGATTGACTTGACCATGCATCAAATCTATGACGAACCCCGTCTGTCGCGACGCACGGGTGGGACAATATGGGCACCATAGTGTTTGAGTTTGTGCCTGTGCGAGCGTACCACGCGCGTGAAAGCAGACACGACAGTTTTGTCACACTGCTGTGCAATGCCTCGATGGTCTCGGCGTCGCTGCAGGTACCTTCCTACGTCGCCCTCCCCTGTGCCTCACCACTATCGCTTTCATGTGAATGATCTCAGGCGAAGGATTCTCCAGGCTTACGTCCTCTCTGCCGGCTCATTGATGTATACCTCTCGCGCCAAGTCGGACAATCGACGATAGCCTGCCGCCCATGAGACTTGCGAACAGTGATATTGAGCATCTGTCACACTTTCGATCCAACGACAGGGTTTGACATTTGTTGGTCCCAACGTCAGCATTTACTTCGCACTGTCATCCTATCGCCCTGCCTCATTCTTTCACTATCCAGGCTCTTCGTGCTTCCCAACGGCTTTTATAACATTGCAAGCTTTCGTTAGATTTCTGCAGCGAAACCTGAGGGGACAGCTTCCGCACGGCTCTGAGGATCCGGATTGAGATCAACGTAAAGATTAGAGCTTCGTGCCCGTTGAGCTACTTCTCACACATTACACGTCCCATCATGGATGTCATGCCGGATAGCAGAAAAGGTCCGGCCTTGGATTGTCAGTGGCAGCTCACCTATCGAACGTCCTCCGCCCGCTCTTCACCATGCTCGAGTCCTACCGTGACCCTCCCGGAGACTGAACCGAGCTGGTCGGCGCCTGATCTGTCAACGCCGCCACACATTGTCCTGCTCTGTCTATGGCCGCACGCAACGACGAAACAAGTCGAGTACTACGCACAAGGTTACGAACAGTTGTATCCTTCTGCTAAGCTATGCCTCCTTCGCTACGCATCCTCATATGACGAGACGCTCCGGCACGCCCTCGATGTCCTCACATCCAGAGAGGAAGCTCAACCAGCCCAGTCCATCCTCCTCCATTTGTTCGGCGACGACAGCGCAGCTCAAGCCTGTCGCCTCCTCCGCACCTACCGGATCCGCACCGGACATACCCTCAGCGTGGAAGCGGTGATCATGGACTCCGTCCCCAAGCTCCACATCCCAACCCTACGCTCGGCCTTCCGAACATCACGCGAAGTCCCCGTGCTACTCGCAGCGTTATTCGCGATCGCATACTACCGCTTCTTGTGGCTGTTGTTCTTCTCGCAGACCGATGCACGCATCAGCCAGAACCGCTTCGATCTGAACGATCCCGCGCTCATCCCCGCCGACGCCACCAAGTGCTACATCTTCGCCGCCAGCGATCTCATGTTCTCGTGGAGCGACAAGCGCACACGCGATGATGGCGAGCTCGTCCGCCAGGACTACGCGATCCGCCGCAGCTCGGTCGATGAGAAGGGGCGATGGACCGGTGATCAGGAGAGGTATTGGCTGGGCATCGAGAGTGCCTGGAATGCCCGGCGGGCGTCATCTGCTTCGTGAAGTTGATGGCCAGACGAGGTCATCATCGTTTGGGGAATATGTATGCCGCGTTAAAAGTGAGGGCGAGGCATAGGTGGAGCAATATATACACCAGAGTTGTGTGGAACTATGTTGACGAGTCATGACTGTATGAAAGCAACGGTTACAAAAGTACGTTTCCTAGAAGTTCGATGCAATGCTCCATGCCGCCCACCAAGGTACCGTGACTGTCCTAATACTGTACGCCATCCAAAGCAGCCAAAACCCGAAGAAGCCAACTTATCAAATGTTGACTCGGGCACCTGCTGTGGTATGCTTCTTCGAGTATTGGTAAAGCATCCCCAAGACTCCAGCGTTACCATCCGGATCCTCGCTGGCCTCTTCCTCTGTCTCTGATTCTGTGCTCAGCTTCGCCTTGCTGGTACCATTGTGGTACTCTTGCAGATCGCTGTCCTGCTGCATCATCACGCTTTCGGAAACCGTGTGCAAGCCGGGATTGCGTAGCACGGCCGTACTATCAGATGGATGGCCCAAGCCTTTCCGATCTCTAGCACTGCTCGGAGCTAGGGCGGGTGATCTTTGAGGGTGGCGCTTTGGGCTCTGACCAGCTGCACGTTTCGCAGGAGCATTACGAGGGTGAGACCTTGGTCGGTTCGTACCAGCGTTGTCACTGCTTTGAGGGGGCATCGGTGGCCATGCTGGTGGCGGCTGCCATGCTTTTTGCTTTCGTGCGCCGAATCCTTTCTGATAGTGAGAATAGTAATTGGCAAAGTTCACCATCGAAGCCATCATTTTGTCATCCTTGAGACCGTAGTAATCATCGCGCAATCCATCTGGATCTTTCAGCGCCGCTGTAGGATCATCCGCGTGAGGATTCTTCTTGAAGCCAAAGACGGCAAAGTTGCACTGGTGACCGATGCCATCCACATGAACAGTGCTTTCTCGGAAGAAGTCGATGATACGCTCGCTGCGATGATTCGCATTTCGAAGAAGTATGATCGGTGCAACAATGATGCTCAAAATTTCCTCAACAAATATCTGAATCTTGAGCTGATACATGGTGGAGAATTCTGCTCGAACCTCGTTGCTATGCAGTCTATCTTTCCAGTGCGACGGCATGTAGTGGGTAAACAGCAACAGTCGCTCCAGGTGCCATACCGGATTGTGTACCTCATTCTCGTCGGGAACCATATTGTTAACAATCCTGAACACGAAGACCAGTGCACCGATCCAGAAAAGCCCTGTTCGCCCGGGCGTTATCTCGAATTGAGTGATAAGGTCGTTGTCGAGAACGGACGCGATACCCAGCACAGCTGCAACAGCACCAGTGATGAAGGCAACAAAGCGACAAAGCTGGTCCATCTTATCCTTGGGGAACTGATTGAGGTAGTCGTTTGCAAACGGGTGGGCTTGACGGACACGAAGCTGGAATAAATGGTCTAGCTCATTGAACTCACGTATCTTCCACTCGGCCCATGGTGTGAAACTACGCGTGCTTGCCTTGGCTGGGTTACGCGTAAAGTCAGTGTAGTAGCGGAAGAAATAGAAAATGCAGAACCGAGCGATGTTGAAGGGTGCGACCACCACGCTCGTTATTGCAGCGAATTGAAGACGCCTTTGGAGAGCCGCAACAAGATTCCTTCGATTCTTGACATCTAGACAGAAGGTACGTATGCCGCCTTGCTCGTCAAAGATGAAATTGGTAAAACAGAACTCTATGCACCACTCCAAGCTTTTGGAGTAGAATTGACGTGTGCCGAGAAATGGCAGCGGTAGCGTGAAGTCCAATAGATCTTTGTTGTAAAGGGCGACATAATAGTTCGTTTGCCGTAGAAGCCGGTTGGCTATTGTCTCAGCAGTCAATCGCTGTTGTGGTTGATGGTAATCAAGAAAGGTCTTCGTCCTTGCGGTCGGTGCGGCAGTCGAGACATTTGCGTCTTGGATCTTGACCAGACCATCTACCACATGCACCCATGACACGGTCTGTATGTCATCATCATTGATCCCTAGCACATGGAGGTAGAAGTCATGCATGCGAAGCAGACGTGGTGTCTCGCCAATGTACTTGACCAGGAAATAAAGCCAGTAAATGATGAAGAAGAAAATGGCGAAGTTCTTCCACCACACTGCCTGGGCCATACACTTCGGAATGAGGACTTCCGAAGTGGACTTACTGGATCGGACCTTACTGTAATCGATACACGTGGTCAGAAAAGTAGCGAAGCACACAACGAACAGCTCCGTGAGCAAGTTTAGGAGACGCGAGAGCTGGATCGAATAGACACCATGACCAGTATAGTATTGGTACACTTCGTGCAGAAAGGCGTCCAAGTTATGCGCGTTTGTATACATCCACATGGCTTCAGCATGAGGTCCTGATCTTGGCGTAGGAGCCTGTGAGGGAGCATTGCCGTGTCTGCGAGTTGGTTGTGTTGACCGGCTTGCAGCACGGGATGCTGGATATATGCCATACTGCTCTTGCGCCGCTCTGAGTTGGGCAGCTGTCTTTGCCTGGTTACTTTGAGGCCGTTGACCCGGCGTCCCGCCTTCTATGGGTAACCCTCTCGGTTCGAGCATTAAGGACTGTGGCACATCATCATCCTCAACCACCCCCCTGTTGGCCAATCGTTCAGGAGTCGTCGAAGCACTGGGAATGCCGTTCTCGTTCGGGTTGTCGTACAATAACGCGCCTGGATCATAATCTTCGTCATGGAAGTGGCTGCCAGCGGGTATGCCTCTCTGTGACTCAACATCACGGTGGTAGCCCGGTTCACGTCTGAGACTCTCGTAGACCGACACATCTCCCTCTGCAACAGGCAATAGTCGCGAGAGTACCCTTGAGCTCATCATCTTGAAGAGACTGTTGGGATGTGTCCACCCGCGGATTGCTTGCACGTTCTTTGCTTAAGCTCGTGTGCTTGTACCGCAACCAGGTCTATCACGGAGGGAGCTGGGGATCGCATTTCCCAAGCATCGATCATGCTATAACAGATAGGCCGTGAGTAGAAGCCCGCATGGTAGGTGATCGAGTCAAGCAGACGCGAGGGTGTGAGATGGTCAGGTGGTGGTGATGTGACAGTAGGCGAATGTGTTGACCCAACATCAACGTGAGCTGCGCATGTGATTGACGCACGCGTACAGTAGTGAGACCTGATAGCACGGCCCGAACCGGATAGCTACAGAGCTCTACAGCCGACGTCGTTAGACCGAGCAATCACGCGTCAATACATGAATGTAAGGTAGAGTTTGATACACTTGGTGGAAATGTATCACGTTAATCCTTGAGACTCGCACATCTATGTATGCTGCAGGGATACAATTGCTTAGGTTGCTCCCCAACGGTGACATCGACCTTGAAGAAGAAGTCGACAAACCACATCGAGCCCTAACAATGCGTCACCCACGAATGAGCGTTCGACGAATGACTATCGCATCGGCAGGTTACAAGACGATGCCACCGCGCATGTCGTCTCCTTCGGCTCAGTCTGTGGCGGGTACAGGCAAGATACTCGCCCTTCTTGGCCAGCTCCCGTCGCTACAGAGCAGCATCTCCTTGGGTCTGCGGTAGGTATATCCCAAGAAAGCCCGCTTTTTTCGCAAATCTATGACAGTCTCTCCCACGTGTGGGTCTCTCAAGGCCTTGTCTCGCGGCCTCTTTTTCTCCTTGCGTAACGGTCGTCGCATGGTCGACTTGTCGTCCAGACCAGCCATGGCCTGCTCTTCCTGGACCTGAATGACACGCTCTGCTTTCCAGCTCTCATATGTATCGCCAAAATGCTCTTTGATGCGCTGGATCTCCGAGTCAGAGCATTCCTCCAGACCGAGCTGATGCTTTTCCACCGCCAAGATATCTCTCTTGTAGCGAATGTAATACTCTGAGCCGAGGGCAGCCTGTAGCCGAAGCTCATCCTGATCACTCTCAAGCTCTAGCCGGCCTTTGATGCTGAGATAGGTGGACGAAGGGTCAGTGACGATGTCCTTCTCATCCTCGAAGTACTTTGTGATGCTCTGGTTCTCCTTCACTCGAGGCACGAATGGGGGCTCCGTGAGGTGAAGCTGCGACCATGGTACTCCGGAGAAGAATGGATGAGATTTGATCTCTTCGGCGCTGTTGGTGTGCACATGCTTGCAATTCGAAGACGGTGCTACCGAGGCAGACGCTGCTGACAATCGTCGACCTACACGCACGTTGGGAAGGCGATACTGTCGGGAAGACAGGCGAATCTCTCTATCTGTCAATATACCTTGTAAAAGATCGATCACAGTATCTGATGGTGGAGGTAGTAGGCGACGGGACTCTGAAGAAGGCCGACTCCAGCGTTCGTGCCTCGGGAAGGTCAACGTAGAGCGATGCCGGCAAATGTTCTCTTTGATCTTCTGGCGAGTATCACAATAAAAGGGTGTGCGGCCGAACAGACATTCATAGAGGATAACGCCAAGGCTCCACCAATCACAACGACCATCGTATTGTTGGCCCATGATGACCTCCGGAGCCATATATTGACTTGTTCCAACCACAGAACGAGCCAGTTTTCGACGCTCGTGTCGGTCACGCCACTGGAGTATGCCTTCACCCCGAGCTTTCTCTTCAGGATCGATATGATGTGCCTTCGGTTTGGGAATACTAGTACCGTACGTTTCATCAAGCGCGGCCTCAGCGTCATCCAGTATATCTTGATCGTCACCAACGATCTTGATACTGAGCGTGTCGAGCAGATTCTGACGATGATCAGAAAAGTAGGACTGCGAATGTGCCCAATGTCCGTCAAAAGCAAGACCGAAATCGGAGATTTTTAAGTGGCCTGAAGCGCTGATCAAGAAGTTGTCTGGCTTCACGTCGCGATGTATCCACTTCATGTTGTGTGCTTCTTCGATGCAGAGGATCATCTGCGCCACATACTACTGCGCGACTTCCTCTTCGAGAATGTCTTCGCGGAGTAGCAGGCCGAGAAAGTCCCCACCAATCATATATTCCATTACGAGGTATAGATTGGTGTTGTCTTGAAAGCTTGCAATAAGTGGAACCACCCAACGAGATCCTTCTGCGCCAACCAGGAAGTCCCGTTCAGCTCGTAAATGGCCTTCCTGACAAGCTCGTAACATCTCGGATTTGCGTATCACCTTCATTGCAAACACATCTTTCATCGGCTTACCAGGTGGAATGTTCCGACGCGCAGTACCATCCAACCCAGTAAGACAGGTTGTGGTTGCACTGGAGGAGTCACTTTCGGGGGCTTCGCCATGATGAACATGGGTACGGTATGGCTCAGGCGGACGCTTAGTAACAAGCCTGACCACGCCGAAACTGCCTTTGCCCAGGACTCGGATCACGTTGAAGCCAGAGATAGAAATGCCCTTGACGCTATGACGAGTGATGGCGGTAGCCTTGAGTGTCCTGATTTGACGCAGATTGTCTGATTCGATGCGGTTCCAGTCGTTTCGAGCAAGGTCACGCTGTTCTGCAGACATTCTGAGCTCGCGGGCTTTCTGCTGAAAATTCTTGAGGCGAATCGAACGTGGTGATGTAGGCTCACCCATAATCTTGTCGAACAGGGTCTCAAGATATATCTTAGCGGCGGCTGCACTCTCCACAGTGATGACCGATGGTTCGCACTGGAGAGGTGCTTCTTGGACTGGGATCCTGATATATCTTCGGCCATCTTCTTCAATCGGAGGCAACATGTCGTCTGCACCAGCAGAGAAGCTTTTCGTTAGATGGTCCTCCAGTGTATGCCGTTTGTACCGTGATGCTGACGACTGTAATGACGTGGCAGGCGTGGAGTTCTGGCTCATGAGTGACCACTGAAACATGTTCCGACTTGGGGGCTGACTGGAGGACGAAGCAATCGTCGATGGTGATGCGTGGTCATCTGCGGTATCATTGACTGGTGTTCTCACTTTGGTGTCGAGCTGAGGCAAGCTAGGTTTAACTTTCATATTGGGACGATGAACAACGGTCTGCGCACCACCCGCAATGCCGAGCTTGTGTTCCAGACTTGCCACTCGTGCCGCGATCTTCAAGGACATCCTCGATGTCGGAGATTCTTGCTCGTAGCTCGAAGTGTTGGTGTGATCGTCTGCATCGCTTGGTGCTCCGTCCAGATGACGGGCTGCCGGGCTTTGGAAACGAACCGATAGTTTTCGCTGCGGCGTACGAGGAACACGAACGCTCTCTTGACTCGAGCTTGATAACAGACCTCTTATTCTTCTGATGCGGACTAATGCTGGTGCAGGAGGTGATGCGGTGCGGTGTTGGGGCGACGACAGATGATTCCTCGGAGTAGACGCCATGGGTTTGATGCCAAGACGTGGCCGATCGCCATTAGGAGAAGACATACGTGAGGTGATGCGGATCCGGCGGAGGAACTTCGAAGCTGATCGTCGTAGACGAGGGAGCGGCGTCAAGAAGAGCTTCGGTGGTTTGACTCTTACGGCTGGCAATGGCTGGCGAGGTTTCTTTGGAAAATGACCGATGCTCTTTTTATGCTGTCCGACCGTGCGACGGACGAAGATCTGCGATACTCTCCGTCTGATCGAACCGCTGGTCAATGAGGTGCGAGGACTTCGAGTACTGATGTCCCTGGTGGGCATCGTTCGCTCCAGCAAGCTATATACTTTCCATAGCAATAAGTTGGTCTGGTCGTGTGAGGAGCACGTGTGAAACAACGCGTCGGCCAATTCTGAGCAAGTCAGTGCAGGGCAGAACGAAGAGATAGATGAGGGAAGCACAACGCTGCCAGAGTGGTTGAAACGCACTCAGTGGTGATGAAAAATGAAGAAGGCGCACCACAGCTCAAGTAAGGTACCTTATGCTTTGAAAGAGGAACAGAATCTCCTACCCATATACTTGACCCACGAGACCGCACAGTCAGGATCTGCCATATAGCTCACGTACATGGCAGTACGTAGAGGAGATCGCTTGACCTTCATGGATATTTCCATGAAGCGTTGTGTCTTGCGGTCGCAGCCCCTGTGTGTGGTGCTGTGTCATCCTTGCCGTCATTGTCAGTCTCATCGCATAGCGGCGGCGATCCAGCGACTTGTACAAAGACTGTAAGACGAAGTCACACAATCTATTAGATTCATCTGAACAGACTCCCTCTTAAGCAGGAAGTATAGAGATGTGTATGTAGGTACCTTGATGATGGTCAAGTTGGAGTCCGCGTCGGCTATCGAGCACGTGGGGCGCTAGCAGAAATGTCAAATGCCTCATAATGCAACCATTATTCAACATCACCTCAATCACGACCTGCGACTCTCCTGTCTTCAGCTTTCAAAATACAGTCTCCAAGCATCCTACGATCACTCGACACCTGTTCCGACGATCCGCCGACTTCGAACCCGACTCCAGCCTTCTACCATCACCAGAAAGCCCCCACCCACCGAACCTCCCCCAAGTCGAAACCGTGGCAAACCAGCGCAATGGCAATGTTACAAGAAGACCACAGTTCCAGTAATAGTAGTCAATACTACGCCCGCAAGAACTCGAACGAGTCTCTGCGTGGCTCCAACACCCAGGCTTCGGTCTATGCCGTCAACGCCGCGACCATGGCGTTGACTGGCTTCCATTTCTCCACCCTTCGGGCAGGGGGTAGGTGTTCCTCCTCTCTCACGCTGCGCCCTTCGAACACAAGCACTAACGACACACACAGGACTGGAGTGGTGGGTTTGAGGACCCTTGGGGGGTCCCTGAATCACCGCCGCCGTCTCCAGGCGCCGCGGGACGATCGCCGCAACGTCGTCCCCGGCTGCCAGCGCGCAAGCGCTCTGGAGACGCCGCATATCACATCACAGAAGAGTGTGAGAGACTCTTCTGCGAGACGCTCAAGACTGTGTTCTTGGTTGAGAAGACCACAACGCTTGAGACCTCGCTAGGGATGGATATGCGAAACACCAACTCGTCGAAGATGTCGAGTACGGACGCGAAGCCCTTTTCCGTCACTACTACGGTGCCACCGCACGACTTGCCGACCCCTTCGCAAAGTCCTGACGGCAAATTGTACCCCGTCACGCATGCGCAAGGATTGGTCCGGGAGTATGTGGAGATGTACGACTACGTAGGCGGGACACGCTTCCGCGGGTTTCTGGCCGAGAAGTCCGACAACGACCGCACTCTGTTCATCTTCTTCGACAACGAAGTCATCGGACAAGACTTGAAGCCTGGGTACGTCTAGCCACTGCATTTCTCAAATTCTGCGACCGGCCTTGCTGACACATATCCAACAGACTCATGGCCCTGCTCGAGCTCGCTTCTAGCGAGTCCTTTGACTGCACGCAGCTGGTCGTCTGCGTCGACCGCGACGCCTCCGCAGAGGACGTCAAGGACACGACGCGTGATCTCGGCTGGGTTGGCTTCGAACTCATGATGCTGGACGCATGGTCCGGGGAGGATGCCTGCGTCAGCGATCGCTGGATCTTCCTCGGCATGGATCTGTGAGCACGTTCTGAACATTCACAGCTGATTTGGATCTTCTTGAGACCGTCAGATCGGGCATCGTATGTCGCTGTCCTCGCGCAGCTGTGCATTCTTGAGCACCGACGACTCGCGGTCCTCTCCAAACTCACACGGACGACGACTCTCGCATCGAGTAGCATCTGCCTCTCCTTGAACAAAGGAGGAGTGGCAAAACATAAAACGAACTGCAATCTTTGAGTTACAAAAGTACATAAGTGGCGGAAATATACAAAACGAGACTGCTTTCTGAAACTGAAACTGAAACTGAACTTGACCTTGAAACTGAACTCCGAAATTGCAATCAAAGTTGAAAGTTCGCCGTGCTATCCACCATTCCACCACTCCTCCCGTCTGAAGACCAAAACCCCCCCGTGCGTCCCTACCGAAATGTCGTGATGTGAACGTATACTTTATGCATGCAGAGTCAAAGCGTCCGTCCGTCTGGCCACGACGATTCAAACCCACCGTCTCGAAGACATGGCTCATCCCATCGACGACACGACATGTACTGTAAGCTAACTTACCTGACTTATGAGGCACAGACAAGCCCAGGTACTTAGGTATACAAAGATCTCCCTGTACCTGTCCCTGTCCGTCGAGATCTTGTCCCGACACCACCACCACCACCACCACCACCACCACCATCGCAAGTGTGACGAATGACGAATGATGTCTTCATCACTCAATGTCAGCAGCGAGCCTCGACGACTTCCTCCTCCTACTATACTACCTTACCACCCTTTCGTCTCCTGCTCACCATGCAGATACATGTACGTACCCTCATCACGAATACGTAAGGTAGCTACACACTGCACAGACACGTACCAAACGCACAGGCTTCAGTTAATGAAGTTGATTTCATGACACGCACAATGGAAACGAAATTTAGAGAAAAGAAAATCCTCCCAGTCGTAAGGGGAAGGAACGTCATACGGTAAGTTAGTTGGCGTAGCGTACCTAACACTCTCACACACATCACACACAGACGGACATCTACATCACAACGCAGCCATCCGTCAACATCGAGGCCCCGCCACTCCGTGCTGTTGCTGCTGCGCGCCTCAAGCAGGCATTGAGGTAATCATCCAATTCCCCTCCCGGCCTCTTCCCCCATTTTTGTGTGGAATACCCGCCACGCGCATCTCCCACTCCCACTCCCATGCCCAGCAGAACACTGCGCCGTCCCCCCTTCTTCCTCAGCCATGCCCATCCGCCTTCTGAGATTTTGCTCAATCGGGTATGGCGATCCAAACCCCTCGCTCCTGCACGCCGCGTGTGTGTCGAATAAGGTGGTGGGGATGATAGTTCGCAAGGAAAACTGTTTTACGGTAGGAAATAATAAATAGACGGGTTCAGAAGTGGTCTTCTTGTTCAAAGTAGTTGTTATCAGTAGCTTTCAGCGCTTCCATTGACGGTCGTAATAGTCCCAAATCCGCAAGTCCCCGTGATTCGTATCAGTCGGCCTCTACAGGTCGCGCGGGCTCGAAAGACAGATTTGGAGAGAGAGTTTGGAACTGGAGATGATAAATCTCGTTGGAGCGGAAACATCATTTGTCTGTATTGCGTTCAAGCTTGTAAAAAAATTCAAGTCATCTTTTGCGTCCGTAACAGGCGTCGCAGACGGCTTCATCATCATGAAGTCGGGTAAAAATTTCGTCGTGGTTCGTGAATCGTGAAAGGTCGATCGGTCGGGGAAAAAACAGTACAAGGTGACGAAAAATGGGGGACAAATGAGATACAGCAGGAGAAAGAGGAGGCACCGAGGACGCCATGCTCGCTCGAAAGCAGACATTAGAAAGACATATCTTTCAGCTGATTGCTCGGATTCGATGACGGTATCAGCGAGGACTCATCGTCGTGCACCTCCAGCTTTGACTGGTTGGCTGATTGGGCGAACAGCTCCGGGATCTGTTCTTTGGCGCTTGAGGCCTTGGTCCGCGGAGCGACCGTAAGAGTCTTCAGTGTCGTCGGACTCGCGCATTCTTTTGTTGGACGACGGTGCGCTGCCGTTCATGGACGGATATTGTTGAGGAGTGTAAGAACCTGCTGGGTAGGATTCTGGCGCGCCGTTCTGTTGCGGTGCACCGGCACGGGTGTCGTTGCTCATGACGTAGTTCAAATTACTTGAAGGAAGCTGTGATGCGCGCTGGGGAGTGCTGTAGCCTGTGTAGGTGTTGGTGGTGCGCGGAGTGGCTCTGCCAGACCCATTTTGGTGTGGCGAGTGGGTCATTTCTGGCGAGATATGCGATGGATCAGAATGACCAGGCCCTGGGACGACGTCAGCAAAAGTGCTTGTGCAGTATTGTTTGGCGTCGTATGACGCACTAGAGTGGGTATATTCACCCTCATGCTCCCCTTCTGCATCCTGTTGACTACCATACCCATCCGGACCCTTGGCGTTGGCGTGCTCTCCGTCCGTGCCAGAGCGCACCGGAGGACCCATTTCATTCTTCACATGCCCATCAGAGCTTGCTTGGACGGGGGCGTACCGAGTCATTCCAGCTTGCTGTGATGGATAGTGGCCATACGTGGATGGTGCAGAGTACATTGCACGCGAGCCATCATATGGTTGGGTCGTTGGGTACTGGATTGAGTTGCCTGGAGACGAGGACACCGGGGTCGTTGGTACAGATCTGACGGCCATACCAGTGGCGTCAATGGGAATGGGCTGACCCGAACCAATGGCGCCGTTGTGCGAAGCACCGTATTCGTATGAACCACCTGCAGGAAAGGTTGAATGTTAGAGATGCTAGACTTTATATGCAAGGCTTTGCAGCTAGACTTACCACTTGAAGGATGGGGCGCAATGGAGTGCGGAGGCTGAGGAATGCTGCCGCCAGTCGGAGTTGTCATTGAGTGGTGGTGGGTCAGAGTAGGTGGTTGGGAGCCTTGTGGGGTTCTCATATACTCCTGTGGCTGTTCCGGACGACGGGCAGCCATACCAGCAGAGCCATGTCGAGACTGGTTGGTGGGGTGGTAAAGCAAGGCGCCAATGTTGTGGACAAAAAGTGGGTACAGTGCTTCGGTGATTTTCTCCTTGTTCGCAAAGTCCAGCGCGCGATCGAAGGGAATCCTGGCATGGATCGTTAGTGAATGTCAACGCCAGCTGCAGGACGGGGACCTTACCAAACACCTTTAAGGTGCATCGGACCAATCTTGACCACGTGGCGAGTTTTTTCGCTTTTCAGAATACCATCACGACGACCTCGCGTCATTCCGGCAACGTTTAGAAGTTTAGTACCATTAATCATGTGGTTGTCTTCGCGCCTGGCGACACAAACGCCATTGGCTTCAACCTGGAAGCACAGACTTCCTTCATCTTCCCACAAAGTCGCCGTCACCCGCGGCTTCATCCCATGTGGCGCAACCTGGCCGGTTGTGTCAAAAGCGGGTTGAAAGCCTTGACTCTGCGGAGCTCCCGGAGGAGGTCCATTGGAGCCCATGGCTGGTAGCGGCAAGGTAGATTGAGGTATCATCTGACCACCCATGGAGGACGTGACGGGGTGACCAGTAGAGATTGGAGCCATGGAAGGACCGTAGGAGTACCCGCCGTACGTTGTTGGCGCATAGCTGTGCGGTGCAGGTTGGAGAGCCTGAGGTTGAGCATAGCCAGAGTAATGTGGGATGCTCGACGCAGGCCCGGGAGGTGGTGCGTGGGGCTGGCTCACGTCCATGTACGGCTGAGACTGGTTCATGCTGCTATAGCTCTGCGAGATGGGATGTTGGGAAGGGTATCCGTATTGGTGCGGCGCCGAGTGGTTGTTTTGTGCGTACGAAATCTGTTCGGGAGATGGTGTCTGAAGGCCTCCAATTTTGTTGCCGTCCACCGAAGATGCGTATGAGGTGTTGGAATCGTAGGAATGCGGGACGATGGAGGAGCTGCCGAAAGACCCAGCCCGAGGCGATGAGCCAACGGAAGAGGCGTGGGGCTGCTGCTGAACGTCCGGCGCGTATGGCGGTCGCTCGTAGACACTGTGAGGCACGTATGGAGCCTGACTCCACTGGCCGTCGTGTCCCCGGGCTTGGATTTCGGACAACGGTGGCAGCGCCAGCTTTACGGTCGTGAGGGGCGATTGGGGGGAAGGAAGTCTGGTGCGCGAAGGTCGTGCATGCGCGTTGGCTTCAATCGTGATGGAGGGGGTCGTGCGAAGCGTGAGAGGTCGTGAAGGTGGGACGGATGTCGGCGTGCGGGTTCGTGGACGGTCCAATGTATAATTTCTAGACGGGGATCGGAGACTGCGGAGCTTCGTGAAGGGACTGGTCGCGTTGTCGTCGTCAAGAGGGCCGTGGGTCGTTCAGTCAATGTCGTGTAAGATGCCGAATGCTAACGATGAGACCGGTGCGGTAAGCCAAATTTCGCTTCGCGGGACAGACGCTGAGGCGGAAGTCGTTTCAATGCAAGCAGTCGTAACAATTCGTGAAGGTCGTAACAGTTCGTGGGGTTGGGAAGGTCGTGACTGGGCGATCGGGGGGAAGGTCTATATCCAGTGCAGACTACGGACCTAGAAGAAGAGAGCGCCAACGTCAGTTCGATGGACAGGTATGATGCGATGCAGTGATGGAGGGAGTAGTTCAAGCGTGCGGCAGCGGGTACTCTGCACGACGGCGACTATGGACGCACCCTGCAATCTAAGAAACATGCAATGCATGAGGGGAGAGTAGTGGTGGTGTCGGGGAGTAGTGAGGACGGGCAGTGAGTGGGAAGCTCGAGAAGGATATCGGTGCGGAGAGGCTGGTGGGAGTGGCAGGCTAGCGCGAAGAAGCTAGGACACGATATCGCCGCGCACTAAGCGGGAAATCGATCGACAGCAGGCAAACTGCGCGCTGGGTGGGGATTGGCGATGCGATATGGTCGAGTCGGTAGGTACTTACGGTGGATGGGTCTTCCGTCTGGGTCCCAGGTGCAAGCCGAGACGGGGTGAGGGTTGGTGAATGGACGAGGCCGGCGAGTGTGGTTATTATCGAGCTCGATATGGACGCCGGTGCGGTGGGTGTTTGTCGTGCCGGTTCCCTGCGTACGCGATGGACGGCGCGGGCGGGCTGGCTGGATGGGTGGATGGATGGATGGCGGGCTGCTGCCGGTACTGCTGGCTGCGATTTGCCTGCCTATCTGCTTGCTCCAATGCCTTGACGGCTGTTTGTCGTGGTCTGTCGCGGAGAGTACTCAAGTCAACAAAATGAAATGGTGGTCGTCTCGATGTGTGGTCTGGAGAGTCGTGGTGGAAGCAGCGGCAGTTTATGCACACGCGAGACGAGGTGGTGCGGTGCGCTGCAGTCAGTAGTCCACTCCACCCGTGTCGAAACCAAAACGATGTATGTAGCCACGGCTCGGCGCGAAGGAAGGGAGACAGAGGACTGCGACAACCTCGTGCGGCGATGCAATGCAAGCAGAAACCTGGTGCCGGGCTAGGGGAGAAGCGCGCGGGAGAGTCAGGTCACTAGTATGGCGAGGTGGACTTTGTTTTTTTTTCTCTATCCTATCCGGACCCTCCAGCGAGGACCAAAGCGCTGAGGCCACAACGCCGATGGAGACCGACGGCCAACAAGGCACCTCGCGAATGGCGTCGTCCCCCGAGTGGAGCGTGGTGGCTGGCCAGCCAGCGAACTGGCAAAGATGCCGTGATGTGATACGGAGGATGCTAGGGTCTAGGTTGAGCGCAGCGCTCACTACTGACTACGCCGAGAACAGCAGGCAAGGCTATCAGACTTTCGGGTGGACAAGTCGTGGCAGGATTATTGATTCTGGTTGAGGGATCCGTAACGGAAGCATATCACTTCTGGACAATTGCAGTAGTCGTGTGCGCGGTGCCTGGATATGCTCCTTACAGTATATGTGAACACTGTGCGTGGATACATGACTTTTCACTACGGGAAGGTTGTACGAAGCAGCGCTGGTCCACCAGGTGAGATCTGTGGTCTTGACCCAGACGCTTTGCGTTGTATCATGGCCTGTTTCTGGACGATAGCTGTACCGTCAGCACGTGAAAGCGTCCGAAGTGTTTGTCCCCATCGATGACTTTCTCAGTGCACATTGCATAGCAGATCTGCCACAAATCACAAGCAATGTCATTCGGTTTATCCGTCCGATCTGCCCACATGTAACTTCTGCATGTATGCAGACGATCCCTGCCATCCGGGTGAGTGTGCTCCTTAGCCGACCAGAGGATTGGAATGCAGACGGCCACGTCTGCCGCGAGCAGGGATCATTATTGTCTTTGCTTTATCCATCTCTGGATCTCATGGGCACAGTCTCGCCTACCAACGGCGATGCTGTGGAAGAGACTGCCATGCCAGGGAGGATCTCGTCGTCCATAACGGCCGAGAACGAGGTTTATCAGCCTCCTACAGCGTCGCTGATTGATTCGCCGCAGAGAGAAGTCTCCGCCGAGCCTCCTCCAACACCAAACGCGACATCGATTGCGAACCCGTTTGCTCGCCGTAGCCCAACACGGTAAGCTCATAGCTATAACGCCGTACGGTGAGTTCACTGTACAGCTCTCAAAACTTACGTGATGTCAAGGTACTACTGTCGTCGAGGCACACGCCTCTGCTGCACGCTACACGTAGCCGCCGCAACGTTACGCGGTGCGCGGCGTCGACCTGAGGTTTCGCGACATGTAGCTTGCATGGATGGGAGTTGGCGATGCATGTTGGAGGTGCAGTCTACTGCTCGGCGGCGAGGATGAATCGAAGGGTCATGTTCGATGCCGCTCCTCGCGCCTTTCGCCTGCGTCAAGTCTGCTGTAGTACGTCGCAGGTTCTGCACCGCGCCTTTTCCAACTGTGCATACCGCAGCGGCACGCAGCGGTTTCAGCAGCAGCGAGGAACCATGGTCGGGTACGGTGGGCGGGCTTGTCGACGTTACCCAGTCACATGTCCGGACGCGAGGATGACGAGCAGATTCTTGCAGCGCCACGCTTCACGGGCCTCTCCTTCGTCCGGGCTACATGTGACCCCCACCACCTCCCTGCCCTGCGACCTTTGAGTGATCGGAGAAGCTCCAATCGAGACTTTGTGTTCTCGTCCGAGCGGGCTGGCGGCAAGTGGAAGAGGGTGGCAGGCGCATGGGACGTCACGGCACGGGACACGTTGAGAGAATGGCGAGGGTTGAGCGCTCGGGCCTGGCGGTCACACACACCGACTGGGCAACATCCCGAACCCTCGTCGATGATCCGAGGCATCGAATCGTGGACTTTGCTCCTCGGTGTGCGCCGTCCGACAGGACTGCGATGGCATGGCAATGCAGTGATCCTGCGAGACCTCCAGGGGGACTATTGTTGATGCCTTTCGCTCCAGCAGCGGCGCGATGCTTGGCGCGATCGCTGCTGGCTGCATCTGCGTGTGCCGGACAGCGATCGGAAACTTATTACTGTAGCAGCGAAGATCCAATGCCCCAGGTCGGCGCGCACAAGGCGATCCGAGGGCTGCATGAAACGAGCTGCACCGTCTACGCCTTCCGACTGCACCTCTTAGCTCCCGGCCGACGGCTTCTGCGCGCCGCTGCACACCAATGCATGTGTTGGCGGCAAGGCTGGCCGCGGAGCTGGGAGACACAAGTCACATAACACTTGCTCGCTATAACATAGTATAGCAGACAACTCGCTGCCGATTATGACATATATCCATCGTGAAGAACGCGCTGAAAAAACTTGTTGAGCCGTCCAGGTCGCGCGGATGGCCGGGCTAGAGCAATAATCCTCGCATCCTCCGGGCATCGGACAGCCAGTCGTTGTACAGTGCAAACGACAGCACCCCGAAATGCCACTTTGGTGGTCCTAGCCCCCGATTCAACGAATCGATGCTGCTCCAGAAACTCCGGAGCGGCACCCATGCACGATTCGTGAAGCCATCTCGAATCGCAGGCGAACACGTCGACGGTGGAGGCGGGCTAGATAACCTAAACCGCGATCCGCTGAGCGTCACACATGCACATCTTTGCTTGGTTGGTCAAGTTTCGATATAGGCCTGCCCCGTGGTGGTCGGGATGGCAGGCAGGATGATTGGGACGTGTCATGTACTACACTGTCAGCAGCGCGACGGTCGTGGAGTCTCATCATCGCATCGGCGTGCAATCGACCAAGAAGCCGTGTGGGCATGGCCCCTCGCTCCACCTCCTGCGATCTGGCCTCGCTTGCCCATGCGAAGACGATCCGTGGCGTCGGTCTAGATACGACTCAGCAGCCGGCTGTTCGCTCACCGCTTCTTCACGAAAAACACAGCGATCCCGCCGCATTTCCGCCAGCTGAAACTTCTCAGGCACCACCGTCGGCCCCGCCGTCACACAGCAAGGAGATGCCTGCCATGCTCCCTGGACTTGGTCCCACCCTCATCCCGACCATGCTGGTGGGGTGGTCTCGTTGTTGTTCTGGGATCGGCTCCTTTCGGAGGGGTCCATGGCGGGCAACACGCCTTCGCTGGGCCGGGGTCACCAACACCGACGACCTTTGCATTTGCCAGACCTGCCACAAGGGACCGCAACCTGGATGTTAATGCTTCTGTTGCATGCTGTTTGCGTGCGAGCATGGGTAGACACTGTACATGTCCAGGACGCGACTGTCAGCGCCGTCTCTGCCCGGCATGCAAGGGAAGTGCTGATGATCTACCGTGCACACAAGGGATCTCGCTTGCTTTGCGTTGGCCGACTGCACCACCTACCTTAGCCAGTGGCAGGCTCGTCACGTTCCGTGTACGCCGCGCGAACTGCAGCAGCGACCTCACACCCGCGTGACAGATCTTGACCAACAGCAAGGTACAGTAGCAGGATGCGGCAGCCCAGCGAGCGTGTCGCCTCCATGCTTCTCTAATGCGAGGCCAGAGACGCTGCACATGTACGGCAAAGCACAACACACTTACTTGCATACATGCACCTCCTGCGGCTATGTACAATGATCCAACGCAAGGTACGCGGGACCCTGTGTGTCCTTCCATCACCGGCCTCTTCTTGCGTTTCATGTGTGTCTCGAAATCAAGTCCACGTTGCGTTTACATATGTTGGAAGTCCCAATTGTGCCAGCTGTTGGGCTTGTCTCGTACTACCGCCACGTAATGGCTAAGCTTCTGGCCATATGGCAACACGTTTCCTCTTCTGCGCCTTGGGGATTGGAATCCTGCCAATAGATATGCGGCTCCAAGAAATGCTGGAGTGCATAGTGTGTGTCGCGTGGAAAGTAGCAAGCGACGCCAAGTTTACCAAGTGAGCATTTTGGGGTTGTGACCACTGATTATACCTTATTATTACCTATGGACGAAACTGTTGGCAGTCGAAGCGGAGCCTAGCTGTACAGAACTTGAACGCGGCAATAAGGGAGTGTGAAAGACATGGATAGATCCATCACAACAGATACTGTACATGTATTCATGATCCACTGCCTGTTGTGAAAGCTCACAGATAGACATCAGGTGTAGTCTTTTCAACGTCATCAGAGGTTCACAGCCAGAGACGGCTCACCACGACTTCAAAGCATCAAAACGGGACGTTATTCTCCCTGGCCCGAGTGAGTCCAGTCACTCAAAGAGAATGTGATCGTGCTGGACGCAAAGAAGGCCAGGGCATCTGCCTGCCATGCAGATACTATTGTCATGCGCGGACAGCATATCAAACGCAGAACGACAGCTATGAGCTAGACGCTCTCAGCATCTCCATGAGCTTCACACCAACGTCTTCGGCTCCGAGCCCTTGACGTATTTCGTATGTGTGCCCGTAGCCACGATCCGGCCTCGCACGCCCTTCTCGACTCTGTAGATGCCGATCCGCGTGAACGCGAGGTTGCCCCCGACCTTCTCGGCGATGCCCTCGATCTCAATCTCGTCTCCTACCTTCGCGCCCGACTGGTACGTGACGTGGATGTCGATGCTCACCCCGGTCTTCTCGCGCAGGTCGAACGTCGCGACCGCCATGCCGCCTACCCAGTCGACGATCGTGGCCGACACGGAGCCGTGCAGACTCCCGCCGCTGTTCATGTGGACGTCGCTGAGCGGCAGCCGCGCGATCACGATGCCCTTGGATGCACTGGTGATCTGCACCGGCCCGAGGAGATACTGGTAGATGGGGCTGCCCGGCAGCTTCGTTTGTACCAGATGCTCGATGTGGAGGTGCTCCGGGGTCTTGCTACTATCCGACGCCATGATCAAGGAGCTCGTATCAAAGATCTCGAGGTTGAGCACTCGTCGAGATGGTTCAATGGTTCCTCACGTTGGATGTGTTCTGATCTCATCAGCACTGCCTCACATCATGGAAAGCTGCATCCTGGCTGGAAAGCATGTGCTATTGCCAGACCTTGGAATGCCGGACGATCATGTCATGTCGTATCGAGATCGATCGCACATGAGTGGCGTGAATCTGGAGGATAGACTCACTGTAGCAGGATGTGCGGTTGTACAACAGCAAGAGTGTCGGTCAATGGGTGAAGCAGTTTGCAAATTTACCAGGGACAGCCTTCACGGTGATTCTTATGGGACGCTTTCGGGGCATTCGTCTTTCGCCGTACGCGCGACTGTTCTTCGTAGACAAATAGGTATGCAAAGGGAATGATTACTTAGCTTTTGGTCTTCTTACTTAAGGTACAAATGGCAAGTCACTTGGTCTGGTGTATCACTTGCCTGGTACTTATTTACAATAGCACGTCTGATAGCATGTCTGGCATGTGGAACAGCTGGCCATTGGAACCATAACTTTTGGGCATTCAGACACGAGGCCTAGCAGCAACGTCACTTGTATTTGTTGTAGACTGCATTAAACATTAATGGCCTGAATCAACATTCGTGATTCCTTGCTCCCACCACCTGTGTGGTGTCACCGATAAATGCTGCTCCTTACCTCTCCCCGATCCCATCACATCAATCTGTTCGACTTATGCATCAACCTCCGCTAGCCACCCTCGAGATCCTTGAATCCGTCCACTCCTTTGACCTGTTTGTCCTCTGCTATCACCAAGACGATCCCGATCCCACGTCACCGTCATCAAGTTGGCCCGCCTTTCCTCCTGGACGCAGTACCTCAAGCGCAACTTCCCGTTTGTCCTTTCGGAGACCGGCCTCAGCACCCGTCGCCCATCAGTCTGGCTTTCAAAGCGAGAGTCCGGCCCTCTGGCCGGACCACACGCGAAGATGGCTGCCCCTGACGACTCACAACAACAGCAGCAGCAGCAGCAACAGCAGCCGCCCGCGTCTTCGTACCTGAGCAAATTGTCGCCGTGGAGCAGGAGCCCGGCGGTGGTGCCGGCGAAAGGTAGAGGAGGTGAGCCGGAGCCGCTGCTTTCGCGTCCAAAGGAGCCGGACCACATCGTGAGCCACAAGCATCGGTTGAGCTTGAGGCGGTATCCGAAAGACTGCCCGCCCGTCCGGCCATGTTGGTTCCACGCGGTCGACGTCCCCAAGCGCCGCCCGAACCCGGCGGGTGAGACGAAGCAGCATGAGCAGAAGATGGACAAGCCGGTAGCTGCGCCGAAGAAGTACGCCGCATTCTCCACCAACGACTCGAAAGCGATCGAAGCTGCCTTTCAGAAGATAGTGGAGGAGGAAGATGCGGAGCAGACGAGCCAGTCGAACAACCAGGCGCGATCGGACAAGAAGACGAACATCAGCTTGCAGGAGGAGAACAAGCCGGGCAAGATCAAGGTTCCAGTGAATGAGGACTACCTCTTCGATGTGGATGTGGAGCGCCGCGAGCTTGGCCCGGCGTATTGGCTTGGTCCGATCTATGATGTGCGAAGAGGCACGTGGTTCTACCAGGACGGAAGTGTGCAGCGACCCTGTGATGAGAATCTGGCTGCGCAGCTGGAAGAGGGATATTTGAAGACGAGAGCATGGGCACTTCCCACCGCTCAGGCTGTCGAGAAGGCCAAAGCGGCCGAGAAGACCAAGCCTCGCTCGCTGTCCCAGCCACGAGCCAGACCAACGTCATGGGCCGCTGGTCAAGACGTGAAACCCTCCAATCCGCCCCTGACTCCCCAAGCTTCCAGCGGGAACCTGCGGCAAAAGGCTGCCGAGCATGCAGAAAGCCCACCGCAAGTCTCAGAGAACACTGATGGGAGTGGCGAGCCGATGCAAAACACGTATCGCTTGTTCGGTGCTCATATGAGCTCGGTCGTGACGTATCAGAATGCAACTACAGCATGGTTGTTGACGGACGATTTCATGTCGCGGATGAACTATAGCATGTACCAAAGATTCGCGGGCGGCGGGCATTTCGCGGGCATGAAGATGACACGAGGCTGGATCAATCCTAATTCGAAACCTGATGCGAAGAATGATAGCGTCGCCGATGACAAGCAGGCGAAGGACAAGAGTCAAGATGCCCAGACCGCGCCTGTCCAAGTTGAAGAACCAACCGACGAACAGACGCCTCGACAAAGCATGTCCGAGACCCGGAGGCAAACACTTCAACGACAAATGTCCTCGCTGCTCGAAACTCCTCATATGGAGGATCCGGTCAACCAAGATGAAGAGCAGCGGAAGCGTGACGAGCGCGAGATTGAAGACGACTACCGCGAGGTCGAAGGTGATGAGCAGGGGCGTGAGATTGAACATTTGATCTTGGCTACCCATGGCGTCGGCCAGCGTCTTGGCTTACGACTGGAATCGGTCAACTTCGTCCACGACGCCAACAACCTGCGCAAGACCCTGAAGGCCGTCTACGCCGAATCGCCGGATCTACGAGCCTTGAACGCGGAACTTGGAGATGTCGAGTACGTCAACAGCCGTGTCCAGGTACTACCCATCTGTTGGCGCCATCTGTTGGATTTTCCCAAGCAGAGCTTGAAGCATAATCGCAAAGAGCACGATTTGGCCGACGCCGAGAATGAGGACGAAGACTTCCCCAGCCTGGACGACATCACAGTCGAAGGCGTCCCTGCGGTGCGCAACCTCATCACGGATCTCGCTCTCGATATCTTGCTCTATCAATCCCCCGCGTACAAGGACCATATCAGCCGGATCGTGCTTTCGGAATGCAATCGCATCTATCGACTGTTCATCGAGCGCAATCCGAACTTCAAGGGCAAAGTCAGTCTCGTGGGCCATTCTCTAGGCTCGGCGATTATGTTTGATATCCTTTGCCGGCAACAGGAGCACACGCGTGCGTCGAAGTCTCCGCGCAAGGATAAGCAAGACATGACCCTGGATTTCGAGGTCGAGGACTTCTACGCGTTAGGTAGCCCTATTGGCTTGTTTCAGATGCTCAAGGGCAAAACGATCGCGGCACGGGATAATGCAGCATCACGAAAGCGTGCAGGTACGACGAGTATGGACGACCCTATCCTTGATTCTCCTCCCTCAGCCAGCCGACGAGCTATAGACGCCATGGGCGGCCCACCTCCACTGAGTGATTCTGGATTTGCAGTCTCAAGACCCAAGTGCTCACAGATCTTCAACATCTTCCATCCTACGGATCCCATTGCATATCGCATCGAGCCATTGATCTCGCCGGCTATGGCTACGATGAAGCCCCAGCCTCTACCATACACCAAACGAGGCATCTTCGGAGCCCCAATGACCCAAGGGTTCCAAGGCATTGGAGCACGAGTCAGCCAGAGCGTGTCGAGCATGTGGTCCAGCGTCGCGTCAAGTCTCTTGACACGTGGGCTGGGCTACGCAGGCGACGAGGCTGGCAGACTACCGCCGAGTAGCGCTCAGAGCAAGACGAATGTACCCTTGTCGATGGGCGCCGGCACCAATGTTGCTGCGGGAGTCGTTCCGACCCCGCCGATGCCACCAGAGGGTTCCGAGATCACGAAACTTACAGATGGCACGGAAAAAGTCGTCACTGGCGAAAATGGACGGCACCCAGCGACCCTCATTGATGCCGAGCTGGAGACATTATATGGAGGCTTTCAGAAACGCCGGAAGTCTGCACAGAGTGATAGTGAATTGCGAGATCTGGGTGCAGGGTCGACTGCAGGTAGCGCGGAGTGGGCTGCAGCTGAGGAACGCGCCAAAAAGCTGAGACGCGAGGAGGATAAGGTCCGCAGGCTGAACACCAATGGCCGGGTGGACTTCGCTATTCAGGAATCAGTGTTCGACATCAATCTGATCTCCGCGATCGCAAGCCACCTTTCGTACTGGAGCGATGAAGATGTGGGGCACTTCATTATCTCCCAACTGCTCAGCAGACACCGAATCGTGCGACCACGAGCACAAAGTGGCGCGAAGTCGTGAGAACTTTTTCCGCCTTCAACAGGACTGAATGTCTGAAAAGGAGCTAGTCCATATCTTTACGGCAGGGCAAGACGCCCGTTGCCGATCCAGCCATGCCAGACAACTCCAGTCTCCTGAGCCACGTCCTCCGCAGATCTGCCATGGGCATCCCTGAGACTTCTGATATCTACCAGTCCATCCTGGTCCTCACGCATGACACCCAGAGACGCAGCCTCCTGAAATACGAGCGCCGGGAATTCGGATTCTGACAGCTCACTCGCCAGCAACAGCAGCAGCCAGGCGACCTCACGATGTCCATTTGCGGCAGCCGCATGCAGACCGGATTGCATGTCGTTGATAGGATCCTGGTACCGCAATACCTCGCCCATGCTCTTGCTTGGGCCCATATCGTTATCTGCCATTTCCTCGTCATCGTCACTATCGGCATCTTCATGATCATCGGTGTTTTGTCCGCACGACTTCAGCAAGCCAGCGATGGCCTGGTGGTCACCTTCCCGGCAAAGCTCCAGGAAGGCTCGGCATTTCCGCTCTTCTGGGTACGCGCGCAAGTAGGCTTCCTCTCTGAGGATTGGCATGATATCCAGATCCTTCTGCATTCCCCCTTCGTTATGCAGATCCACCAGGATTTGCTCGACGGGCACTCTGTCGTTCGTGGTTGACGCGATGTGCTTTGCGCATGAAGGGCATTTCGATAGCTCGTAGCTATCCGTTTCCACCAAACATTCCCAATGAAAGTGGTCGCCGCATGGCAAGAGGACGTCGTCGGGGACTGTGGTGGGGTCTGCTGCGAAAGCCGAAGATGCTGATGCGCCGGCCATGCCAGTGTCTTCATCGTCGTCGCTCCAGTCGTCGATTTCCACCACAAGTGGATTGGAGCACTTTGCGCACACTGCTAGGAATGGTGCTGCCATGTCTGTTGACTTGCAATACAGTTTACGAGTGAAGTTTAGATATAGAATAGGGTCAATCCGCAATATTGCTACACAAAGATCTATTGAGATTTTGTTGCTAGATTAATATTTCTTTTTTGTCGGTGACGCTATGCTTAGGTGGTCCGTGCTGCGTCCCTCAAACTCTAAGCTGCCTGGATTGTTTACAAACAACACCCTACTCTCCGCACCAGTCATCTTGCAATCTATCAACTTGCGCAGTTCTGCTTGGGCCACCGCTTCAAGATCCGATCGCCATGGACGAACAGGAGTATCTCGAACCAGGCTTCGACGCTAGCAGCTTGACTGTGCCCAGGCTGCGCAGCATACTCGTTGCGCACAGCGTAAATTACCCATCTTCGGCCAAGAAGCCTCAGCTGGTCGAGCTTTTCAACCAACATGTGCTGCTCCAGGCAGCAAAACTACGAGCTGCGAATGCACGCGTGAAGCGCTCGAGCATGGGTATCGTCGATGTGGGTTCGAGCCAGGATACAAATGATGATGACTCGGACGAGGTGCGCGAGCCGCCACGCTCGGTGACAAGAAGCGTCGCTCGCCGGTCAACGAGAGCTCGCACGGAGGAAGCTGAGGCGGTCAGGCCGACGCCGAGATCTACTAGGCACAGCACGGCCCCGCCAGAGCATGCGCCGAAGCGGGCTTCCAGCAAGCATGCGCGGACGCTGGAGGTGCCGGAGGAGGAGGAAGTGGAGCCTGAGCCCATTCGCAAGAGATCGGCGTCGAGGAAAGCTCGTTTGAGCGCGGCGACGCCTGTCGCTGCTAAGCATGAAGAGGTGGATGACGACAGTCCGTTCTCCTACGATAATGTCTTCCAGTCAGGCAGCTCGCCTGCCATAGCGACTTCTCGCGAGACGGACCGGCGACGAACTACAATGACACCAGCGTCCACGAGGGATGCAGAGCGGAGGCGAGAGATTCGTCGTCGCACGGAGGATATTCGAGCGTCGAGACCGCAGACTGCACAAACCGATGGTGCGGTTGTGCCTACTCGCAGGACATTCGAGATGCCTATCTCACGTGTCAAGAAGGAGGAAGAAGTGGAGGCAAGCGAGAACTTCACGCCAGAAGAACAACAAGAGCTAGTGGATGCGCAGCAGGCTGGAGAACTTGTGCCTGTTCGTCGCAAGACCAAGAAGCAGGCATCGCATGCAGCACGCTGGGGTCCTGCGACCATATTGACAGCTTTGTTGGCTGGCTCAGGATCTGTATGGCGTCAAGAGAAGATGCAGGTCGGCTATTGTGGCGTTGGCGCTCCGTCTACTGAGCTTGCCGGTGTAGAGATTCCACCATGGGCGGATGTTCTTCGTCCTCAGTGTGAGCCATGCCCTTCTCATGCATTTTGCGGAGATAATCTCGAGACTATCTGCGACAGTGACTTCGTGCTCACACACCACCCTCTTTCGTTGGGCGGACTGATTCCGCTCGCCCCGACTTGTGAGCCTGATAGCCAGAAGGCAATCAAAGTCAACCAGGTGAAGGAGCGTGCAGTCGAAAAGCTGCGTGTACAGAATGCAAAGTACGAATGTGGTGAGGCGGCCAGCCCGGTGCTGAAGGAAGTTGAGCTCAAAGCGACGCTCAGTGCCGGACGAAGGAAAGATATGAGTAATGAGGAGTTTGAGAGCTTGTGGGCGAGCGCTATCGGCGAGATCGAGGCTGTGGACGAAGTCTCAAGTGGCCATGACGGGTAAGTCAACTTTCATTTCAGTCGCAATCTGACCGGACGCTTACATGTGACGATGACTGACAGATACGCTGTGACATCAGAATCTCTGGCCTCACCCTCCGATCCAGCAGTCTTGCACGCATCTCCTTCAGCTGTGCCGTCCAGCGACAGCTACGACAATCTGTTAGACAGTATATTTGGCAGATTATAGGTCTGCTTCTGTTGACCTCGGGCGGTGCCTATGGACGCTATGCGATCACCAGTGGACGTGCCACAGAGGCGCGAGCGAAACAACTGGCAGGTCTGGCACTCCAGAAGCTCAGTGATCAAGCCAGCCTTCACGCCGCGGAGCCCGAGCTGTACCACGAGAACTACATCGCCATGGCCCAACTGCGCGACGATGTACTCCGAGACGAATTCTCCGCCACAAGACGAAAGAAGCTGTGGGAGAAGGTTCAGCGCAAAGTGGAAGGAAATGCCAATGTGCGACCTATGGTCCGCGAAGCGCACACCGGCGAAGTTGGTCGCGTGTGGGAGTGGGTCGGTGCCATTGGCATGTTGGAGAGTCCTTCTGGAAGCGGCAATAGGCGCAAGAGCGGGAGAGTGAGTTTCGGTGGCGAGCGATTGATTGAGCCCAGAAGCGAAGAAAGCTATAGACCGGAAATGCAGCAGAAGGGGGTCTTGAAGAAGTGGGAAGAGGGCAAAGGGCAGTACTATTGATTCGAGCTGATGGGAGCACGGAGTTTCTGGAGCTTGTTTGTTCGATGATACCAGGCAGGACATGGAACACTGCAGAAGCCAGGAGGTTGGTCTGCATATGCTTACAACAGAGCCGTGTCTTGTTCGAGTTGCGCAATAGCTGGCGATGTTGCAATTACTATAATTACCCCGAGACTGCTGCGTGCTTGTAAGCTGCTCATATATTCTCAACGAGAACTTCTAGAATAATGCGTTATCGCTCCTCGTAGACTATCATTGAACTTCATTGCAATATTGTGTGCTCGTACAATACATATAGCCATCGCCAGTATGGCTACTACGTCAACACATCCGCCAACTCTCAAAGATAAGCAGAAGTAGATGCCTCGCACCAAGCAATGAACTTCTCCTGCACGCCATTCCCACCCTCCGATTCCAGCTTGCAGGACTTCTCGATATCCGCCCGATTCGATGCCAGCCGACCCCATGGCGCGACGAAAGAGCCGCTCTTCTCGAACGGCACGTCTGCCACCGCCGCCCACAGCTCCGTGTACGCGCCATACACAGGCGCATACAGGATCGTGCTCAGGGCCATCTGCTCGATCCACGACATGTGCCGCGCCAGCTCGGTCTTGAGGTTGCCCGGGTTCCAGCAGAGATGCAAGATGCCCGCCGCGGCGTCCTGGCGCGCCATCGCTGCTGCCAGCAACAGGTTGCCGGCCTTCGACTGGCCGTACTGGGCATTGCCGCTGAGCGTCTGCGGCGTATTGGTGCCCGCCTCGAACACCACACCGCCGGGACGCGGCGATGTCATATCGACCACAATGCTGCCTGCCCATGTCACTCGTACAGAACCTTGAGGGGCACCCTTGGCCGTCGAGACCAGCGTCGGCTGCAGCAGCTTGTACAATAAGTACGAGCCTAGGCAATTGGTGGCGAGTTGGAGCTCGGTGCCTTGCGCCGACTTGGAGCCGGCGGGCGGGACCATGACGCCGGCATTGAGCGTGAGGACGTGCAAGGAATTTTGCGCCGCGGTGAACTTTTCCAATGCGGGCTTAATGGTCGTCAGATCCGCGAGGTCGACGATCAAGCTCTGGACGCTACCGCGCGAGTCAGGATATAAGGTCTTGAGCTGTTCGATGGCGCGCTCGGCCTTCTCCGGGGAGCGGCCGGCGAGAATCACGGTCGCATTGTGCTGGTAAAGGATCTTGCAAAGCTCCAGTCCGCAGCCAGTGTAGCCGCCGGTGACCAAATGGACCTGTTGAGATGTGTCAATGAGCGTGGTGGGGAGTGGAAGTCGCTTGGTAGCCGCAACGTACTCGACCGAGCTGATCGGGACAATTCTGCTCCGTGACGGTTGGTTTAGGGATGAAGAAGAACTGGCGAGCGATGTTCATCGTGAAGTTTCAGGCGTGATGATGGTTGTGTGCTTCGCTTTGTAAGAGAGTGGAAAGCCAAAGCTGCTGCGAGAGCTCTGACCTCAAAGTTTGGGATACGACTTCAGAGACACATACACAATCGGCGAGTATCACTACACGGCCTTCCGAATGCCATGCGCCGT
The DNA here is from genome assembly GCA_002786065.1 of Microcyclospora pomicola. Lineage (NCBI taxonomy): Eukaryota > Fungi > Ascomycota > Dothideomycetes > Capnodiales > Microcyclospora > Microcyclospora pomicola. The sequence goes on along the minus strand of NHNY01000029.1, from coordinate 137,221 downwards.
GTTGAACTCTGCGCTATCTGCTTGTCTATGATAGAGGACATCAAAGATATACGCTCGGTACTTCTAGAATTTTCCGCTACTATCCGTACTGAATGCGTTCTACTGAGAGCTCCCCTGATTGAAACTTTTGAAGAAATATGATGTGGCAAGCTATTGGACCAGTAAGGTGATATCGATATCAAGCAAGATCTTGTGTGCGCCAACACGACACTACTTATGATTTGATCGAAGCGAACGAAGCATACAGCCTCCTAATGATCTTCGTAATTGACACATTCGTGACCGACCTTGAACGCCATTCGAACGTGGCCGCGATGTAGCCTTGAGTGTTTACTGTCAGGCCTCCACTCTCCGACAAGCTACATGGCGCCACCCAGGTTGACAACCACCTTGAACGCCTCGCTTTGAATCCACAGTGACCATCTCAACTATTCATTTTCGGTTTCGACTTCGCGTCCTTCTTCGCCTTCGCCTCCAACTTCTTCTTTTTCTTAGCTTCCTCCAGCTTTTCTTCGTTCTTCCTCTTCAACGACGCCTTCTCCTCATCTGTCTTTTCCTTGACTTTGAAGAACCCTTCGAGTCGGCTCTGCTGGTTGCCTTTCAGCTGCTTTTGGAGTCTTGCAGCTCCACTCTTGACCCGGTCCTCACTGAAGCCCTTTTCTTCAACGAGAAACTGGACAAGACCTTTCTCGTCAGGCGCTTCCCACTTGAAATCACACTCTGGATGATCCGCAGGGCGAACGTCAGGGTTCAAGAAGAGCTCGCGTGCTTCAGCGAACGGCCAGTCATCGGGTATTGTAAGTTTGGTGTTGTTCTTGATGTGCTCGACAACGTTTTCTAGCGTCTTGTGCTTCTTGATTAATTCGAGCGCCGACTTGGGTCCAATACCTTTGATAGGATCAACATAATCGCATCCGAGCAGGATACACAGGTCGATGAATTGTACAAGCTCCATGTCCAGTCCTTCCAGAACCTTGTCCAGATGCACTTCTTGGATAGGCTCCTTGCGTTGTTCGGCGAAGGTCAGTTTGCGAAGAAGAATGGGTGAATTGAACGTGAGCGTGTCCATATCTTCGGAGGCTGCAGCATAGACTTTGCCAGCACGAGCAAGTACAGCACATTGAGCTTCTGCTTCAGTAGGCGCCACAACGTATGGGACACCCATGAGCTTCAGTAGACGACGAGCTTCCTCGTTGTGCTCCCGCGTTACCCGGACCGTTCGCCGACTGAACTTCTCCACATCCTCAGCGGTTCCGGTTTCCTTAGCTTCGTCTTCTGCTTCATGTGCTTCGGTCTTGCGCTGAAAGCGTTTGGCTAATTCTCCCGACTTCAGCTTCGGTGGCGCACCATCAAAGACATAGAGCGGCTTGATCCCAGCGTCGACCATGCGGAGAGTGCGGTAAAACATGCCCATCAGATGTGAAGTTGTCTCGCCGGACTCGTTCTGTAGCTGTTGGCCATCGCTTCGTACGGCCACAAGGAAAGAATATAGTGACATGGACGCATCAATGGCTACTTTGCGGCCGAACTGTGCTTTGATTTCACCTTCTTTGATGGCATCTGGACAATTGTCCTTGATGACCTGTGCCAGTTGTTTGATACCCATCTTTGAGGTTCGGGGTCTTCTTGAGCTGGCAAGATTACGTTCAGGTTGGCAATGCAGATGGGTTTCCAATGAAGTTCAATACGTGTAGGTCATAGAGTGCGATCGCGAAGGAGACGCGTTGGATGACATCACGCGCGGCGGCACTTCCGCTATCATGATGGGCGAGTGCTGGCATGCATGTCTTTCTCTGATTTCAAGTGAGGTATCTACAATTTCATGTGGCCCCGAGCCAAACGCTTGCTAGAAGGATTTTTCACTAACACACGCATCGTCAATGGGCATTTTCCCGTTGAAGGTATCTGTATCTTGACGGCATAGACATGCGCGGAAAACGTCGGCTTATCCGTCGCTTGGCAAGGAAATGGTCGCGGAAACAGATATCGATTGGCCGAGGCGCATGATGGACGTAATAGTCCTACTCTAAATCCGCACATATAGTCTCTATGCTCATCTCCATGCAGTTCCTCCTACCTCGCTTTCCATCACTAACGGGTATACTACATTGGGGCTCTGTTTAGCGATCTATCAGCCATGTTCAAGTTGTCAACTTCCCGTGCGGCGAGGCAATTCACTCCTCTGGTTGCCCGCCGCTTTGCCCACACACCGGTGGCATTCGACTGGAAAGATCCATTGGGAAGCAACAATCTTTACACAGAGGACGAGCTAGCAATCGCTGAGACTGCAGAGTCATATTGTCAAGAGCGCATGCTTCCTCGAGTGCTTGGTGTGCAATCCTTATGCCTAGCTTGAAAATTGGCCAAATCAATCATTGACTAACACGTCTTCGTATTCAGATGCCTACCGCCATGAAGACTACGATCGCAAGATTCTAACGGAGATGGGTGAACTCGGACTACTGGGAGCTACCATTCAAGGATACGGATGTGCTGGTGTGTCATCGATCGCTTCTGGATTGATCACGCGAGCTGTTGAACGTGTGGATTCTGGATACCGCTCTGGCATGTCTGTGCAGTCCTCGCTTGCCATGGGTGGCATTGAGGAGTTTGGCTCAGAGGAGCAGAAGGAGAAGTTCCTGCCTGCTATGGCGAAGGGCCAATTGTTGGGATGCTTCGGCTTGACCGAGCCAAATCACGGGTCAGATCCTGGCAGCATGGAAAGTGTCGCAAAGCCACACCCTACGAAGAAGGGTTACTACAGCTTATCTGGGGCCAAGACCTGGATCACGAACTCTCCGATCGCAGACGTGCTGTTGGTGTGGGCCAAATTGCAGGAGACAGGCAAGATTCGAGGATTCTTGGTAGAGCGCTCCCAATGTCCGCCAGGCACTCTTGAGACACCGAAACTAGGCGACAAGAATGGTCTTCGAGCAAGCATCACTGGTATGATCCAGATGGACGAAGTGCCAGTGGCGCACGAGATGATGTTCCCAGACATCGAAGGTCTCCGCGGACCATTCTCCTGCCTCAACTCCGCACGATACGGAATCTCATGGGGTGTCATCGGTGCCTTGGAGGACTGCATCGCTCGTGCGCGGACCTACGCTCTGGAGAGGAAGCAGTTCAAGAACAACCCCATTGCGAAGTACCAACTTGTGCAGAAGAAGCTTGCCGACGCGTCCACTGACGCTGCATATGGAATCCTTGCCGCCTACCAGGTTGGCAGACTAAAGGATGAGGGCAAGGCTGCACCAGAGATGATCTCCATGATCAAGAGACAGAACTGCGATCGCGCATTACAGGGAGCAAGAACATTGCAAGAGATCTTCGGTGGCAATGCTGCAAGTGATGAGTACCATATTGGACGACATGTGTCGAATCTTTTCGTCACTCAAACATATGAAGGCCAAAGTGATATCCACGGTGAGTTGACGACCATCACATTTCGAGGCGCACGTATGGATATCGTACTGACATGTGACACCAGCACTAATTCTCGGACGCGCGATCACTGGACTTCAAGCTTTTGTTTAGATGCTCAAAAATACATATGTACAGAATCTTATGCATTTATGACTGCTCATCTCGCCACCCTTATCTGGCTCTGGTCGAACTTGATCTTTCGAAGCACAGTTCCTCCTGTTCTCGATGTAATTGGAATGATTTGCTGCAGCACTCGGACACAAGCATAAGCTAGATGCTGGTAGGCCAGCATGACCACGGTGTCGCTATCATGCCATTACACGTCCCTCGAGCTGAGATCGCGAGGACAAATAACGCTCGTGTTCCTAGTCTTGATGCTATACAGGTGAAAGCAACGCCAGTGTACGCGTGATGCATGCATTCCACCATCTGGAATACGGCCACATGCCATCTGCCACTGACCTGTGTGGCTGTCTATTGAGTACTCGATGCGGATCAATAGCAGAACTTCATCTAATGATTGAGTACGCCAGCGAACGATCTATATGCACATAAGTATCAGTCTCCTGTCCTCCTGTGCCTGCTACTGCTTCGTAGATCACTTCACCCAGCCTCTTCTACGTCAGCTCCGAGATGAACCCATACCGAAGCGTCTTTACTCTCGCCCTTGCAGCCATACCACTCTCCCATGCCGACGGCATATGGGGCACCGGTGTAGCGCCTGACGGCACCGCGCAAGCCATCTGCGCCCAGAAGAACATCAACGTCATCAACGCCGTCAGCAAATTCTGCCAGGGCGACGCCAACGGTAAGGTCTTGGTGCCGTCGGACTATGCATACGCAGGCATGACTGCGGATCACACGAAGACCTCCGTCCGCATCACAGGCACATGCGATCCCATCTCGGCGTATGTGCCGCCTTCCTTCTGCCTCGGGCAGTTCTACCGTTGGTCCCCCTAGGCTTGGTCATTGCGGAAGATGGCTGTGTGCTGATGACTATCGGACGTGACAGATTTGTGTGCATACACTGGCGACAAGAATGGCGCTGGAGTCCAGCAATGGGGACAGTATCATTGCCAGCAGTTTGAGATCTCGTCGCCGGACCATGGGTTCCAGAGTTATTAGCATGGTCATGATCACATCTTTAGGCCGAGTGGGACATGCATGTATGTTCGATATCTGGACTCTCTTGGTATAGCTGCTGGAGTCATACCTTATGTTCCGTAATTTATCAAGGCAACGATTGTGCTCAAGCGACTCCCTTGTGCTTCAACGTCGATGTTTCCGGGTAATCCTGGCCCCTGCGACAACGTGAAGCGCAAGTATGTTACAGGAGGTGAGATAGTCTTATTGGTGAAACGCTTGATGCAAGGAATGAGTGACTAGGAAGGGGTCAGGTTTTAGTTACACCGGAACACAACGTGACAGGTTTTGTCGGCGCCTCGCTAAGTATGTACGACGCGATACCTACGTAGAAACCGGCAGATCTGCGCAGTGTACCTAGAGTCTAGAGGTAGGGCCGATGGGCATCTTTGGCTTGCAGATGGGCTTGCTAGAAATTGCCAAGATGTTTCAGAATCATGGACTCCCGACGTAGGTGCTCTTCTCCTGCCATTTTCATGGGCTCAGTTGAAACAGTCATTGCGTCCATGCCTTACAAGCATATCATGGGGCATGGCAGCAGCGTTCGAAACCTCGACAAGAACATAAACGTGCATGTTCCTGGTTTACCACTACACCCCAATTATCCCCTTCCGTTCTGAACCACGTTACGCTGCGAAAGTGCTCGTTCATTCACCCACTGAGGTCGTTGATCCTTAGATGTACCTCCTCCTAGTCCGCATCAGCCCATGATGTTCTTTGTCAAGACGTCTGTCCTAGTGCTCCTAGCTGCGACAATTCACAGTATGTCCACAGCTGCCCGGTCCATACAAATTCGCGACGAGGGCGGACAAGCTCAATGGCCATGTCTGTACCTCACTACCGAGACGAACTGGAGCGGTGCGAGCCATAACTTCTGTGTCGAGCCAAGTGTGTGTGGTGAGTTTCTCATATGCCCCTTCATATCTTGGCTACAACTAACACATCCCCAGGTGGCAATATTGACACCAGCTTGTCTGGCAGTATATCTTCGGCCGGTCCAGAGGATGGGATGACCTGCTTTCTGTACTCTGGGAGAGACTGTCAAGGGACGAAGTCCGATCCGATCGCGCATCCAGGCTACGGCGACCTCAGCAGCCCTTTTATCAATTTTGACAAGCAAGCACAGAGCTTCATATGCTGGAAGTGGGACGGGTTTCTGGGCAGCTCGTAGACTTCTTCAAACAGCTTTGGCTCTGCTGGCGGTCTCTAGAAGAGGTACCGGAGGCTTCTTTCATGGGGAGGCGTGCGACCACGCTGATGAGCTCAGAACTGGACGGAGATGGCCAAAGAGATTTCCGCACTGATGTATCCCCATAGACACAGCATTCATATCGTCTTCATTTCACGGCTTCCAGTACCTTCCTCGTTTTCATGTCTCTTTCTGCTGTATTTGCAACACCATAGCTGCTGTCTGCCTGCTGGCAAACCGCCTGCTGCCAATCGCCGCCGACCACGATGCCGCCTTTCTGTACGTCTTGCTCACTAGCTTCCCAGCAGCCCTGCACGGTACCACCAATCTTCTCCATGAAGCTCGACAGACCACCTTCACCGCCTCCGGCGTGATAGGCTTTGAATGGTCCAGCAACACTCCACCGAGGACCCATGGACGATGTGACGATGGCATCGAGATCCTCAACAGATACGACATCTTGAGCTACCAGACTGCAGGCCTCTCGGAACAGGGCAAAAGCCAGCCGATTCGCCACAAAGCCAGTACACTCCTTCTTAACAACTACGGGAGTGCGGCCAAGAGCTTTCCAGTAGTCAAGGGTACGCTCGACCACGGATGTGGCGGTTTGTGGCGAAGGCACTATTTCCACCAACGGCATGATATGAGGAGGGTTGAAGGGATGAACTACCACCAGCCGAGTCTTGTCCTGCATATCTCGACTCTGCAGGCTGCTGGGAATGCCTGAAGTGCTAGACCAGAACAAGGCATCCTTGGGAGCATATCGCTCAATCTTTGGCCAGATCGCAATCTTGAAATCGGCGTTCTCGGGACCTTGCTCCTGGATTATGGAGGCATTCTTGACTGCTTCAAGCAGATCTGATGCGAACGATAATCGGTGGAAGATAGCCTCATGGTCTACATCAATCAGGTACCCGGGGAGATGCTCGTTCACATAGGTCCGAAGATCCGGCCTGGTGTCGAAGATGGCGATGGTGCAAGTTGGATTCCTCGTCAGATGCAACGCTGCAAAAGACAGACCGATCGTACCAGAGCCTACAATGGCTATTTTCTGACCTTTGTCAACCATGCCGGTAGTTGACCTCTTGTAAATGATATCTAGCGCAACTGTAGCATTTGAAGCACATCGAAGAGGCCAAATATCACGCACAAGTACAACCCTAACCGCATCACGTGACGTCAGGTGAACATTGCACCGACGTCAACTCTCCCCGCTCGACTCCTCATGCGCACGACCGAGGGCAAGGCAGGATCGCAATGGCGGCACGAGAAATCGTGCTAGAACTGCGGTGTCGTGCTGAATATATGAGGTAAGCTACAGGTAGGCTTCGGTGCCGTGTCTCCTCTTTCTGGTCCAATACATCCCTCGCATTGACGAAGCACAAGATGCCTTTCAAGAGTCTACACAGTGACATTCTCCTGCCTCGCCACCTTACAACTTGGCAGTGGCTATTCGAAGATCCGACATATTCACCACTTGCTCGATTTCCAGAGCAGGAGCTCGCTGGGTACACTAATGCTGCTACTAAGGAAAGGCTCAATTGGCGCGAGGTCAAAGAAGCAGCAACTTATGTTTCCACCGCGCTGGTTAAGAAGTATGGGTTCAAAGAAGGAGACGCCGTTGCACTCTTCTCCCAGAATACCATCTGGTATCCTGTTGCTATGCATGCTACCATGCGTGTTGGCGGTAAGGTCAGCGGCGCATCCCCAGCTTACAATGTCGAGGAGATGACCTACGCGTTGCGCACAGCCGACGCGAAGTTCCTCATGACCCATCCAAACAGTATGGAGGTCGCAGTTGCGGCGGCCGAGAATGCTGGGATTTCGAAGGAGAATCTTTTCCTGCTGGAGGGCGAGATGAGTGGATTCAAGACGATCAAGCACTTGATCGCCGAGGGCAAGGGGGAGAGTCAGCAAGCACCTGTCTGGAGCATACCACAAGATCAAACTAACTTCGATGTCTGCGGATTTCTGTCTTTCTCCAGTGGCACGACTGGGTTGCCGAAGGCGGTAATGATTGCTCATCAGAATATAATTGCGCAGTGTTTACAAGTCATGCCGATCACACCGTCGGATTTGACAAAGGTCCTGGCTGTTCTACCATCTTTCCACATCACAGGTATCGAGACTCGATTCTGTTTTACCCTATAGCTCCAGTCAGTCTTGCTTACAGTCGTCCAGGTCTTGTACATGCGCTCCATCTCCCGATTCTCGTGAACGCCGAGGTAATAATGCTGCCTGCCTTCACAATGAAAAGCATGCTCGACACGGTTGTAGAGTACCAGGTAAAAGAACTCCTGCTCGTTCCACCGATTCTTATCCGTATGGTACGGGATCCTATTGTCGATGAGTACGATCTGTCCCATTTGCGACGCTTTTCTTCTGGTGCCGCACCATTGAGCGAAGAGATTATCCAGCTGCTGAAGAAAAAGTTCCCGCAAACCGGTTTCAAGCAAGGCTACGGTATGACCGAGTCCTGTTCCTGCATCACTGCGCATCCGCCAGCGAACTACGATTACCGTTACGCTCACACAGTCGGAACGATCGTTGCGTCGACCTCGGTAAAAATCATTAAGGAGGATGGGTCAGAAGGTGGCGTTGGTGAACCTGGAGAAATCCTGGCCAAAGGTCCGCAGATCGTGATGGGTTATCTGAACAACGACGAAGCGACGAAATCTACATTTGACCAGGATGGCTATCTTCACACGGGAGATCAAGGTGCGATCGACGAGCATGGAGTCATTACCATTCTTGACCGCATCAAGGAAATGATGAAAGTCAAAGGCATTGGCGTCGCACCTGCAGAGCTCGAGGATCTGCTGCTCGGTCACCCCATAGTCGAGGATGTGGCTGTACTTGGTGTTCCAGATGAGTACAGTGGAGAAGTCCCGAAGGCATATGTTGTGCTCAAATCAGGCCGGAAGGCAGACCAGCAAGCCGGACGCGAGTTGATAAAGTATGTGAAGGAGAAGAAAGTGAAATACAAGGCTGTCAAGGAGGTGGAGTTCATCGACGTGATCCCGAAAAGTGCCAGCGGAAAGATCTTGAGGAGGGTTCTGAGGGACCAGTCACGCAGTGGACAGCATGGTGTTGTGGTGAGGGAGGAGAGAGCAAAGATGTAGAGTCTTACCAGATAAGACAAAAGGAAGGCATCATCAGTTCACATTGGCCCAATGCTCTGATTCTGCTTGAAATCGCTGTGTGTGGCCGAGGTTACGAACTGAGAACGGCGAAGTCGACCATACGGAGGCGCTAAAGCTAGCGGATGGAAAAGTGGACGTCTGGCGACTCTTCACCTCACTCCGTGTATTCTTGAAGCATCTGGTGCTTGTATGCCCTGACCATGCTGATCTCACGAAACGGATCACTCATGACATGATCTGCTTGTCAATGCCATAGAGAAGGGAGTCTTGAGCGCCACAAAAGAGTTCTCAATCGGCGAAGGTAAGCTCTCCTTCTTCCACTTCGCCTTCCTCCTCCGCGTCCTCGTCTTCTTTAGGCTCGTCTTTGACCTTGGTCTTCTTCGTCTTGGCACTCTTCACGGCTTTGGTCTTCGCCTTGTCATCGGCCTCCGTGGTTGCCTTGCGTTTCTGGAGGAAAGGAATCACATCAGCGAGGTCACGTATGCTGCCCTGCAAATGCAGGTCATGAAGACAACGCATACCTTGCCGCTAGCAGGAGCGCTCTTCTCACGCTCACCACCCTCACTCTGTGGAGTACCATCATCCCCTCCTCCTTGAGCCTTGGCTTTCTTGAGCTTGTCTTTCTCCTTGCCGATCATGACCTGCACAGCCTTGAGGGTGCGACCTTCTGGCAAGATGATCGTGTTCCACAGGATGCTTTGCGGAAGAAGCTGGAAGAGGACAGCGGCCTTTGAGGGGCGTCAGTGGGAAGATTCAGTGGTAAATTTCAGAAGCAAGTCACTTACCTTTTCGCCATCGGTCCACGGCTGTTTTTTCTCCATTATAGCGCTGGGGTCGACGGGCAAGTATCGCGACGTTGATTGAGGATACAGAAGCAGGTGTCAGAGCGATTGAGATTGCTGCAGGTTGTTGAGATCAAGTTTCAACGAGGTGAAAGGAGATACAAGTAAGCGTTCCAAAGCAAGTGAAGAAGTGAGTGCCAGTAGAGAAGATAAATGGGAGCCAGCAAACTGAAACAACCCAGGCTACATCCAGACAAGCAGTTCACTTGACCAATCCTCACATACGTTTGGGCTATCACATGCAAACTGCCGGGGTTCATTCGTTTGCGTTGAGCTTCAGTTGGCCAGAACAGCAGTGGCGCCTTGTCATGTGCTATTGGAGTTGACGACATGTACATCGATTTTCCCCTTGAATCAGCTCCTTCGGCCAACCATTGACCTCTTCGGGAAAAGACGTGGACACCTGGGTCACCTCATATCCAGCATGGCTAGGAACCACAACTTCGTGTCCAGTAACGGGCAATATCCGGCCACACCATACAGCAATCCTCGACCAGGAGTTTCCGAGAGCGTGGCAGAAGTTGCTCAGCAGACCAGCAGCAACATGTCTGTATACGATGAGTATGAGGATACCAACGAGCACTTCGCGGATGCTCAGGAGCATATCGCAAACCCGCATAGCAGTACAGACGATTTCTACATCAATGCTGACCAAATGTACACGGATCACGATCACTCTCGTACCTTCCAGCAGGCTGAGTATATCGATACACGCCACGATTTCACGCCTGAGAAACGCCAGCAGCTGAGGAGACAATTCGAGGATATCGGGCAGTATGACCACAACAGCCAGTCAGCCATAGCTCCAGCCTACACCGAGGACGATGGTGCTGGCTTCGTACAGGGCAACACTTCCAACGCGGTTTCCAGTCCAGATGCAAGATCTACCACAGCGAGCCCTCAGACCAAAGATGAGGACGTCGAGAAAGAAGATGCCAATCTTCACAATATGACCGAGTACACCTGCGATGAGCCGTACAAGCCCGAAGGCTTCACCCGTGGAGCTTCTACACCACCACCAGAAGCGCCTGGAAGTCCCAATACCCTGGCTGTTCAGCCGTTCCAGCGCAGGTCAGGCCCAGTGATTGATGACCCCAACTACCCTCATCCGGTGAAGAACCTCTCCCCTCGCCTGGTCATGTACAACAGACTCCACGCCCGCTGCCTACCGCTGAAGCCTAATCTCTCACTAGCCGAGCACCGCTACTGGATCGCCGTGCTGCCACACCGTCGTATCGAGAGCTGCAAAGAAGAGAAGCATCTGGTCTGGATGCGAGGCAACCGGTTCACGACCGTACGCACCGTCTGGCATTACTACCAGCAGGCCAGCATGGCGTTGGAGGAGATTGTGCTTCTTCACGCTGATGTTAGGGTCGGGGAGGATGTCATGGTGCAGCAATTGGATCTGTGGGACGATAAGTTTGTGGTGTTTCGTGCGATGGATGGCAAGTTGCCGCAGGCCAGGGGCAGGAAGGTGACAGATGGGCTGGTGATTGACATCGTTGAGATTGACTGAGAATGAGAAGCTGCTGAGCCAGCGGAAGGGTGACTTGGAGCAGGTCTGGATTATGGGTTGAGTGTACACTGCTCCTGGACCCAGTCTAGGATCATTGGGCAAAGCAGCCTGCATCGGTAAACAGCATCTGCACTGAGACCTCGGTGATGAGTGTCTGGAGACTCTGAAAGCTGCATTCTTGGGCTCATGAAGTAATAGGTCTATCATTACTGCATAAAAATCAACCACTCTTGGCAGACACTACTCTCATACTTTGCTCGTGTCTTTTTTTGACTGCGCGAGGCGTTCGCTAAATCTTTGACGTAGCGACTGTATGCGCTCTCCTCCCTGGTTCCGCTCTGGGTACTTGTCGTCCCCGGCGTTGTCCAGATTCCAAGCCGCCGGATTCTGGTCGAGATGCCTCACAAGCCAGACTCTCGCTTCATGGGACACGTGGACTTCAAACCCTCGAGGAGGCGGCGAGCACCCAATACCAGCTCGATCGCCCGATCGCAACATCAACGCATTTCTCGCTTCTTGCGCAATGCTCCAGATGTATCGTTCCGTGAGCAGGTGGAGGTTCGACTCGCTTTGTGACCGGGTCATCCCATGCATACGGTCACTGAATATAGATCGGTGTGTATTTAGCGAAGGTTCTCCAAGATTGCGGATGATGACGGATCATGTGCCAAGATATCAAGGTGTAGAGATGGCGGAGCTAGGATATATATGTGTGGTTTGTCGGGGAACAGTCGAGATTACTCTAGCTTATCAAGGTGTTCAAGCCGCGTCAGCACGACTTGCTTGCTGGTCTCTTGGATCTCTCCCGCGAGGAACACTTCGTCCAGGATTGCGTAGACCTAGCGCGCATCATCCACGTTAGGGTTTCATGGTTATGCAGGAGTTTGAATGTCGGTGGCAAAAACGAACCTTGTAAAAGTTGAAGACCAAGTCGAGCTCGCAGACATTGCCGAAGAACTGATCCAAGACCTCGACGAAGAAATGGATCGCCTCGAGGTATGCCAGTTCGTTGTCGTTGGCGTCCACGCACGCGCAAAAGAACAGCCCGGCGTACCGTCGATACACGATCTTAGAGCTGCCGCGGAACTCGACGAAGTTCGACTGATGTTTCTGGTCCCGGGGTGCGACGAGGCGATGGATCTCGCCTTTCAGCTTGATCTTCTCATCGTCTGTGTATGGATTGTACCATTTCGCCAGGCGAGTCTTGCCTCTGGAGTGTATGCGTTAACAGCTATTGGGAGGAAGAGGGAGTACAGAATTGCCTTACTGTCTGTTCTGAATGAGGACGAAGGAGAGAACCATGTTGCCAGACGACTTAATAATTCTATAGACCGGGTGTGATGCCCGCCGAGACGTCTGCCCTCCAGAGCCATGAGGTCGGAAGGCAGGGTGCGGATGTGACGAGGGACGTGCCGCGTGGTGCAAAGGCTAAGTACTCTAACCTGCGAGTTCGGGAAGTGTCATATGTATCAGCACACTTGAACTCTACGTACACTACTGGGCAAAGGCCAGAACCGACGACCTGTCTGATAGAAGTGGCAAAATACAATGGTGACCTTTGCTCTTCACCCGGTCTGGATTGAATGTGCTTATTGTACGGCCACTAAGCGTTCACGTTGAGGGAACTCAAATGGTGCTCCAGGCGTTCGTTGCCAGTCCATGGAGTACACTATCAGCTTTCATATGTGGAATCATGGTCAATCAAGTTCCGGCGAAGAGTGCGAGGGTATAGGAACAAACATGAACACATGATGCAGTGATACAATCGACATATATTGAAGAAGAACATAAAGCGGCAGCAGATGTCATAAATGTATGCACAAGAGACGCGCACGGACCGCTGCAGCCTGACTTGTAGGTCCACCTCGCGTCAGGTTTTCCTGTAACAAGTACCACAATGATGGATTCCCAACAGCTACATTAACTTCTTTCCCTTCTTGCTTCTTTTCCCGGTGTCAAGTGTGCTGAATGCTTTTCCGTACAACTTGCTTGAGCGTTGGTGTCGCACATCCGCATCAACTTGTTTCCCGTATTGCGCGTCGAACTCTCCTGCAGACATCATCGCGGTCGAGTCCTGTACAATATTGTAACACCACCACAGTAGCGCCTATATCTCGATCACGGCATACATATCATAGACCCAGCATCGTTTGCAGCATTTCAACTTCCACTCGCGCATTTTCCGTAAGCACTCGTTCTGCGGAGAGTGCCATGGAGACGTCTTCGGCCAAGCGAAAGAACCCCCCAACCGCAATCGATCGACCTTCGAAACAGGTTCGCAGACCTTCAGCGACCATGGAAATTGATGGAGCAGAAATCAATGGGCGACTTCCACACAACGGCGTGTCTGTATCACAGACCGAGACCCCGAACGGCTACGATTCGCCTGTGGACGATGAGATGAATGGTGTGATACATGCAGCAACACCAGATACCGCAGAATGGCAGGCCACAATCGAGCGAGTGGTGCGCAATGTTGTGAGCATCCACTTCAGCGCCACATGCTCTTTCGATACCGATCCGGCGCTTTCGAGCGAAGCCACCGGATTCGTGGTGGATGCTGAGCGAGGATATATTTTGACGAACAGACATGTGGTTGGACCCGGTCCGTTCTGGGGATATGCGTTATTCGACAACCACGAAGAATGCGACGTTCAACCTGTATATCGCGACCCAGTCCACGATTTTGGTATCCTACGATTCGACCCCAAGGCTATTAAATACATGCCGTTGGAGGCACTAGATCTTAGACCAGATCTGGCAAAAGTTGGCGCGGAGATCAGGGTGGTTGGTAATGATGCTGGTGAGAAGCTGAGCATCTTGTCAGGTGTGATATCAAGATTGGACAGAAACGCCCCAGAGTATGGTGAAGGGTATAGCGACTTCAACACGAATTACATCCAGGCTGCAGCTGCGGCATCAGGGGGTTCCTCTGGATCACCCGTTGTCAATAAGGATGGATTTGCGATTGCATTACAGGCCGGCGGACGAGCGGACGGTGCAGCTACCGACTATTTTCTTCCACTGGACCGACCTTTAAGAGCGTTGAACTGCATAAGAGAAGACAAGCCGGTGACGAGAGGAACGATACAGACGCAGTGGGTCATCAAACCTTTTGATGAGTGCCGGAGACTGGGTCTGACGGCTCACTGGGAGAGCAAGATGCGAGAGAAGTTTCCCAAGGAGACTGGAATGTTGGTTGCGGAGGTGGTTCTGCCAAAGGGACCCGGTCATGAACATTTGGAAGAGGGCGATGTTCTAATTCAAGTGAACGGCGAGCTCCTAACACAATTCGTCAAGCTTGACGCGATACTTGATGGCAGTGTGGACAGTAAGGTCAAGCTACTTATCCAAAGAGGAGGCGAGGATATCGAAGTTGAGCTGGACGTTGGTGATCTTCATGCCATCACTCCAGATCGATTTGTTTCCGTCGCTGGCGCCTCGTTCCACAATCTCTCTTACCAGCAAGCCCGTCTCTATGCTGTTGCCATCAAAGACGCCGGTGTATACTGCTGTGAAGCTTCTGGGTCATTCCGATTCGACGGATCTGAATCCGGCTGGCTGGTGCAGACCGTCGACAACAAACCGACACCCGACCTTGATGCCTTTGTTGAGGTCATGAAGCAAGTCCCCGATCGAAGCCGAGTGGTGGTGACCTACAAGCACCTTCGAGACATGCACACACTCAACACGAGTATCATGACGGTAGATCGACATTGGCACAAACAAATGAGACTCGCGGTCCGCAACGACGAGACTGGGTTGTGGGACTTCACAGACCTGAGTGATGCACTTCCTGCAGTCGCCCCAGTACCTCGCGAGGCCAACTTCATCCAGATGGCTGGTGGCCGCTACCCCAAAGCAGTCGACATCATCCGCTCGTTTGTACGGATCAGCACAAGCATGCCTTTGAAGATCGATGGCTTTCCCAAATCACGAAAGATTGGATTTGGACTCGTCATTGACGCCGAGCAAGGCTTGGTCGTCGTCTCACGCGCTATCGTACCGTACGACATGGTCGACATCACTGTCACCATTGCGGACTCGATCATTGTGGACGGCAAGGTGGTGTTCATGCATCCTTTACAGAATTACGCCATTATCAAATACGACCCTTCACTCGTCAACGTCCCGGTACAATCGGCGAAGTTAGCAGACACGCCAATCAAGCAAGGTGAAGAAACGATCTTCTTCGGTTTCAATCAGAACCTTCGTCCTGTGGTTATGAAGACTGCAGTCACTGACATCACGACTGTTGCGATCCCACCATCAGCATCCACACCTCGATATCGAGCCGTCAATCTGGACGCCATCACCGTCGATACCACCCTCAGCAGCCAGTGCGGTAGCGGTGTGCTCGTGTCGGAAGAAGGCATTGTCCAAGCACTCTGGCTCACATACCTGGGCGAGCGCAATGGCCATGGCGGCTCCAACAAAGATGTCGAATACCACCTGGGCTTCGCCACTCCGGCCCTGCTACCTGTGCTTGACGAGGTGAAAAGCGGGCGCCGGCCTGATCTTCGTATCCTCAATCTCGAAACACAAACCGTGCAAATGAGCCAAGTCCGCATCATGGGGGTGTCCGAGTCGTGGATTCAGCGTGTTGAGCGTGAGGACCCAGAGCGGCATCAGCTCTTCATGGTGCGCAAGGTTGACGCCGACAACACGTCTGGCTTTCAGGAAGCCGACATTTTGCTCACCCTCAACGACCGCCTCATCACGCGGATCTCCGACCTCGACATCATGTACACCAACACTCATCTGACCGCGCGCGTCGTTCGTCATCAAGAAGAAATCACCCTCGACGTCCCGACCGTGCCGACGTCGGCGCTCGAGACCGATCACATAGTCATCTTCTGTGGCGCCACGCTGCACCGCCCTCACCACGCCGTCCGCCAGCAGATCTCCACCGTGCACAGCGACATCTATGTATCCGCGCGCTTCGCCGGCTCCCCCGCCTACGCCTATGGCCTCGCGCCGACCAACTTTATCCTCGCCGTCAACGCCGTTCCCACTCCCGACCTGGCCTCGTTCATCCGCGAAACCCGCAAGATCCCGAACAACACCTATTTCCGTCTGAAAGTGATGACGTTCGACAACGTCCCTTGGGTTGCGACGATGAAGAAGAACGACCACTACTTCCCCACGGTCGAATTCGTCAAGGACCCGGACGTGCGCGAGGGTTGGCGACGGGTTGTCGATACGACTGCGACGAAACCTGTCGCCACGGAAACGAAAACTGCAGCGGGCATGAATGGCGCAGATGGCAAGGCACGCTCCGGCGAAGACGAGCTCGCTGTCGGCGACGGGATGGTCGATCAGGGCATGGGGTTGGAAATTGAAGGTCCAGCAGCGATGGAGGCAAAGTGATGGAACGCACACATGTTGTAGATTTACCAGATCTCTTCTCGTGAAACAGACGAGAAGAGAGAATCGCATCGCATCGCATCGCTCGTCCACGATCTCCCAATCCAGGACGATGTCTTACTGTCCACCCACCCACCCCCTCACTCGCTCACATACCCACACCTTGACTCACCACCTCTGTCCTCTCTACCTACCTACGCCCCATGTCCACGTCCCTGTGCACAACTGAACCATGCGCCGTCCACATCGTGTCCACTCGTCAGCGTACGATGAAACGCCGTCGGGTCTTGAACTTTCTTACCTTTGAGTTATTACGTAGCCTGACGTATGTAAGGTACTTCTTACCTCGTACACGTACGTACCTACCTTACGCACGCGGATGGCGCATGGACGTCTCCACGTCTCCACATCGACATACGTACATACCTATCTTACCTCATCGACCAAACGGCCCGCCTGTGTAGTAGTACCATTGGATTCTTCCAATTTCGTACGTAAAGTGAGGTCGATCTCTCTCCACTGCATGTGCCCTCGACACAAGTAAAGAAACCTTAGCTTGTAACCAGGTGAGATCGAATCCTTTGAGATTTCAAGTGGACGAAAAGTGATGAAATATGAAATATGAAGATAAATAAAATTCCTTGTCCACGCGCACGCTGTCTATTCTGCCCGACGAGTTGATACCCTCGTCTCATGTTATATTCCCCCTTGCTTTCTAATGTGTGACGCCCCGACGTGATACCAGAAAACAAACCCTTGCCAAAAGTCACTCATGCGCGTGCTCGTTCGTGCGCGCGCTCGCCTTCTTTTTTGTCTTTGCTCTTACACTTTCGTCATGCCAGACATGTGTCGTTCTGTCACCTCTTTCTACACATGTCGATTCGAGACATGCGCCGCAACGCATCGATGTTTCTGCTCTACGCACTGGTATCGGTGGCGAGCTCGGCGGCCTTGGTGCCCATGAAGCCCGGGGTGTAGTTGGTGGGAATCGAGACCAGACCGGCTTGGAGGATGCCGCCCAACAGGAGGACGGTGAAGGCTAGGACAATGCCGAGGATGATGATTCGTCGCAGAGCTGGGTGGCGGACACCGTAGTCGGTCCACGCACGTTGGCCTTGGCCAAGATACTCCTTCAGCTTCTCAGAACCGAGCTTGTAGTAGACCAGACCGCAGAGAGCGATGGAGTAGCCGAAGGCCTGGAGACCGGAAACGGGGTCGCCGAAGATGAACATGGAGGCCATGACGAGGAGGATATCTTTGAGCACGCCGGAGAGTGTCATGACGAGGGATGAAGTCTTGCCGATCTGTGGAGAGCGTTATGTTAGGTCAAATATCAACACAACACGCGCATCGGGAGAACTCACAAGGAACACGACCGAGACATTCAGCGCAAAAGCGCACATGGCGTTGGCCAGAAGGGTGATGTATCCAACCTGCTCGACATCGCCGAGAGTCATGCTTGGGACTTCCCAGAACAGGGTGATGGCACCGTTCATGACAGCGCAGACCGGCGCAAAGTAGTAGAGCGAGACCAGGGGGTCCATCTTGAACTCGGCACCGGAGAGCAGCTGCTGGACCATGACCAAACGCACAGCTTCGAAGATGATGCCACCGACTTGGAAGAGGAAACCAGTGAGGACGAATTTGATCTCTCCGAGAGATGCAATGACGACACCAACGACGATGAGGGAGACGTTGCCGAGTGTCTTGAGGGAGGGGGGAGCGACTCCCATGGTCCAGGAGGTGAGCAGGACGGCGATGGGCATGGTAGCCTGGGTGTTCGGTTAGCTATGTCACGAGACTGCCAGAGAAGAGCAGATCAGAGCATACCTTGAGCATCTGGATGAACGAGACGGAGAGGTAGAGGTAGGTCAAGTTACCGCAGATGAGCGAGAGGGAGAACATGACACCGATAGGGACGATGGTGCGCAGGTAGACGCGGCCGGTCATGGGGACGTTCTTGCGCGAGTCGAGCATGGTGGTGAAGCGGGCCATGAGCTGGGTCATGATGGTCGCGAACAGCAGATGCCATGTGGTGAGGAAGATGGGGAAGTGGAAATCGCGGGTGCTAAGGATCCATTTGTTGAAGAGGATGACGCTGGAGGAGAGGGAGATCCATGTGCTGGAGGGAAGTGGTCAGTGGTTGGACGTGAGGAATGGCATTGCTCGTCGTCTCGACTCACGCGATGTAGAAGGCCGGGTGCAGCGCTGCTTTGGGAGCTTCTGGCTTCTCGGTGGTTGGGTTGATGGTGGGCAAGGTCTCGGGCTCGGCGGCGACGGGCGAGCGCTCCTGCTCGCCGGACTGTCTTTCTTTCTCGTTCATTGTGACGGTGGTGATGGAGGTATGTGGATTCTAGCGTTTGTTGCCAGGCTCTTCTCTTATGATGGATGTAGCGTGAGAGGGTGGGTGGCAGGTAGGGAGGGTTCGGTCGAGCAGGGTCAATGGGTGGGCGAAGGCGGATTCGTGTCAGATCGGCAATGCTCCCAAGCAAGGAAGGATGATGTTGCGCGTGGAGGGAGAGTGGGCGAATGAGTGAGTGACACCAGGTATGGACGAGTGAACGTCCAAGAGGTTGGAGATGAAGAGGTGAGGTAAGAGGTACGGCTGGAGGTGGTCGAGAAAGCAGACGACGGGAAGAAGCAGGGTGGTGTGAGGTTGCGCAAGCTGAGGCTGGCTGGCACTACTACCGACACAGCGACGCGACGTCGATTCGGGGAGATGGCGAATGCTAAGTATAAGGTACATATCATTCACAGTTTACTACGACTATTATGAGACTAAACTTAAGCTTATGGCGAGGACGAGCGGTCGCAGGTGTCGGGTGCTGTAGTAGCAAGGGATATCTATTGCGTTGATCCTGTTCCATTTGCACACCTGGCCTACTGATGCGCCTTCATCAATCCAGATATTGTGTATAGATAAAAGACCACCGACCCACGTGCTCGATCTGACTTCCCGCGACTCGTCACGGCCAGCGCTACTGCACAGTTCATCACCTCGCCATCCGCTGAGGCGTCGGCAGACTTGAACCGGAAGCGACTAACGTTATGGTTGAGAGCGACGCGGCCGACGCAGATGAAACAAGCAATCCTTAGACCCTTCGCCCGTCTATTTTCCGCTTAAGCTTTTCGTCCACGCCCGGCCCAGACTTTGCCATCGTTGCGGCCACGGCGAGGCAGGATGAGACGAAAGATAGTCCTAGCATGACTATCCTGGATTTGTGGCCACGTTCCGACTTCTGCCGTGTGTGAGTACATACTTTATGCTGGATGGCGAACCGAGATCAAGATCTGGCCATCCAGTGGACATTTCAATGGCCGTGGTGCTAAGATGATGATATGATCGAATATAATGAGATATACGTCCCTGACATGGGATATCGCATCGCTAAAGTATAGAACCCTGTTATAGGCCCCTTCCCCGTCTGGAAACAGAGAAAAGGAAAGGATTGAAGCAAACCCCTGATGTGATAGAGCATCAGCCTCGGACCCCTGACTCTGCTGCTGCGATGTATCTCTGACCTCAAGACTCCTCCCACTGATGATCATCCCTGTACATTGTCTTCTCCTGGATTTGACGTCGATTGATCTGAGATATTCCCGGCCAAGAGACATTGGTCACAAGTGCAGCGCGTCATCCGTCTCACAGCAGTCGGTACATGGCGCCGCTGGCTCTGCACGACCAGCAGACCGTTGCTTTTTAGATGGCGTTTCAGAATCACCTTAAAATGCTCTGGACTGAACACAGTCGCACTAGAGATGAGACAGCGTGGACCCTGCGGTGGGCAAGAAGAATCAAAGGTGATTAGATTGATTGATGTGTGTACCTGGCCTGTACTCGAGTAGTGCTGCATGTGCTGTGCTGTGCTGTGCTGGTGGCGGGCGGTGAACAGCCCACCACCAGCTAGGTCACTTACTCTATCGATATCCGACATATCGGCCTCAACCCACCACTTGGCCACCTTCTTGCTTTCTCTCTTGTCTGGTGCAGTCTTGCATTCTCTTCCCATATCTCTTCATCCTCTCCCACACATCACCATGGCTCATAAGAGAAACATCTCCAAGGCCAATGGCCAGGAAATGTACGTCGAGCCCCTCCCCCCACCTCCACCCGACGCCCATTCGGCTTCGCCTCACGCACTAACACCACCATTCGCAGCGATGTTGATGTCCTCATCATTGGCTCCGGTCCGACGGGTCTGGGTGCTGCCAAGCGCATGCACCAGATTGTACGAATGCTCGCAAGCACAGCTTCCATACGACACCCCACATCTAACCTCAACAACAGGACGGTCCATCATGGATGATTGTCGACAGCAACGAGGTTCCCGGTGGTCTCGCGTCCACCGACATCACTCCTGAAGGTTTCGTATGTTGCGCCTAACCTCACATACTCACTCCCAACTCATCACTGACAACACCCTCTCCAGCTCTACGACGTCGGTGGCCATGTCATCTTCTCCCACTACAAGTACTTCGACGACTGCATCAACGAGGCCCTCCCTAACGAGACCGACTGGTACCAGCACCAGCGCATCTCATATGTGCGCTACAAGAACCTCTGGGTGCCGTACCCATTCCAAAACAACATCTCCATGCTGCCCAAGGAAGATCAGGTGTTGTGTCTGGAGGGCATGATTGATGCCACCCTCGAGTCAAGAGTGGCCATTGAGAAGCCCAAGGACTTTGATGAGTGGATCTTGAGGACACAAGGCGAGGGGTTGGCAGATATCTTCATGCGGCCGTACAACTACAAGGTGTGGGCGGTGCCAACCACCAAGGTAAGAAGACCGAGACAGCGATGTGATGGTAGGAGTATATGTCTGACTGTGTTTCTCACAGATGCAATGCCAGTGGCTCGGTGAGCGTGTCGCCGCACCCAACCTCAAGCTCGTCACCAAGAACGTCGTGCTGAACAAGACGGCGGGCAACTGGGGTCCCAACGCCACTTTCCGCTTCCCAGCACGCGGTGGAACTGGCAACATCTGGATCAAGGTTGCAGAGACACTTCCCAAGGAAAAGACCCGCTACGGTGACCACGGCAAGGTGGAGCGTGTCGACGCCGAGGGCAAGCGGGTGTTGCTTGGAGACGGCACGACCGTCAACTACAACAAGCTCATCACCACCATGTCCGTGGACCACCTCGTCGAGGCTATGCGTGACGAAGAGCTCATCACCCTCTCCAAGGGTCTCTTCTACAGCACCACTCACGTCATTGGTGTGGGTGTCCGTGGCGAGCGTCCTGAGCGCATCGGCGACAAGTGCTGGCTGTACTTTCCCGAGAAGAACTGCCCCTTCTACCGCGCCACCATCTTCTCTAACTACTCCCCTCACAACCAGCCCGACGCTTCCAAGAAGTTGGCGACCATGCAACTCGCCGACGGCAGCAAGCCCGCGAGCACCGAGGCCAAGGAAGGCCCGTACTGGAGTATCATGTTGGAAGTCTCGGAGTCAAGCATGAAGCCGGAGAACAATGAGACCATGCTCGTCGACTGCATCAAGGGCCTCATCAACACTGAGATGCTCAAGCCTGAGGATGAGATTGTCTCCACCTACCACCGCCGCTTCGACCACGGCTACCCAACTCCATCCCTCGAGCGTGAGGGCGTGCTCAAGCAGCTCCTCCCCAAGCTGCAGGCCATGGACATCTACTCGCGCGGCCGCTTCGGCAGCTGGCGTTATGAGGTCGGCAACCAGGACCACAGCTTCATGCTGGGAGTCGAAGCCGCCGACCACATCGTCAACGGTGCTGCAGAATTGACCCTCAACTACCCGGATTTCGTCAACACCCGCGTCAACAGCGAGAGGCGTCTGGTGGACGGCGCGCAGTTCTTCAAGAGCATGAAGGGTATCCGCACGGATGAGATGCCGTTGAGGCCCAAGAACTGAGTGTTGCGACAAATCTGCATGACACCGAGGCTGGGATTTCGAAGTGATGGTTGATGAACGGCATGATAGAAGAGACCGACGACGGGGACGGGCGATAGACATGGCTGGTTTCTGGCGAAGCGTCTGATTAGGTTGGAGATGGAGGCATACTTCGACCATACTTATACCGCCAATTTGCTCAACAACAGAGGTTGCTCAATTACCTAGCTATTATAGGGTCCCATTTCTTCGTCGCCTTGGTTCCTCTCCTGCTCCGAATTGCTGCATCCTCCTCCACCAATGACCGAGTCTCTCCATTTCGAAGCTCGAAGTAATCCCCTCTCCTCAGCTCCATAAGTAAGTCGTCGGTCTCGCGCGTAGATCTATCAAGTCGGTCGGTCTCGGAGAGGGAGATACTTATCTTACGCTCGGCAATAAGGTAAGATCCATAAGGTATCTATCTATCCATGCTAAGGTTTCGTCAGAGAGAGAGAACAAATCATCGTCTGTCTATCTATATATCTGATTGCCTTCTTGTTGTGGGAGAGGTGCCTTGCCTTACGTTTCTATCTCGGAACTTGGGAGGGGGAAGGGGAAGTGGAAGTCAGGGTTGGAGTTGGAGTGGAAGTTGGACTGGACTGGGCTGGACTGGAGTGGATTACATGTTATTACTGGAAGATGAACACGAAGACAGACTGAAGAGAGAGCATCGTAACCTTCCATAGCATAGCATCGAACCTAATGTGTATCTTGTAGTATCAAAGCAGCAAATAACAGATCTAAATGGTGAAATAGAAGTAATGAGGAGTCGGAAGGGAGTGCGAGAACGCTCGTCAAGCGCAAACTATTCAGACTTTCCCGAAGTGCAGGCAGTGTGCATGTTGCCAAGGTAAACTGAGACCTGCGACATGATGTATGTGTGTGTGTAAATTTGTGAGACGACATCGTTGATCGTCATGAGTAAAGTGACTGCAGCGACCTCAAGCCGATGAGAAGGATGTATGCGTGTGTGTGTATGGGCGTGCATGACACCACGCAGATAAGGTATGCACCACTTGCATCGAATCGCCCACCACGCCACCACTCTGCTTAGCTCGTCACATATTCGTACCATCAACCATACCACCCGTGTCTTCCCCACCAGCCTGGAAGAACTTCATCAAGCAACATCAATCATCATCCCACCTCCTTCAGCCTCTGGACACATCAATCACGTCTAGTGGTTGGCCTTCTTGTTGGCCTCGTTCTTGGCGTTGTGGGCCTCGTGCTTGACGTGGTCCCCCTTCTCCTGAGCGGTGTTCTTGGCCTGCTCGGTCGTGTCCTGGCCGGCCTTCTTGGCCTGCTGGCCCTTCTCCTGTGCCACATCGGCGGTCTCGTTGACCTTGTCCTGGCCGATCTTGCTGTACTTCTCAGCAGCTTCTTGAGTCTGTTGGATGAGGGAGGAGCCCTGCTTCTTGCCCTCCTCGTACTTGGGGCCAAGGATATCGGCGACGGTCTGGAAGAAGTCGGATGTGATCTTCAGCTGGGTCGAGACAAGAGCGAGGACGCTGGTCTGCAAACCCTGACCACGGTCCTTGTGGTTGGCGGTCTTGGTGTACTCGTCTGCGAAGAGGTCAGTCAGGATAGTCCAGGAAGGCAGAGAGGAAGTCTAAACCCACCATTCCACGTCTTGAAGACGTACTCCTTGCCGTTGTTGGCGACGGCGAACGGCCAGAAGATGTAGCTCTTGCCGGTCTCGAAGATGGTCTTGGTGTCTTCCTTGACGATCGGGAAGTGTGCATCGACCTTGTCGAGGCCGGACGAGGCGAACTCATCAGCCTTGGCGACGTATGGCTTGGCGTAGTTGTAGGGGCCCTCGAGGTAAGGCTCGACGGGCTTGCCGAACTTCTGGTATGCCCCGTCTACCAGCTCGAGCGACTTCTTGCCGTAGGGGTTTTGTTGGAAGCCATCGATGGTGTCGTGGACGATGGGGTAGGAGGTGACTTTGGAGATGAACTTGGAGCTCGAGTCGCCGTTGGTGATGGAAGACATGGTGCTGTCGGTTGCGTGAGGCATGAAGATGAGAGTCTGGGAGGTGGCGAGGTTAGGGAGGGAAACGATAAAGAGTTGAATGTCGGGAAATATGGTACAGCTCGACACGAGCAGGGTATGAGTAGGGCTGCGGGAGGGGGCTCGAAGGGGCAATGTGGGAGAGATTTGTTGGCAGATAGTCGAGCAGGCATGCCAACTTACTGAACGTGAAGGGGATTGCGTGAGGCGTCAGATGGGGCACGGTGGAGGAATGATAGGGAGCTGTGCCGCGTGTGTGAGCAGGGGAGGTGAAGGGCAGCGGATGGGTGATGTGGAGTGCATGAGTGGTGTGGCATTCAAGTTTCAGCGGTGCAGCTCATTTTCACGTGCTGCACATGTCATGGTTTCAGACTGGACGTACCGGACGATTACCGTAATGTGGTTGATAGGGAGTTGGGAAGCAGAATGGTCAGAGTGAAGTGGGCAGATCAGCAGGATTTGGTGGATGTGAGTGTGTGTGTGAGGAGGTGAAAGTGCAGAGAGACGCGGTGGTGGAGGTCTTGGTATCATTATTATGTTGAGGGCAGGTGCGAGCTGGGGACGATCTTCATGTGACAAAGGCGCATGTGTGTGGCTTGACCCCCGACCCCCGATCCACCTCGCCCACGCTCCAGCTGTCTCAACGTTCTTCTCACTACACCTGCCCATCCTGTACATCGATCCAGTACCTCACGCACTCCCGCCTTCACTGACCGTTTGCTGCATAGGAGAATCTACATGACATGCGGCATCCGTCAAGTCGTCCAGTCCATGGCCACAGGTTACCGGTACCCGTGCTGGTACTTCATCCGCTTCGGCATCACCCTGCATCGACATCTCCTCCAAACAGGCGACCAGCATCGTCCCGGATCCTGCGCTACCTTTCTTATCGTCACACCCTTTCATCTGCCATACCCAAGCATATCCAGTGCCAGGTTTCCAGGCAATTTTCGTCCCAACAGCTCAGGCAGTGTGTCCGTAGTCGATCCGCCAGTGCAAGCCTCTCCTGCTGAGTGTGCTCGATCAAGCAGATAATCGCCGACGCTGGTGAAGCCACAGGGAGGCATGTCGATGTCGTGATCGGAGTAGGTACCGATGCCGTTGCAGTGACATCGCGATGGGAACCTCTCGCAATTTCACCACCATGGACAAATAAGTATACATGTACTCGCTATAGCGACTCCACCTATATGCGACCCTGTTGGTGATGCACTCTGCGATCACGATTCACGGCTGGCTGCCTGAGGTCAAGACCTGCTCTGACGGACACTCTCCATGCAGTGTCACCAAGCTCGTATGTTGGCAGTCAACAGCTGCTATCACAGCTGCTATGCCCTGTCTGCATCGCCAACGATACTGCATGAAGCAAGGTATATCCATCACCTGGAGTGTGATCCGTATCGCAAACCACCATCACATCAGATGGAAGCAAATCTCGCTCCAGCGACGTCATCCGCGGTTTGTCGCTCCGAAAGGACCCGCATTTGCTGCGATTGACCACTCACATCCTTCCACTGCGCCACAGCATGTGAAAGCAAGTTTTTATTTCTGGTTCGGCTCACCTGCCGACGCGCCTTAGGTCCGGGATGTTTTGGCATGTGACAGTTGGCTGCTTGTCGTCTGCATGTGAACTTGAGTCGTGTCCAGCCTGCGTGAGATAAATCTCGATCTACTATCATCTATGGCAGTGCACAATCGCTACGTTCAGGTCAATCGACGTGTTCTACAGTGACTTATGCTCCAACCATTGGCCTTTCGAGTGTCGAGGCATCACTAACACCCCTGTCAAATATCCAGCTGCTGAAATAGCATACCTACTCTCAAACATGCTATCAGTGATCACGATCCTCATAACGCGAAGAGATGATAAGGTGAACTCGTGTTTCACCATACCAACGGTCGCTTGCGCATGGATGCCTAGTCGTGCATGCATGCTTGCACTGCGTCCCCGCTCTCCGTCCAGCTCTTCACCACCGCATTGATCCTACATAAGCAAATACGCTCGTCGTAGCTACCACCTTGCAACTCCGCGGACCCCTGGTCCTGCTCGTAACATGTTTCGTCTATCTCATCACCGCTTGCTGGGTCCCGTATCATCCCAGCTACCGTCCCCGGGGAGGCTGACCAGTCCAACCGGATCGTGCTTGGATCTAGAGCCCATCAAGCGCTTTGAACAAGATGGCAGAATACAGAATAATCAGCCCAACTTGCACGACTCCCACTGAGGAAGTGACAAGGGTAGCATATGAACTGATTCGAGAGCAACAGCGATCATCCTCACCCCATCCCCAACCTAACAACCCCCAAATGTGCAAACCGAGAGGTTGCTGGCATCTACTTTCCCCCTCCCTCCCCTGGTCTTCACGCATCTCAATCCTGGTACTGACAACGTGGCCCGCCCCACGGGACATAGAGGCATGCCGAGCCGTCTGGGGTGCTTCCCTCTCGTCTGCGACGGTACGGTACTTGTAGGCTTGCGCTTGTTTTTCTACCTGCTGCGGCACGATGGTAGGGCCGGAGATCGTGATGCTTTTTCCCCACATGCGGTACCGACAAGGGGGATAAGCAGCCAAGCGCTTGGTGTTGGACTGTACGCGCCCATCTCGTTTACATCCATGGTGAGGGAGATGGTGGAGGAGGTGGTGATGACATGCCTGTTCTTTACACGGCTGGGCACGGAGTCTACTCCGGCTCACGCTTTACAACGGATATGCTTAGCCTTCCCATGCTGCACGCAGCACCTTTCATCTTCGTAATGTATGCCTATCTATACGACGTGCAGCGTCTCGTCATCACCACTCCGGATAACTCAAGATCCTCATCAAACCCCCTTCCCCAGCCTCACCGTCTCGCCGCCCTCGCCATACCACAACGTCCCCTGTCGGCACTCCAGCCCCTTCTCCTCCCCAATCACCCATTCCCCCTCCGCTGTCCAGTACTCCCGCTCCAGCCACGCATTGATCTCCTCCACCACCCGCACGTACCGCTCCATCTTTGCCCGATCGACTCCCTCCCCCTTCTCCCCAGCAAAATCCGCTCCTGTCACGAACCGCGCAATCGTCAGGTGCGCAGACGGGACCACATACCGGCTAGCGACCGTCACTCCCGCCGCCTGGGCCTGGCTGAACAGATCCTGCCTTAGATGGTGGTACGTATAAGTCGATTCCCCACTCTCGACTCCCGTCGTCGCAGCTGGCACGAACGAGAGCGCCAACGCCTGCGCGTCGTAGCTCAGCAGCGGCCGCACGAGATGTGCCCGGTGCGTCAGCGTGTGCTCCGTCATCGCCACGAGGTGCGGCTGCAGCTGCGCCACCAGCGGCGCGATCTCGTCTGCCCGCCGCGAGTGCGTGATCTCCAGCGCCGTCATGTGCATGCCGGTGGGCGGCATGAGCCATAGATCTGTGGCGGGGGGAGCGATCAGTAACTTCTGTCGTTCTTCACGAAAGAGGAGAGGATTTGTCCTTACGCGGCGCCACAGCACGTAACTTCTCCTGGATCGCCGCGATTAACGTACGAATACGCGCGGGCGGCCGCGCCCAGAATACCAGACAGTGCCGCCAGTCCTGGAAGCCCGGCTCCAGGCTCGGGTCGTGCAGCTTGGCGAGGATCTCGTCGATCGTCACGCCGGCAAAGTCGGGGGCAAGCAGGCGTGCTTTTTGTTGCGCGTTGCGGTTTACGCGGTGCGTGGCGTAGCGGGCTTGGATCTCGGCCTGAGATGATAAGGGGTGGTGTTAGGGAGGGAGACGGGGCCTGGTGCAGTGGGAGAGGGAAAAGTCGCTGACCGGATCATTGTGACAGGATTCGATGAGGTCGGAGTAGGGATTATCGGTGGCGAGGGAGGGTGTGCCACTGCCGGAGAGGTCTTCGTAGAAAGCTGCCATTATTGAAGGAAGAGGTGATTTAACGTGAAGTGGAGCAGGAGGGGTCATTGGAGCTCTTACGCTCTCATGAGCGTGGCACAGAATTCTCACGGAGACGATCTTCTACTATGAAGGTGACGAGCATCACCTAGCATTCCTGATGGCGTCTTTGTTGCTTTTGTACATGTATGTCACGCTTGGAAGCCCGCGTCGCTAAGATAACTTAAGGTATAGCCATTCATGGGATGTGGTGGAGTTGGGCATGGATTTAAGGTTTGGTTCCGCGAAGTGCTTCCGACCACTTCGCGTCTCCCCAGACGCGTCGCCTTGATAAAACGCCAGCAATTCAGGGTCATGCAGTATTCACATCGGACTTTGCCTTAAGGACATTGGTAAAAGATTGCCATATAGCCGGTAGACTCAGCAGCATGCACATCAGTTGGACTTGGACCTTGCGGTGGTTTTCTTGAGGTTACAAGAACCCACCACGTAACCGCACCGATGGCCATCTCACGTGCTTCGTTGAAGAGGCAGGGTTCGGAGGAAGTCGATGGTCCTCAGTTGACGCCGAAGAAGCAGAAGACGGGACTGCGGACCGCGGACGCTGTGCAGACGCACAATAAGGGTTTGAAGCAGAGCAAATTGTTGTTCGTGGCAATACCCAAACCAAAGGCTGATGAGATCTTAACGACACGCATCGAATCGGGTTCGGAGTCTCCAGATCCAATCTCTGTCGCGGCTCCAACAAGAAGAATCAATCACGATGAGGTCGAAGCGATTTTGGTTTCCGATGTGATCAGAAGTTCAGTCGAACAGACTAGACCGACGGCGATAGATTTCTGGACGAAGACTAGCACACCAAGAGCAAGCAAGTCCACTGCGCAGTCCGGCAGACCCGCACGGAGAGTCTCGCGGCCCTCTTATGTCGATGTGCTCGTTGACTCGGACACGGATGTGGACGAGAAGCCACGAAAAGGGCGTCATGCCTCTGGCCGGGCGATCAGCGATGATGAGGATTTCATGGTGGGAAGCCAGAACGAACAATCTGATCACGAATCAGAGGATGAGGCACTTCTCGATGCCGACGAGTTTGACGAAGCAAGCTCAGCAACAGGGTCGGACGACTTTGCCTCCGACGTCGATCAGCCTAAGCCACGGAAGGGAGCAGTCGCAAAAGCGAAACCAAGCGCGGTCGTCGATGGGACCGCCGTCAAAGGTGCTGGTTCTGCGAAACAGATGGTACGATCGCTAAATCACCCGATGAAGAACATCAAAGGTCTCGATGAAAGCGCCCCTCCGCTGCACAAGATTGATGAGATCTTCTCGGATCTTACCCAAAAAGCGTTGGATCGAGGGTTTGAGAAGTGCTTGAAACATCTAGATGGGCGACCTCTGCGTATAGCTACCATGTGCTCTGGAACGGAGAGCCCTCTTCTCGCCCTAGAAATGATACGCGATTCTCTCAAAGCTCTGAACTCGCAAGCACCAAATCTGCAAGTGCAGCACATTTTCTCGGCGGAAATTGAGCCGTTCAAGCAGGCGTACATTGATCGTAACTTTGCACCACCCGTCATTTTCCGCGACATCACGGAGTTTGTTGATGCTGTCAAGGAAGACGTTCCGATGGCATTCACGAATTACGGAGGAAAGTTCGAGATTCCGGGAGACGCCCACATCCTTATAGCAGGTACCTCATGTGTCGACTATTCCAGACTGAATAACAAGCAAAAAGGCATCGCTGATGGTGGTGAATCTGGGAAGACGTGGCTCGGAGCCAAAGCATATTGCGAAAGATTTCGGCCTGCGATTGTGATTTTCGAGAATGTCGGGTCGGCAGATTGGGATCAAATGCTTGAGAACTATCGTGCTCTCGATTACGACTGTCACGGGATCTTGGTCGATACGAAGCATTACTACTTGCCTCAAACGCGACAACGAGGTTACATGGTGTGCTTCGATAAGACTCGTGGAAGCAAGCTGCGTGGCGTTAGCGAGCGATGGATCGAACTCATGCAAGAATTCAAGCGACCTGCGAGTAGTCCTGTGTCGTCGTATCTGCTACCCAGCGACCAGATCGTCATCCGTCAACAAGCTCACGAAGATGATGCCGCACGAGATGTTGACTGGACTGCTTGCGAGTTGACACAGATGGACTATCGTTTTACCATGGGTCTTGGCATTGCTCGACCTTTCACGCATTGGCAGGAAAGTGGAACCATGCTCCCACCGGAAAATGGCAACTCGCAGTGGTTCCGCTCGCAGGTCGAACGAGTGAAGGATACTGTGGACTGCTTATACCTTCGCAAAGCTCTACCATCGAATGGCGCTTACGATGCGCGGTACAAAACGCGCCTCGTCGATTTGTCCCAGAATGTCTACCGTAACGAAGACACCACGCCTTTCGGGATCATCGGCTGCATCACACCCAGCGGCATGTGCTTCGTGTCCGATGCATGTCGTGTTCTGACGGCAGAAGAGACTCTTGTCTTGCAAGGCCTTCCATTGAGCAAGATCTCTTTCACCACAGAGACTGGCGTGCAAGTGCAAGATATGGCTGGAAATGCCATGTCGACGACCGTGGTTGGTTCTGCCATCTTATCCGCGCTGATTAGTGGTTTCGAGGTGATCCAACCTGAGTGTGACAGTATTGCTGAACCGGTCGCGATCACTAATACACGGCTCTGTGAACGACAGATGACCAGTGTAGGCGTGAAGACTGTGGAAGACGCACAGGAGCTCGACGCTCAAGCTCTGTTCGTATCTGCTCGTCAGTCTTTGCGTCGATGCTTCTGCGAAGGCTCGCATGGTGTTGCGGAAAGACCTATTCAGCAATGCCGTAAGTGCAAGCATACAACCTGCACTGCCTGTGGTGGTAACCCAAAACATGACTATGGAGCTGCCGACAGGACCAGGGCACATCTACTGCCGAGTCAATTCTTGAGTGACTTCAAGACATCATTACCGCTGGTGGTGGAGTTTGACGGACTGAAAGACTTGTTACAGCTCCCGTCGTCGAAACCTGAATATCTGAGTGCGGTCCGTGATGCCGTTTCGTCCGTCTTCAACTTCCTAGCCGTGCGCAGAACATATGGGTGGACCATCGTTTATACTGCACCCAAAGCGCGTCTCGAGCTGGTCATCGAACAGGACCGCGCAGAGTGGCGTTTGTATGCATTGCCAGCAGCGACATTACCCACCAACTCATGGCTGCGCAAGGCTCTGCTCCAAGCTGTTGCAGTGTCTGATATCAGCACTAGCACCTCACTGTTTGATGGCAAGTGGTCATGTAGATCGTCGACCGAGCAGACATGCAAAGCAATCATAACACCTTCCGAACAGAAAAGTCCAAGCTGGTGGGCACGCAATGGTATGCTTGACCTGCACAATCATCAGCAGCATGATCGACTGGAAATTCATTTCTCGGACGACGAGGAAAAGCTGTTCGAGGCTCCTATCAGTGGTGTATATGAGCATCTGCCAGATTGCGGAAAGGCGTGTAACAGTTTATACAAGCTTGTGAATCGGGATACCGATCAATCTCTCTATCTGTTCCTCGACCCAACCCGGACCGGCAGTGAGACCGCTGACGAGTTTGTTTTTTCGTACAACATCGACCAAATGGAATACGAGGAAGTACGTCGTGTTGTGGCACGTCTTGAGCCCCAGTGGAAGCCATGGGATGCCTTTGACAAAGCGCATACGAAGTCACTCGTAGGGAAAGCCGCATCTGTCAAGGTTACTACGAGTTGTCACAATATACCACTGAGTGTCACACTACGTCCACGACACGCTCGGCTGGATATCCGCGTGCCGACGCACGAGGACAGTGATTCGAGACCTTGCAATGAGGCTACTTCGCTGATGGAGTGTGACTGGATGAACCCTTCGGATATCACCGCTCTAGACAGGGGCGAGAATCTTCTTAACAAAACCGATGACTCGCATTTCATGTTGACCTACACCTGGATGTTCGAGGCTATTCGACGACAGTTGCCAGACGAAGGCTGGAAGCCCCTGAAATTTGTTGCGCACGATCACGGCTATGTCAACTGCACACCAACCAAGCCCGCGCTGAGATGGAAGATGCTCAGCCATAGCAACACCATCAAGCCGTACGAAGACCCGACGATGGCTGCCGCATACGAGCGGCAAATGAAAGCTAGACCGGAGCCGATCGTGCTGCATACTGATGTGCGAGCAGACAAGATCTCCGTGAAGTTCGGAATCAACTTCGGCACCCTTGCGCATCGTGCAATGGCTCGTCTTCCATCAGACGCAGATGCCAAGTTGACATGGAAATTGTACACAGACAGCCACGCTTCACTTGGACGGGTTCTACCTAAGTTCAAGCTTGCGGACACGGAAGACGCGGTTCACGATGATGTCCAAGTCGTTCTCAACAATCAAACCAGTCTCTTTCCGAAGCAGCGAACGGCGCTTGCATGGATGAAAGCCCAAGAAGCTGGAGTCTCTTGGACAGTCGAAGAGGCTGAGGAGGCCGGAATTCGACAATTGGGGTGGCATGTGGAGCTTCGTGCGCAATCGCAGATACAGGTTCGCGGTGGCATCTGTGCGGATCATCCTGGGTTTGGCAAGACCATCACCAGTCTCGCATTGGTTCAGTCGGAGCTCGACGAGAAAGATCCAAGATCGATATCAGCAAGCATGCAGAGCAGACCTGAAAGTGATGGTCTCATTCCCATTGCTGCGACACTAATCATCTGTCCAACACCTTTGGTTCAGCAATGGGTGGACGAAATCCAAGACAAGCTAGGCTTTTCTGGAAGCTCAGTCTTGTATATTACATCCTTACCAGCACTCAACACGAAGACAATTGAGCAGTTCAAGCAGGCCAAGATTATCGTGCTCAACAAATCCGTGCTGGACACGGGAGGGAAATATGTGGAGAAGATCGCGAACTTCATCGGAGCTCCTGGTCCTGCTGTCGTCAAGGACAGAGCTCTGTCGCAGTGGCTCAACTTTGCCAGCGCAGAGATCCCTCGAAGCCTCAAGATCTTGACAGAAAACGGCACCAAAGCGCTTCGCCAGCATGTCGAGAAGCAATACAAGGAGAACCTTCGGAGTGAAGAGTTCAAGGCCATGGTTCCATCTCGACGACTTCGAGGCAATGCAAATGGCAAGGCGAATGCCACGAAGAGTGCAGCAGCCACAGGAGCTTCTGCTAGTGTAGACACCAAGCTGATCGACACGCCCTTCTTTGAGATGTTCCACTTCAACCGGATCATTGTAGATGAGTTCCACGACTACGAGCCAAGAGAGTATGCTGCTGTTGTCGGACTGCATGCAGATAAGCGTTGGGGTTTGTCCGGTACTCCTAGCATTGGTGACTGCTATGACGTGGCAAAGATCGGAGAGCTGTTGAACATACCCATGCGTGTGGGAAGTAGTGCTCGCGGCATCATGAAAAGGAAGAATGCCGAACGTCGGGACAAGGACCTTACGAGCTTTGAACAATTCGACCTCATGCGATCAACGCCATCACAAGCCCTGCAGTCACGCATTCACGAACAGGCCCAAGAGTTCCTTGACACGTTCGTTCGCCGGAACATCATGGACGGTACAGCATTGCAATACACTGACCATCTCGTCCCTGTCAACCTTGATACTGATCACCGCGCCCTGAACTTCGAGCTTCTTCAACATCTCAACTCTCTTGACATGCGGATCAAGAAGGGCAAGAAGAAGAGTGCGTCGGATCGTGAAGAGGTGGTGCACAGAATGGTAAACATGTCGTATACTGCAGAAGATGCACTCGTCAAGACGGCTGCATTTTTCGGCCGTGATGCCAATACTGTAGATGCTCTATCTGGGCTGAAACATTATGCCGACATCCGTCGTGATGAGGTGTCTGGACTACTATCTGATCTGCGCAAAGCGATCAAGTCTGCTCATTTAGGCGAGCGAGCTGCATTCGAGCGGTGGTCCTGCAATCTGCGGCTTCACCTTGGCGATCGTCAAGTCATTTCAGATATTGACCTGATCTTGAAAGACCTCAAGATCAAGCTGCCAGAGCCCGGCATGAAGAAGACGGAAGCCGGTGGCAAGAAAGATATCACAACCCAAGCGAACGCTCTAGTGAAGCGGCTACGAAGTGCACAGCGATCACATCGATACTTGTTAGCAGTCCAAGAGCTTATGCTAGACAGTGTTCCGTCGCAGATCTGTACTGGTGCCAATTGCAGTGCGGGCGCAGGCACAGATCTTGCAGCATCCGCGTTATGTGGTCATGTTATCTGCAAGGAATGCTGGAAACATGTCAACCTCATACATCAGTGTCCAGCTTCGGGATGCTCGAGCACAGTGAACAAGTGGAATCTGTTGTGGAAGAGCCAGCTCGGCAACGGACAGACCTCGACACCCTATGGCGCAAAATTAGAAGCAGCAATGAATTTGCTCGAGGAGATCCGCGCGAAAGGTGACCAAGCGATCCTTTTCGTGCAATATGAGAACCAGGTCGATGAGGTCGAGGAAGCATTGCTATCGCGTGCCATCCCTGCCATAGTCGTAAAGAGCCCGGCCACCGCTGGCGCTCAGATCAAAGCATTCCGCGAGAGTAGCAGAGATACCGTAATCGTCCTCAACGCTTCGGACCAGACTGCCGCCGGTTCCAACCTCCAGAACGCCAACCATGTCATCGTCCTCGGACCTCTGCTGCGCAACGACCAGTACGAGTACGAGAGTACGATGGCTCAGATGATTGGTCGTGTGCGTCGCCACGGCCAGAAGAAGCCAATTCATGTGTACCGCATTGTCGCGCTCAATACGATTGACGTCGATATCCTGGAGCAGCGCGAACGCCGAGCCGAAGCGCTTGATGAGCGTGGAGCGCCTGTGTCTGTCTTACCAGTCCCTGGTCCTGGTCCCGAGCAGCTGAAGGTGGAAGGCACACAGCTAATCCGTGACGAGAACGGGCACTTCAGCTTGAGACCGCGCTCGTGGCTGGTCGGTGGCCATGGGCGCGGGGAAGATGGCGTAAGCGAGGGCGAGCTTGTAGAGCGGACGCAAGGCCGAGTGAGAGTGAGTGGGTACGAGGACTTCTCCTCATTGATCAAGTTCTCCAAAGCTTTTGCAGAACATGGGGATGAGTGATGATAGATACAAAAAGGGAGGATTGGAGTGGTGTGTTGTCAAATATGCCCGGTCTGCACAGAATTAGGGGAAAGAGTTGTTCTTGTGCGTGTACAACTAGGATATCTTACGCTAATTCTATGGAGGCATTCTTCATACATATTCCGCCAGGATGAAACCAATACCACCATTGCCAACGCCGTGCTATGCATATCAAAGACGCCTGACGTACAGTCATAACATGAGTTTCCCTACTTTTCCGTCGCCAGCACCATTTTCTCCCTATCACTCTTACGCTTCTGCTCCTTTAGTCGGCTGTGTTTGCGCTCGTTCTCTTCTCTCCGCTTCAAGCTGTTGAGTTCCTCTCGCTTGATCTCGCCAGCCTTCTTGACTTGCTTGGGCACATGCCTGTGGCGAGCTATTCTCTTGATCTCCGGCATGTGACTGTATCGCTTCTTCAATGCCTCATCGTACTCCAGTTTCTGCCGCTGTGCAGCGCTTTTAATCCCTGATCGAGCGCTTGCGTTCGCTCGCCACAGCCGCACATTCCCGTCGTCCGAGCCTGAGACCACATATTGGTTGTCGGGTGTCCAGCAGCAGGAGAATACGCGTTGCATGCGCTTCGTATGGTAGACGTCTCGGCTGTGCCCAAGAGAACGGGACCACAGACGAACACTGCGATCGTATGACGCGGAGACAAGCTCTTCGCCGGTTGGAGAGAATTCCACATCCATCACTGCCGAGACGTGATCTTTCAAAATGTTAAGCGCTCGTTTGAGGTTGCGTGAATCGAAGAGGTAAATATTGTGGTCTTCGTTGGCAACGGCGAAGTTAAAGGCTTCCATGGGGTTCCAGCTTATGGCGTTGGAGGAAAGGTTCAGGATCGATCGATGAAGTGGAGAGGACGTACGCAAATCATACAGTACGATCGAGCGATCGGTGGCTGTTGAGGCAAGGAGGGAGGTCTCGGTCTGGTTGAATGCAACGCTCGTGATTGTGTCGACTGAAGTTGGCCATGCGAGAGTCTGAGTGGGTGTCGATGAGGGTCGTGAGAGGTCATATATCGATATGACGGAGGAAGAAGCAGCAAATGCAGGTTCTGTCCGGTGACGAGTGATCCCTGTAAAGGCGTTGTTGCCCATCCAGGTTGCAAGTGGTGCTGAACCAGGCTCTGAATTGTAGGGGTCGTAGAGCTTCACAGTTCTGTCTGTACCACACGACAGCAGCTTCTGGTCTTGTGTCCAGCACATGCCCTTCACAAGATTCTCGTGCGCTTGTGTATGCCATACTTCGTCCTGACTTGGCAAATCCCACACTTTCAGCACTCCATCTCCACTCCCACTCGCGAAGCGTTCTAGAGACTTCGGATCCTTCGCAAGCGTGTATACACCGTCGACGTGACCTCTTCCTAGTTGTGCGACGAAGGGGGCGGCGAACATGCGTTCCATCTTGGTGGCGTTCAGCGCCCGAGTATACTCTCTTGCCCTCTCAAATGGGTGGAGGGCAGGATCCAGATTGCGCGGTTGACGGGCGACATCGCTACCTGGCGCCTGATAAGAGGCGGTCGAGCGGGAGAGAGCTTTGATTTTCTAATTACAAATCATGAGTATTTGTTCTGGCTGATCCACGACCCAATACATACCATTGCGACGACAACGACATATCTTCAACGATTGATACGGGAAGTCCTCTAGAAATTAATTGTTAGGCTTGAGATATAAGGTTAGATCCGCTGATCCGTTGACTATGACGCCCGCTGCCGCCGCCGCTATACCTGCCTTGTAATACATGAGGCTCAAACGACGCGCACGAGACACTTGCCTGAACACACCTTGAAGCAACATCATCTGCTGTTCGATTGTCATTTGCAAGACATATTACCTGCGCACTCAAGAACTCACGCCGCGTCATACCTCCACACGAACTGCAACAGCATAAAGATGGCGGCAGAAGATAATGTAAAGCGGTTGGAGGAGGCGAAACAACTCTCGAAAGATCAACCAGCGAAGGCGGAAGCTATCTACCAGAGCATCTTGTCAAAACCGCCAGGTACCAACGATAAGGCGGTGCGGGAGTTCGAGAATGCATTGATGGGACTGGGCGAGCTATATCGAGACCACAAACGAACCCAAGACCTTGAAAACCTCATCCAACAAACACGAGATGTTCTTACGAGCTTCGCAAGGGCAAAGACAGCTAAGCTAGGTAGGTGACTCGCACTGGAGCATGACAAGAGCCATACTCAACTAACAATCACCCAGTCCGCCACCTTCTCGACCTCTTCACTTCAATCCCAAACACCCTCGACATTCAGATCTCCGTCACCAAGTCATGTATCGAGTGGGCCGTCTCGCAACGGCAAGGGTTCCTTCGCCAGGGTCTGGAGGTGCGATTGGTCGGCCTCCATATGCAAAAGCAGTCCTACTACGATGCGCTTACACTCATCAATGGCCTGCTGAAAGAGCTCAAGCGATTGGACGATAAATTAGTGCTGGTAGAGGTCCAGTTACTCGAGAGCAGAGTCTATCATGCGCTAGGCAATGTCCCTAAAGGTCGCGCTGCCTTGACTTCTGCACGGACAAGCGCAGCATCCGTATACTGCCCTCCACTTCTTCAAGCCGGCCTCGACATGCAATCAGGCCAGCTGCATGCCGAAGACAGCGACTTCAACACTGCTTTCTCGTATTTCATTGAAGCTATGGAAGGCTACCATTCTCAGGACGACCCAGTCAAAGCCACCTCTGCACTACAATACATGCTTCTGTGCAAGATCATGCTCAATCTGAAGGAGGATGTCGATCAGCTCATGACCTCTAAGCAAGCACTGAAGTATGCCGGCAAGAATCTCGATGCCATGAAAGCCGTCGCTCGCGCCCACAACAACCGAAGTCTAGAGGAGTACGAGCAGGCGCTCCACAACTACCGCTACGAGCTCGGATCTGATCGTTTCATCGCATCGCATCTTCGTCGTCTGTACGACAGCATGCTGGAGCAGAACCTAATCAAGGTGATTGAGCCATTCTCATGCGTAGAGATCAGCCATGTTGCGGAGATGGTCGGACTGGACGTGCAGCAGGTAGAGCGAAAGCTGGGTCAGATGATCCTGGACCGCGTCATTGTTGGCGTGCTGGACCAAGGTGCTGGCGTACTGCTTGTCTACGAGGAGGGCCAAAGAGACAAAGGCTACGATGCGGCCCTCGACACCATCGACAAGCTGTCGAACGTGGTGGATGTGCTATATACAAACCAGGCGAGCTTGCTGGAATAATGCAGCGTGGGGCATGGAATAGCTGTAACGACTCGGAAGCATTAGACTCGCCATAGAGCCCAACGTAGCATGATGTATACTAGTGCCGTTCTGTCGGTCACCAAGCGTGCATCACCGGATGTGCCTATTGAGTGTGCCGAGAGTGAGGATGCTAACTGATCTACAAAGTCATCGATGCCAGGATTGCAGAAGAGATCAGAAGACAATGCACACAGCCTTCAGATCCCCCACAATCTACACGTGGACCTTGACCACTTTACGAACACCCTCAAAGCGCTCGAATCACGACTGCACTGCGAGTCACTGGAAAAAGGAAGATAGATTGATGATCAAGACTGAATGTCAAGCAAGAATGGTTTTGGTTCTTACGTATCAATAGTGAGCTAATTCGGCTATGCTGCCGGTCATGCGGTGGTCGTGAGGTGCGCGGCTGAAGCGTTGGATCTTTGGCGTACAAGCGCGGCTTGATCTATGGTCTTGTGTGAAGCAAAAACAGTCTGGCCCCATGTCACGGGGAGACACAGACACGCAGAAGCGGCGGAGACTTGGCGCTCAATTGCATACTCGAAGTTTCGAATTCATGTTGGGCACGCCCTTCAACAACGACAACAGACTGCTTCCGATTGTGCTGCTGGGATAGCCCTCCGCCTCCTCGATTGACAGTGTTGACGGCGTAGCAAGGCCGACCAGCTGACGGCTCATCAGCCGTACAGCTCGACTGACCGTGAGTGAAACTTTCGGTTCTTCCACCACAGGCGGCACTTCTTGCGCTCGCCTCAAAGCCAATCCGAGAGCTAGGGAGACCTTTCGGTCTACCATATTGCCGAGGACTTGCACCTGCTCGGAGGTACTGCCGAGAATAACTTCGTGATCAAGTACACCTTGGGCGCGTTTGAGCTCCAATACGGACAGGCTACGATGCTGCGTGTGATGTAGTGTGCGACCACCGCGGGCGTCCGCTATACTGAGTGCAGTCAACAAGCAAGAAAATAAGCCAGAAGGAATCACGCGAGACAGCATTGTGCTGCTCTGGTGTGATCTTGTGGGATTCAACCGTTGCAGGTACCTCAGAGGTTCACCCGATAGCCACGCAATCCGTTGGCCCGCTTTCACTAATGATGATCCCTCTGGGATAGTAGGGATCATTGAGAACCTATCGACGTGATGGGCTGCTGGGAAAATCGGGACACGATGGTCTGGAGAGGATGGGCATATCTGTGGTGCTGAGTTCCCGATGTCAGGGAGATCGTCGATAGCGTCTGCAACAGTCACATGTCGAAAAGGAACATCGTCCTCACGCCGCATGCCGAAAGCCTTCCCATTGCTGCCTTTGCCTAAATTTCGGCTAAGCTGTTGCGCTTTTGGATGTGCATGAGTATAAGCTGGTGTGTTGAGAGGTGTCATATTCGGCGCCGTCGCAATGATGAAGATTCGAGACCGATGCTGAGAGCTGCCGAAAGTCCACGCGTCCATTAGGTGCTGCTGTACCTGGTAACCTAGAGCAACCAGACTCGCGATTACTTGGCCGAAGACATTCTGATCCTTGTTTGGGCCTGCAAGAAAC
Organism: Microcyclospora pomicola; assembly: GCA_002786065.1. Classification (NCBI taxonomy): domain Eukaryota; kingdom Fungi; phylum Ascomycota; class Dothideomycetes; order Capnodiales; genus Microcyclospora; species Microcyclospora pomicola. The sequence goes on along the minus strand of NHNY01000029.1, from coordinate 96,897 downwards.
GTCATCTCTACAACGTTTTCCAGGAAAAGGTACTTTGGAGAGTACAAGTCGACGTAGGAAATGACTGACGCGACCATAGAAGCATTTCTCCTCGACTTCTCGCTCATCTTGCTACGCTGCATTGGTGAGAAGCCTGGACACGGACTTCCAGCTGCTAAGACATCAATCTGTCCTGGCCTTGCAATTCTGGTCTTGCCTCGTTGCGCAAACTCGTGTCCAGCAATGGCCTGATCAAGATTGTCATTGACAGAGCCGAGGAAGAAGCTTGTCTTGGCCGTCTTGATATGATTCGCTCGATAGCTGTTCAACGCAATCGGTGCGAGATCAACAGCATGGGTGAAACCGACCGCTCCACCTTCTTCGAGTCCACGATCCAGATTGCCTCCGCCGCAGAATATTCCTAATCCCCTCAACGGGGGATTTTGATCGAAGTCAGGCTTCCACCCTTGCTTTGGCAATGGTAAAGAATGGTCCATGATTTGTGTTCCCTTCAGCCGCACAATGAAGAGATCCCCAGCCCCTCCACGATCGTACGGGACTGGAATCTTGTCTTTTTGGTCCAGGAACAGCACTTGGCATTCTCGTATGATATTCGAAGGACTAGCAGAAAACGTATAGTCTGTTATAAGTAGCTCGTTGGCGACTGCGCACGCGTCCTCCCTCTGTGCTCGTCGCAGCTGTCGAAGCTGTACCGTACGCTGCTTAACGTTGAATTCGATAATTTGTGCTGGCTCGAGCCAATTCTCTGCGGTCTCTGCATCCCACATTCGTGTAAGAATTGTATCGTTGACCTTATACCTGCTGCAGCATTCTTCGAAGACGCCATGCTTCTTGTTGCAGCAACATGAAAAGTGTTGTGGCTTCAGAGATTCGAAGTATTGCTCGTCGTTGTGATGGACGGTGCCGAACTTCTGTCGCACAAAGAGACCTGGTGTGGCTGGAGTGTCGTACCATGATACCTTAACAGTCCCAATGCTGTCCTCAATCGGAAGGGCATCATTACCACATGAGCAATTGTCCGACATAAACAGCTCGTTTGCATAGGGATAGTACGTGTCGGTACCCATGGTTGTGTCATGTGGGTGGTACAGCCAAAGAACATCGAGCAGTGTCCGCTGCTCGTCATTTACCTGCTCCGATCTGACGCTCTGCACATAGGCGTACCAGACAGCTTGTGACTTTGTCTTCCAAGCACCGTGCTCCTCAGCTAAGTAGCACACGACGTCCCCAACTTCAACATGGACTTGGGCTGACACTGATACCTTCCTTTGGCCTGCTGCTTCTGAAAGACTGTCCGGCGTCGGCGTCGGTGTCGGTGTCGGCGGCTGCATAGATCTAGGCAAGATGCCTTGTGGCGTGAGTTTCAACTCGCGCTTGAGCTGCCTCACTCTCTTAAGCACAGACTTGTCGCTGATCTGCCTAGCCTCCATCTGGTCGGCAAAGTACATATCCTTGAAGCAATTAGCAGCAAAAGGCGTGACAATCGTCTTTTGCTCTACCTGAGGCTGCGTGGGTATAGCAGTTAACCGGTAAGTCAAGACCTCTTGCCATATCGGATGTTCGTACAGCTCACTTTCTGAGCAGTCAGAAGAGTGTATGCCACACCATTCCTTGTGTAAAAACTCGATGTTGGCATTCACAGCTGTGCGAAAGTCGATTGTGTGTGAAGCACCATTGGAACACTGTTCAAGCCACACCCTCAAGGTAAGGGTGCCTGCGTATTGCGTCGAGATTGCCCCGTAGAAAGCATGTCGGAAGTCCTCTAGTGTTACGGCATCATGATTGAGTAGATAGTCAATGTAGAACTTTGTGAATTGCGCCACCCAGCGAAAAGGTTTGTCAAATCTCTCGTACAGGGCTGAGGGTCGCCCAAGCTGATACCACACGTTCATTCGCGCGCCACAAGGCGTCTGTATGCACAGCCTCTCACGCACATCCACGACTTCATCAGTGCCGTATCCATCTACAACAAGGGTTTTGAATGACAATCCCTGGACGTAGTGTCTGGTCGAGCCGCATGTCAGTACTCCGTCGAATAACAAGCAGGGGTATCCATTCTGTAGCAATCGATCCAGAGCCACCAGCTGCTGGCTACGGATCAAAGGCTTCTGGGCATCGGGGTTAGGGATCGACGCAGCTCGGTAAATGCTGAAATCTTCAAGCACGAAGGTTTCGTAATCTTGCCCCCTTGGGCCACCAGCCAGCTCTTTGTCTTCAGCAGCAGCATCAGCAGCTCGTAGAAGGTGCTCCAACGCCGTAGACTCGGGCACACGCGGGAAGGGCGGTTCCCAGCCAGCGTACGCTGAGTTTGGGAAAACTGGCATGCTCTGTCGTACATGGCTGAGTTTTCTCCTCTTGGACACGCGTCCTCCATCAATATCCTCGTGTGAACCTTCTGTGAACGCCTCCCTGGCTTCACTCGGCTCATTGTCAGACTCTGGGCTCGTAACTCTTGATTTCGACTGGTTTGAATTCGTGTGTCGCGTATCTTCGTTGGTCTCCTCCTCCTGCTCCTCTTCCTCACTGTGGTCTTGAGACGAGGATTTCGATTTCCATGGGTATCTCGGTGTAGCAACCGTTATGCAGTCCTGGACATCGTCCTCGTCTTCCGACTCCGCACAATACATTTCGTAGTACGGCATGGTTTGCGTTTGACCAGTAGAATGCGAAGAAATCTCAGGATGCTCGCTCGCTCAAATACTGCAGCAGTGAACCAACGCAAGAAGTCTCATATGTTGCGGCTCATGATCGTTCGTCTTTTTTCGCGGCATTGGACCAGGCGGTCTGGTGCGAACGACAAGCCATGTGACGAGTCACAGTCGCGGATACATGCGTGTATCTTTCCTCAATTGAGAGCAGGCTGGGTCATTGGCTGAGCATATGTATGTGTGATGGTAAGTTTGTATGAGGACAATGGAAAGGTAAGGAATAGTTGCTCAATAGAAGTGCTTGTTCGTGGAAACGATGAAGGTGGAAGTGACGGTAAGTGAGAGATGGCGGGGGAGCGCATGATGAGCTCAGTCCTATTGTACTTGCCTGCGCACCACAAGCACATGCGTGCGGTAAAGTGAAGTGGTGGCCGGATGAATGACACCTAAGTGAGGCAAATTTCAATGTTTCCATTCACCACAGGTGAGAGGAAGGAGGGAGAAAAGGCGGCTCGCAAGTCGAGCTATAGATGGCTACATGTACCTTTGATGATGGAGCTATAGCTTGGCAACGGCATATGACGGAGTAGAGTGGGTTGCGGACATTGTATGTGTGAACCATCAACACGTTGTAACTTTGCAATGAGGAACAGTTTGAAGTTTCACGATGATGATCAGGAGTAGTTTTGTGATTTTCTGCCTTGCGTCACATCGTGAGCCTCCCACCATTGCTAAATGCTGGACTCGTCTCCACCCACTGGCATGCAATGCAGCTCATGCACCCAGCTTCTCAGCAGTAGCCATGAGACTACCAATGAAAGTCACGATAAGCCTGCTGCGCAATGCCGTGATGTCCTCCGGAACCAACCAGATCGTAGCACCCATCTTTCGTGCAATCGAGATGGCCAGCTTAGCATTTGCGTACTTCTCATCATCTGTTCGGCCAGCAGCCACAAGATCGTAGTCGACATACGAGCTCTTCATCCCGGACAGGACGTCCAATAATGGAATCGCAGTGGCCAAGCTAGAATCCTTGAAGCTGCGAATCTGGGATTTGTTGCCACCTTTAGCGGCCTGCCCGTTCGCCCATTGTACCATGTCCGAGTCGGTGATCTCACGCTTGCCGAGCCGTTGCGCCAGAGATGTCAGGGTGTTTGTGATATCCCTGCGCATCAACTGCCACACCATACCCAGTGTGAGTGTTCGTTGTCCGTCCGTGATATCGGCACCTTGGATGCCAACAAGCGAGAAGCGGTTCTGCTTGCCAATCTCCACGGCGTAATTTGTGTTCTCCACTGCTTTGAATCGAGACATTCCAGATTTGATGGTGAGATATTGCTCGTCCGGGTCTTGGGACGCTGGCGTCACAGCATTCGCCGGAGGTTTGTTGGTATGTCTCCAGTTGACTGATCCAGGAATAACCTTGTCGTATGCTTGCAGAAGGACTGTGCCATCTTTGAGATCGTCGAAGAACGATACAACGGCCGGCTTGACATCCAAGCTGTTGAGCCACAACGTGAAGACACGTGCCTCGCGCTCGCCTTCGGCATCAAAGTCCTCGATTTCTGCCTTCTCTTCCTCCGTGATCGGATCAAGGCCAGGGTGGTTGTTGAACAAGTTGGCAACAAAGGCTAAGTTGAGTTTTGGATTGCCTGCGACTAAGGAAGTGGGAGTAAGGAATTTCCGGCATGGCGGGTCGAGGGCATCGGCGTTCTGTAAAACTTGTTCGGCACGCTGGTGGAGGTCGGATGTTTGGAGCGGTCCGCGCGAGCAGATGGAAGGTGCCAGCTGGTTCAGTAGTACGGTGTAGTTCTCGCCGTCTTGCACGTCCTTTGAGAAGTTTTGGACCCTGTCGCATCGGTTAGCATGTTGATGGCCCTGCTTCAATACACGTTTATACTTACTTCCTGTGCCACTTAGCGTTCTTCAAGTGGTAGTTGAACCATCTGAGCAAGATCTGTTCTGGCGGCAAGCGCAAGAATTGTTCCAGTGTCTCTCCGTCTTCCAGCAAGCGGTACAGCTCGGGATGCAGCTTGATATCGATTTTGCCCAGCAATCCTCGCCTGATGACCTGCCAGATCAAACCCAGAATCAAATGCTCGCGCACTTCAATGATGTCCCCACTGCCGATGTTTACTACACTGCAGCCAATTCCCTTTGCCGACTCAATCACGATGTTGTTGTTCTCAGTCATGTGGAACGCGTTTAGAGTCTTGATCTTCTTGCCAACTCGGTTCAACACACGTTCGTCGATGGTATCCGGCACACTGTCGTTGATGAGCTTAGCGAGCACGAGACCGTCCTTGCAGGCGTCGAACATCTCAAAAGTGTCCAGAGGGAAAGGCAGGAGGTGTCCAATATCAGGATCCCCAGCCAGTACCGCGTTGATGTGGGACGTGAAAGCAGTACGCTCGTCTTCGTTGATGGTGTGCTGGCTGCTAGCCGTCGACCCCCCAACCGTGATGCGTCCACCTCCTGTTCCACCACCTACGCTGCTCTTGCTTCCATGCTGCGGCGCAGATGGAGTGGGGGCCTGAGCGCTGCTGAGACCTCTCGATCGCTGGGGTCCGGCACTGACGCGTTGCTGAGCGGTGCTGCTCTGTCTCAGACGAGCGATGAGATCCACATAATCGTCCAGCTCGACACGCCGCGAGCTGTCCAGTTCGACCTCTTTCAGCGCCTGGCGGACCACATCGTATGGTTGCCGTTCGGTGTTCTGGACGGCCTTGATCGCAGTCGCCTCGTCGACATATCCTCGATCATCGACGTCGAGCTTGCGGAACGCATCGGTGAGGCCGAAGATGTCGCTCTGCTGGAACTGTGGGTATTTCCTGTGGTATCGGTCAGTTTCTGGCTGCTCAATGCGGGCAGCGGGGTACCGGATCTCTCACCTTTGCAATTTCAGGACATTCATGGCGGGCAATCAATCGGATCTCTGCGTGATATAGGTTTGCTGGTCTCGCGACGACAATTGAGAAGAGATATGCAAAGCGGGAGCCTAAGAATCAGAAGGATGAGATTGCAGTGCGCGTGAGATGTTTCAAGGCATGACGAAACAGTGGCTGCGCAGCATCGATCTGGTGGGGCAGCGACGTGTGGCGGATGGGGCTGTGTCAAAGCCCGACTTCACTTCATCCCGACGTCTCTTATAGGCGACATGTTCGAATTTAACATGAGCCATTGCAATAAGAGACTTGACAGCGTGCGCTGTGGATACGATAGAGCTCTCTACGATAACTGAAGCTCGTATGTGAACTGCTGAAGCAGTCTTTTGTCAGAAGATGGGTTGACTTCAAAGCATCACTTCAAATCCGCTTTCTATCCCGAAGACTTCAGCACTCTCGATGCTTCTGTGCTGATATCCAGCTAGCATGATGCGTGATCAGGCGTCCTTCCTCTGCATATCTGATACCCAGTCGGGTCTGCTGTTCCCAATGCTTTGTGTGCGGGTGGATACAGTCTTGACGTCGATTTAATGCTGCGTCTTCTCAGGCCGTCGAAGCTGGACTTCCTGACCGACTGATCTCGCCAATGCGTGGTACACTTCTGACAACACTGACATCCCACATCTGTCCGCTCCCGACATCGTCGACACCTCTCATCGTTTCTGCGGATTCGAGCTCTTTCGGCCCAGCATTTCCCAGAACCTTTCTGTTCATGACGAAGTTGTCGCGCATGAGCGTGCCTGGTCTTGCCATGCCACCGAATCGCAAGAGGGCGCCTTTGAACTTCCCTTTCCAGCCGAGCCTAAAGCGAGGATAATGGTTAGCAGGAATCGAACCGCAAAGATGACATGCAACATACCAGTCTTGAACGCCCAGCACGACCGCAAACAGCGTTGATCGCTCCCAGTCGCTTTCCGACGCGCTCGAGCAGACAAACCACGCCGTCTCACGCATATGTGCGTTTGCCTCCGGCCACTTGCTTCTCCGCGCTTCTTCGTCGAGCCGCGAAACGACTTCGTGGCGAATCTTCGCCGCCATGATGGCATCGGCAGTGAACTCGGGCGGGCCGTGGAGATTGAGGATCTTCGCCGAGATGCGGGCGACGAAGCAGCGTCTCACGCCGATACTGAAGTACACGCCGACGCTGTGCTTGAGGTCGACGGCGCCGATGCGACGCGCTGCTGGAGAAGACATGTCAGAAACGTACGTGCCGCCGCAGTTCTCGGGCACGTTGCGGAAGGTGGGAGGGGTAGCAAAGGCCGTCAGCGGCATTGGCAGTGGCAGCGGCTCCGGCGGGTCTCCGAACGGCAGGCCCTCCGGTTTCCCGGGGCCGTCTCCCCATCCGTTGATGGTCGACTCCTTGCGGCGGATGACCGGGGCACGACGTCCGGTCGACGCCGCGCGGGAGATGTCGCCCGACGGGCGGAGGAGGGGCGCGGCGGCCGGTGGTGGCATGCTGTGACGGACGATGCCGCCACGGCGAGAAGCGAGGGGAGAGAGGGGAGGGAGGGGACCAGTCGGCGGAGGAGAGGAGGGAGGGGGAAAGCCAGACGAGAGCGGAGCGGCCATGGTGGTGGTGGTGGGGAAGACGGCAGAGGAGACGGACATGGCGGTGGTGGTGTTGCTGTTGTTGTTACTGTTGCTGTTGTTGCTGCTGCTCTTGTGGTCTGTACTAGCTCAACAAGAGCAAGAAGAAAGAAAAAGACGCGAACGCACGAGCAACAAGTCCCATGAAAGATGAACCGCATTGGCGGCTTCGGGCTTCGCAATCCTCACTTTCACATTCACCTTGACGAAACACTTTCACATGCAAACTTCCCACCACGCGAGAACAATACCAAGTTGGAAAGAGGGCTTCCTGTAGATGGAATTTATATGTAAGCGTTATATACAGGAGATGATCAGATATATCACCACATCAGCAGGAGCACTTCCAGGGACCGGCAGTGCTCCGCGTCCGCCGTTTTGCTTTGTTGAAGCCAACCAATTGGCCCTTGAGAGGGTGCTTTCGTGGTCCTCAAGACTTGATATATCCTGTCTTCCTCTGACGACAACGGTCCGTGTATCGCCATAGATCCGCCAGAGTGTGAAGGTCGAGCTGACCAGTCGGATGGAGCTGAGGATTGTGTGTAGGCGCATGGTCAGCTTTTGCTGTTCAAGCGAGAGTTACGTAGTAGCCTCAGACAGAGCACGAAGCACTTCGTTTCCTGCGGCGGCTCTGCTGCTAGGTCATGCGCATGGGTTCAAGGTTTCCATCTGATCTGTGGCCTGATTCCCATTATTAGGCTCTATCGACCTTCGTAGGCTTGGCTGCCTCGATCGCGCCCTGGTACGTTGGAGCAGAATCTACCCTCCAGTGGCAATCTGGAGTTGGGCTGGGAGTGAGGATCACAGAGATGGTGCGAGAACAGCTCTTGCCGCTCATGAAGCCTACTCTAGGTAGTGAGGGCATGTTTGCATTCTTCGCTGGCCACGGCGAAAGTGATTAGGATGGTCGAATGCCACTGAGCGACCAGCATTCGGCGTCATTAACTCGCAGAACCGTATGAGGAATTTAGCATGCGCCATAATCCAGTATTACCATCGGTAAGAGCTGTTGACGTGCGTGGTTCCGTTCATCATCGTTCATCCGTCAACGGCATCTGCGGGCCTGGGCCCTTTCAACTCGGCACCAACAAACACATCCCATCTCCTCCCGCCCATCCTCTCTCTTGCTCTCCGCTGGCGAACCAGTTTCTCGGCCGCTTGTTTCAGCATGACTTTCGGCGGCGCATAGCTATCCACGCGCTCGTCAAATTCTCGTTCCAATTCATTTTGCGTAACGCGCTCCATCTCGCTCAGACTCTTGCCTCCAGGCACATCAGCTTGGCCACGCCATCCCCCTTTCTCCCACGCATCCAGAGGGAACGTCTGCAGACCGTCCGCGACGTTCAGACGCTTGTACCACGTATTCTCACCCCGGGCGAACGTGCGCATGAGATGATGCTGTTTCTCGCCTTCGGTGTACTTGATCAGGACATTGGAGAAGACGGCGCGTTTCTCTAACATCTTGGTCACGAAGCTCAGCTTGCCGAAAGGCCCAGGCCACGCATCTGCGAATCCATCTGCTTTTTCGTTCGGACGGCCAGTACCTACGGATAGCAAGAGTGCGGGGATCTCAGCTTTACCTTCGTAGAGAGAGTGGAACTCGCTGAGAGCCGCTCCAGAGGGATTGTTCTCTCGAATGCCACCATCCTTGAAGCTCTTCACCACCATCTCCCCCTCACGATTCGGTAGTGTGTGGCTGACCATCTCAAAATAAAAGGGCGCAGCTGAGGTGGCGCGCGTGACTTTCCAGATCGGGAGTTTGTCGGCACCTTCGTTGTAACGTGTAATCCAGTTGGGGGCGTCGTCGGCGTAGTAGTGTGCGTATGATCGCAGGAGGTAGGCCTCTGAGATTTGCTCGTCATGAGTCGCTGTCAGACAGCAGCTTTGACACACGCGAGGCTCGTCTACGTCAAAGGGATCGTTTGTCTCGACCTCCCAAGGATGCAGGTCGTTCTTACCATCACAATTGACGTGCTCATAGCAGCGACTTGCGACGATATCCTGCACAGCCTTTTCGAGAGGTTCGTGGTGATATTTGGTCATCAGCGGCACGCTGCTACGTTTCTTGCCAAAGAGGTTGTCGCCGACACCTCGATATAGATCCAAGCCCTCGGAGACGGTCATGCGGAGACGACCTAGTATGGTTGCAATCAGACCGCCTGTTGATGTGCCGTACATGAAGTCGAAGTAATGGCATGGTAGGAGTTCTTCCTCGGACATGGCCTTGCGGAGCGTCACATTACTGGTAAGCTTGTCTTTTCCGATGGTACGTTCGGCGGGTGCTCCTTGTCTCCTGGGAGACTGTGCTTCTGACATATCCGACGCTTGAAGGTCCCCGAATTGAGGTAGGAGGCCCGAGCCAGAACCAGACATGTGGTGTTGATATCCTGCGGGCAGCTCCACGCCGTATTGTTGCTCGACACCCCTTGCGTCATTCGAAAGACTCTCGTGCAGCCGCGCATCTCCAAGTCCGCCGCTTTCACCTGCTGCAGAACGACTGTCCTGCCGTTGCGCAGCGGCGTTACTACCAAGATTTCCTGTGTTCCCTCTTTCTTCGATTTCTGATCTCGCTAACTTCGCTTCTTCCTGCTCCTTCTTCTCTACGTCGTCCAGCCTTTCCTCGCACAACCATACCTCATGCATCAGCTCTTTTAGTATTAGCATACTGCTGTAGCCTCGAATCCCTCCTCCGTCCAGCGTGAGGATACAGGGCGTCCAAGGATCTTCCGAATCTCGTGCCCATACCCGACCAGCCTTGGCCGAGTCTGCAGTTTCTTGCCGCCGACGCGATGGAGTTCTCGAGTGACTTGCTGCACTCGCGTCGCTATGCTGCAGTACTGGCGGCAAGCTGGAGTCCATGGCTGGGGGCGGTCGGGGGCTTAGAAAGCCCCAAGGATCTTGCGGTATCGAATCCAGCTTGTACGGGTCTCGCAGATGAGATGGCGGTCACAGGGTACTTCTTTGTCTGAGCCACAAGTCACTCCTACTGCAATCAGGACGCGTTTGTATTAAAGTGATGTGGAATGGTGTCGTTCGTGTTGGTCAGGACAACTGCGTTTTGATGTAGGGACGATTGGTGATCTGTCTGGTGAGTGAGATTATATGCTGCGGACAGATCAGGCTACCCTGTACAGCTGGACAATGAATGAAAAGTATCTAGAGGACAGAATGGCAACGGCGGAGGGCCAAGGTGGGAGAGCAGACGATGATAGGCAGGACAAAGGGCGTCCCCAACCGGAGTGCCAGTGTATATCAAGTCGACTGCTGACTACTTCGTGTCTTCGTGTGCCAGTCCCAGGCCAAGTCACTTACTGTAGGCTTCGTCGATCCCGTCTGCCTGCATACCGTAATAACAAGCTGATGCATCATCCAGCTCCACTATTTACGATTTGGGCGCGTGCCATCCCGTACCGGACGATCGCATGAATATTCTAAATGCATAAGAAAGCACGTGGAACCATATCATCATGTCGATTCAAGCGCCACGTCGAGGCAAAGAACGATATGACTGTAGGCTTGAAGCGACCGAACAGATACCTGAGCAATTTGAGGTCCCCGATGAGAAAGAGTGCAGCCATTTGCACGGAGTACAGTCAGATCCTTAGGTACCACCGGAAAGCTTGGTTGAACCTGGCGCAGGTTCTCGTGACAGGTACTAGTGAGTGTGTGACAAAGGGTCTCATTCAGTAAAGCAACAAATCATCGACCTATGATCACAGGCATTGAGTGACGCATGCGCATGCACAGTAACACCGTTCATATCAGTATCAAAATCGGGCTATCAATGCAACAGACATGTAGGTATGCCGTACTGATTCTCGGCTGTACCGTAGCGGAATCCGGAGAGGCGACTGCGCCACACTGCAGACATGGATGCCAAGCCACGCGGTGACGATGCCAGCACCTTCTGTCCACCACCAGAACATCACGCCTGCCCAGTAGAAATCAACGGCCAGCTTCACTCCGTACCTACGGCTACCGTCGGTCAGGCTGAGTCCATTGCCTACTTGTGTCTCAGTCCTGCCTCTCCCTTCCTGCCCCATAACAACCATTCCACTCACCTGAAACACGCAATCGCAGGGCCACCCTACTCAGCTGATCACTCCCGACCCACCAGCACGACAAAGGAGTCACCGCACCCCGTTCGTCCGCAGACTCACGAGCCCCGCTACCCGGTTCTGTCGGTTTCTCCTCCGCCGCGGCGCACGATGAGCGCGACTCAAATCGACACGACGCTGTCGCGCAACAACCAGACTGGGCTGACGGACTCCACCCATACCTCGTCCACCAGCAGTAGCGCGGAGCGATATCGTCTGGACGAGTTCGACGACCGACCGATCCTCCTCTATGACTACCGGGGCAACTTGGAGACTTCCACACAAAGAGAACTATGTTCGCGCCTTGACAAAGGTAAGCTTGCTGTCCACAACCCAAGGAACAAAGCAGATTGCGTACGTCCTACTAATCCTACCGCGCAACCAGATTGGAGCCGTCGCGTGACCCGGAAACCTATACCGCGCGGCACCTCGTACATCGAAGTGAAGCGTCACGATCTCTTTCTCCCAGAAGAAAAAGCCGAGTTCGAGACATACCCCAACTTCCACTCGTCGCTGGCCTCCATCAAGATCCCCTCGCAGGCGTATTGGAGTCGGTTGTTCTTCGGCAACTACGAGCAGCTATACATTGTGTCGCCGGAAACGAGCCCGGGTAGTAGTCTGGTAGATCCTGACAGCAGAAACACGAGCCCGACCGCCGGTTGGGACCCGCAGAGCGAGGCGAGAGAAGAGTAGGCTTTCTTCCTTTCCATTTCCGTCCTGTGTAACGGGCAGGGCGTGTCACGATACCCACGAACGGCGCTTCATTAACGTCCACACTTGGAATTGGGCAGGATTGGAAATCAGACAGCGTCTGCTTCACTCGACTGGCTCTATTTAGCACCGGTCGTTCAAGGCGCGAGTTAGGTATATCGGATTGTATTCGGATTTCACTATGTAGGACGACCAGCAATGACAAAGATGTTTTCCATCCGCTCGTCTACCGTTCAACCCTCCAGATGTCTTCTAAGCTTCCGCATACCTCAGGTCGGATGTTCAGATGCTTTGTAGCTTGTCATGACACCTCGACACCAGGCTCGACCGCAACCGCATGCATCTCGTGATCATTTCATCTTGCCAGCCTCATCCACCGAGCCAACAATACCACACGCATACCTGAGGTGTCCTTACCGAATGCCGCCTGCGCCGCATGACTGTAAAGCACGCAAATGCCCCGACCATGACTCATCAACCTAAGGTACTCATCACACCTTGGTGATGCGTCATGGAGGCGCGGTGGTGGACGTCAGGTTGTGAAGGACATAAATCCAACAAATTGTGCACGCGTGGAGAACAGCCATGCACGTTTTGATGTGCAGTCACATAAGGCAACTTAACTTAGTCGGCGATCAAGAGTCATAGCTCTATCGCTGGGCGCTTAATCACTCCCTCAAACGCTGCAGGGGAACGAACGATCATCCAATTATAGCAAAGCCCAACATGCAATATGAATGCCAACCGTCGTGCAACAATGACTGTATTCTGCCATCGCAAAGGTGGGGGCCGTTCAACTTCTGTCCATAGAGTCCGCTTCGATGCCTCCACCTTTGTTCGAATTCTATACCATTGAGTTCGACTGTTACACTCACAACCCAAGCAATGGAGCCGCTTGTTCTTCAGCTCGAGGAGCCGGGAGATGACCCGCTAAGTGACAATATCTTCGACATTTTATCGAATGCCCTACAACCAAGCTCCCCCTTGTCAGCGGATGAAGCAGCCGCTCAGATCACGGTGCTTCTTCCGAAAGCAAACCCATACTCGTACGAAATGACTTCGTTGGTGATGACTTGCTACGAGATTGCTGAACAGACACCGCACAATCATCCTTCGATGGCCAAACTCGTCACCATCCTCGATCTATGCCTCAACTCGGCTAGATTTGACGGCGCAGAGGTGAGCTGTGGGTTGAGAAAGTCACCATGTAATGCGGAAAAACTGACGACTGCTGCAGGAATGGGCTAGATACTCGAAATTGTCAGAGACGTTGCGAGATTGGTGGAATAGTATGCACAGCTGTGATCACTGTTCCAGTTGATAACTTTACTTATATCTCAACAGCCAGAGACGCCGACCAGTCCCCAGCCAAGTATATCAACTTCCAGACCTTTGTAGCTCTCGTCATCGAAAGTGGTCTTATCGAAGGATCAGTCCTTCCGATTTTCACTGTCACATGTGCTCTTGACGAAGCAGAGGGGAAAACGCCAGATGGACGCAACGCATGCGTACAAGCTGCGATGCGGTTCCTTGTACTCAGAGGTGAAGCGATGTATCGAGATCTCACCAGCGACGATACTCGTCAGTTCTCGAACCGGCCACAGCACGAACGACACCTCTCGGAGGCCGATTGGAAGCATGACAAGTGGCGGCGGTGGTACGAGCAGGTTCGCGCCATCGCCACTAAGCATAGCATCGACGATGAGAAGACCAGCGAGTTTAGTGAGGAAACAGTTGAGCTTGCTGGTCAAGCAATGACGGTCATGGAAGGCATAGGGGGGCTCACGACCGGCTGAGCTGCATATTCGTCATCCATATCCATCGTTGACCGACCGCCAATCATGTTTTGCGGCATTCGTGGCAGTGCCCTTACGTGAAATATCATCGACCAACAACCTTTTCATGTACGGGCCGCCTGATCCCAAGGTGTCTGTTTCCGGAGGCTCTACTCTTGGAGCCAAAGCCAGTGGATGTGCAAGAGTCGAAGCAACCAGTGCAACACGCAGCTCTTGTATGAGCGCATGAAGAGTGAATCTCACATAGAAGGCCGCTCAAAAACGACCGCGCCGTCGAAATCGAATGCCAATCTCGTGCGCATTGTGCACCACTACAGGTTTCTTCCAGCCTGCCTCTTCCCTCCCGGTTACAATCATCTGCACGTGTAGGTAAGTTGACTCATCGATCGAACCGACATCACTGGGAATGAGCTGCGGCGGTTCGAAATCACGTCGACCGATAGGGTCAAATACCTTGTACTTTTTACGTGAAAATCTCTTGAAAGCATTTTCATTCTGACGAAGGACTCATTGTGTCAGAAGTGGAAGCAGAAATCCAGGCAGGACTGGACCATAACATCGGCTCAGGCATTGAACAATGTCCTTCTTCCTCCCTACTCAACAGAAGCTGAGTCGCGAGGCTCAGAATGTGTCTTTGCTGCTGGCAATTGATGCAGGCTACCGAGTGTGCCTTGCGAAGTGGTTCGGGTTCAATTCTAAAGGCATCACAGTCATTGGAGGCGTGCATTAGTCGGATCCGATAGAGCAACTCTTGCATTCAATGGGTCGGACGAGACCAGCAATTGAAGAAGATCTTCCTCAATCGAGTCCACCTCTGCATCCGATGGAACCTCTTCCTTTCCCTCTCTAATCCAGCAGTCTTCAACCCGTCCGTCCATGCCATTGCCGCCATCGCTTTACCAGCCAGCTCAACCGTGGTTTCGCTATATACACAAGTCGTCTCGTCGCCATTGCCATTAGTACGCCCAGCAGCAACCGCCCGAACTTCCTCATACCACCCGCGCCAATTATACCACCTCCAAACCTCAGCATCCATATGCCGCTCCCACCGCGGCCGAATCTGAAAATGTCTCTCACAAGGCTCGAAAAAGTCGCGGTACATCTCGTCGCTCCGGTAGACGAGATAGCGGATCGCCGCTTGCACCCAGGCTTCACGTCCCGCCGGCGTGTGTCCTTCCCTTCTTACGAAAGCGAGCTGCACGGTGTAGATCGGAAGCACGGGGCTCTGAAGCAGACCGTGCTCGAGCACCTGAACGATGAAGGCGTTGTAGCGGATGAACTTCACGGGAGATTCGTCCGGATCCACCCCTACATGATGTCGACGAAAGTCAATGATGACATCAGGGTGAGTCGGTGATATATTGAACAGAACGTACCCTCCCACTGAAAGTACATCGTCTCGCCTGACTTGCTGCGCCGCCCCGGTCTCTAGAAGAAGCCATCAGCTCCTCCTCTACCGCCGGCCCAAGTATCCAGACATCCCCAGACCTGGAACATTCACCTTCGCGTCATCCAACCACGGCGATTTCAGGCAACGATCGAGAATCGTCGCGAGTTTTGCCAGCGACGGATGCCCATCCGGGATCTGTGCGCTGATTTCGTAGCACGTCGTCATGAAGTCGTCGACTTCACGCGAGCACGGCTCCCCTTGAGGAAGAAGAGCGATGATCTGCGATACGGCGACTTCTACTGATGGAGGAGACTGATCATCCGGCTGTAAGGCGTCGGCGAGGATGGCGAACACCTGGTCGCAGAACGGATCTTCGCCGGGGTCTTCAGGCGCGAAATGTAAGTGTTTCGCTTCCATGTTTGACATGGTGTAGGATTGAATGACAGTGGCGAGAATGCATGCCCAATATGAATGTTGGATATTAAGGTATGATCGAAGATGAGTCTATGGCATGTGGTGAGGTGAGTCAGGCGACCCCCACATTATGTTGCTGTAAAGGTACTGTTGAAGGGGGCTGTGCCACAATCTATGACTCTGGATCCTTGTCCTGAGAACCACATGAGGTAACAACAAAACATGATCTCACTGGAGGCCCAAACTGTTTTTCTAGCAGTGGAAGCCGAAACGTGATGTGGCAGGACTCTTCAGACGAATTGACACCTCGTGCTTCAGATTAGCTGCATGAAGTGGAAATCAACGTCGGAGACTCGAGGTCAACGTGCTAGTTGTGCAGCTACATACAGGCATACCTGAATACTATGATTTCGGTGATCGTAAGACTAATAAACGTATCAATTATTGATTACCTGCTTGTTCAATATGACACCCGAGTTCTTTACAGTCGTCATGTCCAACTTCAAGGCCCATTGTGGTCATCCCCTGAACGCCGTCCCGTGTATATTGGACAGGATAGAAAATACACAGTATCATCAATGGGTGATCACTTTCATGACTTGCAACAACAGACCGAAGATCAAGCCTTTACTGACTTCCGGCATCTGTAAGCAGTCGAAAACTTTGCCCAATGCCTCACCACTAGCTGCGGCGCCCATGACGCTGGTCAAAGCTTGCGGCATGCCCTTGGTGACTAGCAGCTTTCTCGCCTTGATCCTCAACGCCTCTTTCTGCTCTTCGTTCTTCTCCGGATACTCTTTGTTCCACACATCCAACTCTTCTTGAGTGGGCAAAGCGTTCTCACGAAGCTTCTGAACCAAGGAAGCAATTCCTGTATCGGAGAGATTGTCGTCAAGCAGTGACTGCTGCAGCATATCACGGATGGTAATCAACTGTGGATTGCCAGGTCTGAGCAGGAAGGTCTTGGCGGCCGTGAGCAGGGTGCGACGGATCTGCCAGGCTCCGGAGAGCGTGTAGAGTTCTGTGATGACAGCAAACATCAATTCAATGGCGACTGATGTTTCTCGTTCGGTCAACGGAGCCTTCGGCTTAGATTCACTCTTCGTACGAGTATGTGTTGGTGAATCGTCTGTGGCTGGGCCTTCCACGGAAGTCGACATTCTCGGGTTCGTGGTCGATGATCGGAATGTATCAGTGCTTTTCCGTGCGATTTGTGTCGGAGACCCGAAATCGTCTGCTATTTCTGAAGGTGGAGGAGGTAAGTTCAGCGGAGCTTGCATGGCATCGGTAGCGCTGCTTATTTCCTGTGAGATTGGTGGTAGCGGTTTTTCTGCGTAATCGACAGAGCGGGTCAAATCTACACTCGCTCTCTGCGATGCTACACTGAGCTTGGGTACGGCATCGACACTAGCTAATCTCGTTAAGGTTGGCTTCTGCTCTGGTGGACTCTGTACCGAAGCATTGTTGCTGTCTTCGCTGTGTCTGTCAGGACCTGCACTCAACGAGCCCAAATAACTGTCCGGTATGAATGCTTGATTCGAGCTGGCTCCCCCTTGATGTGCAGGACTTTCCGGAGTACTACTTCGCCCAGGGGTCGTCTGCGATAAGCTTGCCTTCTTACTCTGTGCACCCACAAGGCCAGCGACTCCACCAAGAACGGACTTGCCACCACCGGCTACTTGTTTGGGTGCTTTTGTAAGCACATTCATCATCTCGCCACCGAACTTGCCAAAAGCATCGGGAGTCGGCCATCCAAAACCTTTGCGTTCGCTAGGTGATTTGCTGAGACCCAAGTCTTTCTCGAGAAAGCGCTTCATGCCTTCGCTTTCCGCCAAAGATTGAAATCTTACAGCATCTGTAAGATATCGCTCCAGCTCTTGCCTGAGACTTGCTTTGGTGTGTGCTTTCCATTTTGGTAGCTCCGCATGCGCGTTCGTGAATTGAGGAGCACCAGTAATGACCGAAATGCGTCTCAGAACCTCGTGCAACATCTCAAAATCGGCGTACTTTCGTGCAATCATCCATCCAGCAAATGCTGAGTTGCTAGGTTCGATCTGAACCAGATAATCGGTCGTTGGTTTTGCTTTAATGGATGACCGCTCACCAGGTACGCTATCATCAAAAATGGAAATGGTAGCATTAAGTAATGTCAAGACCGGGCTGGGTTTTTGAGGCGATCTTGCTGGACTTGCTGCCAGTGCGGTCGGCTGTTGACTTGGCAGTAACTGGTCGAAGCTAGTAAATTGACTATGCGAGGCTGCCGCTTTGGGCGAGTCACTGTGTAGTGGACTATCGGGAACAACAGACGACCGCTTGCTCCAAGTGGTAGACTCATCGTCTCGTCGCTCTCTGTCGCTTTCGCTGGATGTCGGGGTCGCAATAGCCACGCCATCAGAGACATCTTCAGTGCTACTTCTGGCAGTTTGTCTTTCCTGCTCTTCTTTAGCCCTCTTCTCGTCCTCTTCGATCATTAATTGCGTCAAGCGTCGTGCTTCTTTCATCGCGTCGTCCATGGCCTCCTCGGCTTTGCTCATCTGTCGTTTGTGTTCCCCATTAGATTTCCGCGGCGAGCCCGATGCTGGAAAGGCTTCCTTCTTGCTCTGTATGGAGGATTCTTTCGCAGCCGCTTCGATCTGTTTTGCTTGTTCCTCAATCGGGCGTCCTTCCACGCCAGCATCGACCATTTCCATCACTTCCTTGGCGGTCTCACTTTCCTCCAAGCCGTACACTATCCAGTCGTTTATCCACTCTGGTTTCGAGCACAGAGTGATGGTATATCCAAACACAAGCTGTGTCAGTACCTGCTTCAGAAATACATGTACAGGCGGACAGTTGTAAGATTTTGGATCCAGATAGGCTTGCAGGATATCCTCCGAGATATCATTCAGCTTGCGGCTTTGTGACTTCTCGTCTAACAGATATGTCAAACTGCAGTCTGGCTTCAGCTTGAGGTAGGTCGCGATGGCTGTCTCCGGAGGCGTATTCGGGGATGCGTTGAGAGCTGCCGCTAATTCATTGAGAAAGACAATAATGATGCTACTCGCATTGGTAACAAAATCAAGAAAGGCATCGGCCGGTCGCTTCTGTCGTAGATGTCCGCAGATCGACAGCAAGAACGCGGTGAACGTACGCTTGCACGATGCAGGAAATGACTCTTCACCTGGTAAGGTTGGCCCGTACCAGTAATAGACATAGTCCTTGATGACAGCACCTGTAAAGTTCTCCAGCGCCGCAGCGGCTTCCGGTCCAAAGTTGCTGAAATCCAAGTCGGTTTGGTTGGCGAAGACCCTTGTATTCGATGGATCATCAACTTCCCTGTCTGCAACCCTCCTCATATCGAGTAGTCTCTTCGCGACATCGATTGCGGTCTCTCGTTTGCGCTCTTGCTCCAATTGTTTTGCCTTCTCGTCCAGGAATCCGCCTCGAGCTCCATCCCATGTGGCATGCAATATCACACCTCCTGCAACTCCAATGATGACCAGTCCGACTCTTCCAAGCACGAGATAGGTTGATGCCCCTAAGCCTATGAAGCATGCGCCTAAAGTTTCGTTGCTTGCATGAGCCAGGAAATGTAACGCCCGGTCTGTATAACTCCTCAGTGTCGCCGGAACGGAGGAAGGTGGTTGATTACTGGGTGTTCCGGATTCTCGCGACGTGAGTTCTTCTTCTTGAACCTCTTGCACTGGTTGACCGTCGCCAGTCGCGGCCAAGCCCTCTTGTGATCTCATTTCAGCCATTGTCTCTCCAGTGTCCGGCTATTGTCATTGCATATGGCCGCCAGACATTGCAAACCATATGATAGCAATTCGCGAATTCAAGAACCGGATGATGCTGTGCCAACGAGGGGCTTGCGAAAGGAGTTCTGTAATGATGCCACTCAACCCAGCCCTATCAGAACCGCCACAGTGGCTTTGCGGTGGTCTTGGCCCAAGCTTAAATCATCCTGGAGACATTTCATTTCCACCCCCGGCTGACTCACAATAACAGGTCTGGGGTGTGTCACCATAAGGTATATCTGCAGGATCCTCGCACGCACAACAAGGTGTACAGATCAAACGACCATGGCTGCAAACGCAAATGCTCCGTCCAATGGTTCAGCGGACGAAAAGTTTAAGTTGATCAAGAACAACCTTCAAGAAGTGCTCAACCCGGAAATCATTGAAGAAATTCTAAACAAAAATGAGCGGCCACTGCGCATCTACTGGGGTACCGCAACGACCGGAAAGCCCCATTGCGGATATTTCGTCCCTATGCTGAAGATCGCAGAGTTCCTTGCTGCAGGATGCCATGTCAAGGTGCTACTAGCAGACGTTCATGGCTTTCTCGACAATCTCAAAGCTCCAATCGAGTTGGTTGCAGAGCGAGTAAAATACTACCGCTATGCTATAACCGAAACTCTGAAAGCAGTGCAAGTCGATGTCTCGAAACTCGAATTTGTCACAGGCTCAGACTACCAGACCACGGGCGCAACTGGGGCAAAATACTTCATGGACCTCCTACGACTAAGCACATCAGTGAGTGGTCATGACGCTAGCAAGGCGGGCTCCGAAGTTGTCAAGCAAGTCGATTCACCGCCTTTGTCATCACAAATCTACCCTTTGATGCAAGCTCTTGACGAGGAGTACCTTGGAGTCGATGCCCAGTTTGGCGGCGTTGACCAGCGTAAGATTTTCACACTCGCTGTTGAAGCACTACCACGTATCGGGTTTCAAAAGCGCGCCCATCTGATGAATCCGCTCATCCCTGGTCTCCAGGAGGGTGGAAAGATGAGCAGCAGTGACCCCGACTCCAAGATTGATCTTCTCGACACTCCCGAGATTGTGAAGAAGAAGCTGAAGAAGGCATTTTGTCCTCTCAAGCAGGTCGAAGGCAACGGTGTTCTATCGTTCGTGCAGTATGTGCTGCTTCCAGCATCAGCACTAAAGAACAACGGCGCACCAAAGTTTACAGTCCCGCGCCGTGATGCAGAACCACTGGTATACAGCAACATTGAAGAAATGCAAAAGGACTACCTTGCGGATGTCTTGCAACCGCAGACTCTCAAGCCCGCAGTGACCGACGCACTGCTGGAGATTCTTGCACCTATCAAGAAGACATTCGATGAAACAAAGGATTGGCAAGAAATCGAGCAAAGAGCTTACCCGCCACCTCCTGTCGCAGAGAAGAAGAAGAAGGTGAGGAATTTTGGCTCAAGGTTTCCAGGCAGCAAACCAGGCGAGCAGTCAAGTTCGAGCGTGGAGGCAAAGCCAGATGGGCATGTTGAGGGAAAAGGTGCACAGGAAGTGAATGTCGGTACGAGCGCCGAGGATGCATTGAAAAAGCTGAGCGTGGAAGACAAATAAGCACAAAAAGCATGGTTCAAATTCGCTACAATGCCTCTTGCTATGATATAGATGAATTGAAATGCCTTCAATCATGATCAACACGATTTACGCTCGCTCAGGGCGCTGTGTTCGCGTCCAGCGCTTTTGCTTTCTCATCAAGTTTGACGATCAATTGGTGCACCCGTGTTATCGCTGCCTCATCCCCATAAAGCTTGATCGTGTTATCTTCCTTGGCTTGCTCCAGCATGTGTCTAGTCCCATCGATCAAGCCACGGACCGTATCGCCACGCGGTACCTCATCTTCCTTATTCTGGACATACTGCACGACTTCCTGGTACAGCAGTGTCAACCAGCGCTCCACATCACATCGGCGCAGCACGTGTCCAGCAAGTGCAAACGTTTGGCCTTTGTCGGTCCTTCGGAAGACGAGATGTGGCGTGCCGGGACTCAAGTAGACAGCGTCCCCTCTGCGCAATATCCTTAGCAACCATGTGCCAACAGCTTTGTGATCGTTCGCCAAGGTCTCGCTTCGCTCATTTCTGGTAGGTTTGTCTTGCCACGCCAGGCCGAACTCACCTTCTTGGCAGTGAATCCAGGTAGCAAAGCTCCAGCGGTCAGCGTGCGGTAATGTAATAGCCCCTGCTTCGGCCAACATCACGGTGCCTTGCCATGCTCGCCAGTCAGCTTGTAAGCTGGCCAGTGCTTTGTCAGTGATGAAGTGCTGCATCTCCTCCGGTTCTACTTCGTGTGCCGGCGCTGCTTTGGCTTTCGCCGCCGCTTTGGCTTTGGATGCAGCCTTGTCCTTTGGTGCGGCTTTGGCGTTTGGAGCAGCTTTCTCTTTTGGTGCTGCTTTGTCTTTTGGCGCTGCTTTGCCTTTCTGCGCTGCTTTGCCTTTCTGCGCTGCTTTGCCTTTCTGCGCTGCTTTGCCTTTCTGCGCTGCTTTGCCTTTCTGCGCTGCTTTGGCTTTCTGCACTGCTTTGCCCTTTGTCTTTGATGCTGTCTCCTCTAATGTGACCTCATTGAGACGTTGCTCTTCAGGCTCAGGACTCGGGGTATTACGGTCGTAGCCACACGCTGTGTGCTCGTAGCTCCGTTTGCCGCAAGACGAGAAACATACTTGATCAGAAGTCACGTCAAGCTCCCAGCGCATAATATCGACCAGGAGGTTGCAATTTGGCACCTGTACGAATGCCGGGGCGCCGTTATTCTGGAAGGGAAATGGCATGTCCGGTAGATTCCATGGATGCTTGACACTCTTTGCAGGGTCATAGTTGCTTGTAAAGCGGGTCCTGGCTTCCCTAAGAAGGATTTGATGCTCTTCCGGAGTCGAAATTCTGGACGAGTCGACGCATACGAAAGTTCCATTTCGGTCTGTGAACCAATCAAAGACCTTGTCGATTGGTCTGCGAGGGTCAATCTCATCATCCACAAGCAGGGACCTAGTGTCCGTTACGAACACGGGCCCAGAGATCTCATCGCTACTGTTGAGAAGCTGCCTTGCAGCCGACGTACTCAGGATAGAGCATTGGGGTCCGACGATCTCATCTCCGGCCAGCGAGTCTTCATCTCCGCTAGATTGGTCTTTGCTATGGTATTCGTACTGGATTTCGTCTGGTGCTC
This sequence comes from Microcyclospora pomicola, assembly GCA_002786065.1. Taxonomy (NCBI): domain Eukaryota; kingdom Fungi; phylum Ascomycota; class Dothideomycetes; order Capnodiales; genus Microcyclospora; species Microcyclospora pomicola. The sequence goes on along the minus strand of NHNY01000029.1, from coordinate 74,365 downwards.
TGGTAATCTTGAAGAAATTCTGCATGCCTGAGATGTTTGTGGCATGGATAGTCTTCGCAATTGGGGACGAGTTCTCGAGCTGTCGTTTCGCTGTCCGTAGCCATCTCAAGTCACGGGTGTTCCGTGGCTGATACGAACGTGTCAAACGTGGTGATGCAGCTGAGCCACTCTCCGCCCGGCTTCGTTTCCTCGTTGGCGAGCCGTCTTCCCCATCCACAGCTTTTCTTTTGTTGGCAACCTCGATGGTGTCCCCGTCATCTTCTACCTCTCCGGGCCTTCGAGTAGTTTCGTCAGTGGATGAGGGTCTCGGCATTGTTCCTTGTAAGTCATACCTTTGGCGCGGTGGCTTTGGCGCCTTTCCCTTTGCCTCTTTGGACTTTCTCTTCTGTGCATTGCTGCTCTCCGCTTTGACAGGCTCGACCCTCTTCCTCAAGCGAGAGTCCACTGGCTCCGCCGGGCGGTCGTTCCAGTGCTGAAGCTCGTCTCTCATCTTCATGGTATCGATGCTAGCAAAAGAAGAAACACCCGTGTGAATGTTGGGCGTGAAATATATACAACAGCCAGTCTTGGAACAAAGGAGATGGAAGAATGCATACAACTGTGATGTGAAGGTGACAAGCTGTTCTCACAATCGTGCGTCGTTATGGTCAACAGGGGATGAGACAGTGATGAGACAAAGAATTACCTTTCGTATTGTGAATTTAATTAGATCTGAATGGTAAGCGATAAGGTGTTGTGGAATAAACTCCATTGTCGAATTGTTCACAATAGCAATCAATGTGAGTTCCGATGCAAGGCGAGGCTGGGAAGATGCTAAGTTCACTCGAGGCAAGCGTTTCGGTGGTCTGTATCACGGTGACTGGCAGACTGACTCGAGAGCTGGTGATACTGTTGAAAATCGCAAGAGGGCGAACCTTGAGTGGAGTGCTTTCACACGACGAGCCCATCTAACCATCCGAGCAGACCGGCAGCGGTACCAAGCATTACTGGCACAAAGCTCCAATGCCTCCATTCTCCATCTCCGGTGAATTGCCTCTGTACGACTCCATCACCAAAAACAACACCAGAGCCTAGGAGGAGGAGCCAACCCAAGGTTTTGCGATCACTGTAATACCACGCGCCAAGAGTGGAGAGCGCGAGATATAGATCTCGTGTGCCAACCAGTCGAAGAAGGGCATCCTGTGATCCTGGTCCCATGGGCGTTCTGGGCTTGTTTGCTTGCCTGGGTTCTAAGAGATCGAGCGCAGTACGAGGTCGAGCGATCATGATGATGCCCATAAGAAGTGGAGCGACTGCAATGGCCGCAGCAGTTCGTGGCAAGACCGCCGATTGAGCAGACAGTATTCTAGAAGCCATGGTGACACGGTGGAGTTTCGTTCCGCTTGCTGAACTGTGAAGGCGTTAAGCAGTTGATCGTGAATGCTGGATGGTGTGTGACTGTGTAGTATCCTGTGCAGTGGTCGCGCGTGCACGACGTGAGGTAGTTCCGTGACCCCGGATCCTGGTTCTGTCGCAGCGCGTCAAGCCGAACATCCCACGTGCCTCGTTCTATGGCTTGACAGGTTGGATTGTTACCTTGCCAAAGGTAAGGTATCTACATTTTCCAATCGTCACGTCGCCGTTGTTTCGTGGTCACAATAAAGTATATTCACCTGCTCTTCCTCTGCACTGCAACGCATTGACACGTTCCCAGCATATACCAAGAAGAGATCGCTACAATGCATTGGTCAAAGATCGGTTTCGCGTTGCTGCCTCTTGTAGCAGCAGACATCAAAGTCGTGCAATCCAACGATGATGGATGGGCTGAGATCAACATTCGAGAATTTTACAGCAGCTTGTCTCGAGCAGGACTGTGCTCATTCATCTCAGCGCCTGCAGAGAACGAATCTGGCACTGGGTCATCAGATGCTACACCATCGACAGTCGGCAAGGATGGTTGCGAGTTCGGTTCCTGTCCGCCAGGCAGCCCTGCATACGGTAACAATGCATCAATGCCGCGGTTCAACGTGTGTCTATGTTGTCTCCTGTAAGATCAAACAGAGACTGACGATTTCTCACAGTACGTCAACTCATACCCAGTAACGGCGATGCGATACGGCATTCAGAACCTCTCCATGAGCATCTTTGGGCAAGCTCCCGACATCGCAGTCGCTGGCCCCAACGTAGGCGCCAATCTTGGCTTTGTGACTTTATTATCAGGAACAGTTGGTGCCGCAACAGAGGCTGTAAAGGAGGGCATTCCAGGTATTGCCTTCAGCGGCACTACCGGTACTCAGACTGCTTGGAATGCATCAGTGGAGGGGTACGAGGTTGTCTATGCCGATCTGTCGACGAATGTGACCGAAACATTGGCCGCTTCGGGCAAGCCGTACCTGCCAGCCAACATCTGGCTGAACGTTAACTACCCTGCCTCCAACGACACGGTCTGTTCAAGTCCATCAGAGTTCAAATTTGTCCTCTCCCGGATCAACACAGCATTGCCAATAGTCACTGGTAACGATGTTGTAACCTGCAACAACTCAGGTCGTCTGCCGACGGAGACAAATGTGGTGAATACGCCAGGGTGTTATGCATCGATCAGTGTTGGCCATGCAGACACCAAAGCCGATGCGACCAGTGCTGAGCAGGCGGTGGTGTTGAAGAAGCTTCAGTCCATCCTTACCTGTCTACCAGCGACATCTTGAGTTAACGCAATGCATGAGGGGGCTTTCTGTACATGAACAACATGCATACCTTACCTTGCCTGATGTGTTTGAATCTGTTCCCTCGCTTAGTCATGACTCTCTCCTTACATCTGTCTATGTGATTGGTTGTTCGGATATACCCGTTGAGTTCTCACACAACCTCGAAATCCTCTCGAACATTTCGACACTTCCTTAAGAATTGCAACGCATCGTCAACCTCCCGTGCAACACTTCACCAACCGACGCAATGGCCCCCAAGAAGAGCAGCAAGACCTCTGATACCATCAACGCAAAGCTTGCGTTGACTATCAAGGTATGCAAGCCGCGCACAGCTCGAATGCGACGAGGACTAACAATACCGTGCAGTCCGGAAAGGTCACACTCGGCTACAAGTCGACTCTCAAGCAGTTGCGTCTCGGAAAGGCCAAGCTCATCATCATTGCTGGCAACACTCCTCCTCTCCGGAAGTCTGAGCTCGAGTGTAAGTTGCATCTGCATGATATATGACAGGCATACCACAATACTGACTCGATTGGCACACAGACTACAGCATGCTCGCCAAGACCACGGTCCACCACTTCTCCGGCAACAACGTAAGCATCCCACCCGAGTGAAAAGTCGTCAATATGCCTAGCGAAGGAGCGATCATGGCTCTGGAGGGCAACTTCAAGAGCCCTGAGAAGCAGCCTTGTAGACACGCAAGCTGTGGAGGGAACATAATTGCTGACGTGCGACGTGATATATAGATCGAGCTCGGCACCGCCTGTGGTAAGCTCTTCAGGTGCTCCACCATGGCCATCCTCGACGCCGGTGACTCCGACATCTTGTCCACCAACGCCGCATAGATGGTCTGTAGATTAGGACGACCCTGCGGGATGGCGAGAAATGAAGCTCATGCATAGGCTGGCGTTCACGGCGTGATGGTCAGGGATACCAATTGAGAACATGCATCTGAGGTGCGAGAATAACTCGACACTGTAGCGCTCTACTCTGATAGCTGTCAATTCTACTTTTGCTCAATGGCTGTCACGTCCATCGTGTTCGGCTTTGCAGAACTGGCTTGTGGCGAACAAAGCGACATTTCCAGCATTAGCGTGATGTCCTTCAGTTGAAACTGGTCACTTATTTCGACTCACAATTTTTACCGTTTACGCATTTCGACTCAAAATGACTCTTCACATCATGATGTTCCTTCATATTCTGTATGCACGTGACATGCTTGATAAGCGAATTCAACCGTGTGCCAAGACTTGCGATTTCAAAGCAACCCCGAACCTCTTTATGTGAAGAACGTCACTCTGGGTGTTATCCTCACTCCCACCACCAACAATACCCCCATAAACACCGCTGCAATGGCTCGTCGTCCCGCAAGGTGCTACCGTTACTGCAAGAACAAGGTATGTCAAAGATACCAGGAGGAAATGCTGCACGAATCGTCGCCCGGAGCGGAAGACGTTGCGATCGTGGCGATGAGCAGGTAGATGCAAGAGATGGCGAACGAAGACTGACAGAATTTCTTGAACAGCCATACCCGAAGTCCCGCTTCAACCGTGGTGTGCCAGACCCCAAGATTCGAATTTTCGATCTCGGTCGCAAGCGTGCAAACGTCGACGAGTTCCCCCTCTGCGTCCACTTGGTCTCCAACGAGTATGAGCAACTGAGCTCCGAAGCCCTTGAGGCTGCCCGCATTTGCGCCAACAAGTACGTCGATCTGAGAAGTAGAGGAATGGAGATATGCAAGAAAGGGAATGGGAAATCGCAAGAGCATAGACTGACATGTCCGCCAAAGGTACCTCGTGAAGACTGCCGGAAAGGAATCCTTCCACATGCGCGTCCGTCCTCACCCATACCACGTTGTCCGCATCAACAAGATGTTGTCGTGCGCCGGTGCCGATAGATTGCAGACTGGAATGCGTGGCGCCTACGGAAAGCCCAACGGCTCCGTCGCCCGAGTCAACATTGGCCAGATTCTCCTTTCCGTCCGCACTCGTGACTCCCGTAAGTCGAACCATTTTGTGATGCAGTCCGCAAGATCGAAGACTGACAATCTTGCAGACCGCGCTACCGCCATCGAGGCGCTCCGCCGTTCGCAGTACAAGTTCCCCGGTCGCCAAAAGATCATCGTGTCCAAGAACTGGGGCTTCACCCCCCTCCGCCGTGAGGAGTACGTCGAGAAGCGCAAGGCCGGTCGCGTGCGTGTCGATGGTGCCTACGTTCAGTTCTTGCGCAACAAGGGTCCTCTTGAGTACAACATGAGGCGATTCCCGGATGCGTTCAGCGCTGAGGCTTAAGCGAGCGACACGTCTGTATCGCACTGCAACGAAGGAACCAGCGAGGTCGTGGAGGACATGAATCATGGGAAGCATCATGGCGTATACTGGTAGTCCGGGCTTGTGCTTTCACTACTGTCTCGTAGGCTAGATGCTGATGAAATGCATATCTCTTCAAGGCCTTTCGCTTCTCATCCTGATATTGCGGTGCTGTGTCTTGACTTCGTACGGTTGGACGATAACGAGCCGCAGGCATGAGTACTAGACCCAACGTACTCCATGACCCCAATCATGTGTATCAGTTCCTACACCTTCGATTGCGTCGACCGGTCATGCTCCTCGTTCCGCCACCTTACCCCTCGACAAATGCTCGCCGTACAGTAAATACCTGGTTGGCCAATGTCTCGCCAGAACAGCAGCCTCTCTTGCATAAGGTAAGGCAGGGAACATACAGCCCTGCCTCTTCTGCTGATACAGATTGCCCCCTCTAGCCCCGTGAAGCATGCTTCCCCCTTATTTTCCATTTCTGTTGCATCTCCCCAAGGTACAAGAACGCAGCACGATGCCGCTCAAAGACGAATTACCCCTGTACCGCATCCAGCCCGCCCGTTCAATCAGCTGCTGACTTGTCTACTCCGCTGCTGGCTTATGCTTGCTGGCTGGCTGGCTACATGAGCCCTGCGAGTTCTGTGCCTACCTCACTACGGATTGATGAATGCATGGATGGGGTGGGTTGATGGATGGATGGATCATGGATGGATGAACAGATGCCGGAGCAGGGAAAGGGGATAGGGAAAGGGAAAGAATGAGATGAGGCGAGGAGGTGTATGTGGATGTGGATGTGGATGTCCCAAGATATCATGAGGAAGAGCAAGATGCTGGACGGGCGAACTGAGGGTGCTGTGGCGACGGACTGGCGACTGCGGTTGTTGAGATGTAAATGTAGGTAGGTAAATAGAGACGATGCCATATATGCCTTCATCAGATCACCTAATAAACGAGATGACTTACTCTATGAACAGCGTCGACGTGGAGTTGAATAAGGGCATACCTTGCGGAGCAGGTTCAGCTTCGATTCGTCGTTACCTACCAAGGTACCTATGTATATCCACGGATGGAACATACCTTACATGTACGGTAAGCAGCGAAGTCATCTGCCTTACCTTACTTGTAAACGTGATCGTCAAGTACATTGAGTGTCAGGTAAGGGATGGACTGGGGCGGCTTCCCAGTTCTACGATAGTTCACACAGCCGTTTGCGGTCAAGACTCGATCATAAGGTAAGTGGAACTTCGTCTCATTACACAGGTTTTCTCCAGCTCCACATTATGCAAAAGCTACCCTTTTTAAGTACCAGCAAGCCATTTGATGATGAGGCAAGGAACAAAATCGCAGCAGACCGCAGCAGCCTCCCCCATTTTCCATGTCGTATGCTCAACGCCTCGCTAGCAAAAACCCATAAAGCAAAGGTACCTCGCATGCCCTAATATCGCAATTCCGTAGCGCCCAATGCTCTTCCGTGGTGTGTATGTATGTATGCTCGTGAAGGAAAACCTTAGGATCGTGGGCCATGTTCTCACGATCGACGGGAAGAACGCATGGGGTAGAAGTGATCTCATGGCATCATGAGATTGGTGATTTATGCCATATAGCTCGCTCCACGCCCAAGACGACGATCCATTAGTTCGTCGTTGACCACCATGGCCGGGCTGTGTACAGCATCGGTGTGTCCGTCGTTCTGTCCGCCGTGCATGCCACCTTCCGAGAGACCGGCGAATTGGTCGTTCGCAGACGCCATGGCGGGTGAGAAACTGTTCTGGCGTGGGGGCGCAGCACTCGCACCGTCTAGACGCTCGGCGAATCCGCCGTAGGTGTTGCTGGGGGCGGGGCGCTTGCGGTGGAAGGGGTTGTGCATGCCGCTCTTGGAGCCGGTGGAGTGGGAGGTGCCTGGCGGGACGAAGTTGGTGTCGCGGTGAGCGTGCAGCTCGGCGTTCATGGCTTTCGCTTCCGCTTCGGCCGCGTCGGCCGCGTCTTGGTCGGGGTTGGCGGTCTCATATTCCAGGACCTTGATGAACTTGTAGAAGCCGGCGGCGACGAGCGAGCCGAGGATCGGGCCAAGCCAGTAGACTGGAGGTACTGTTAGCGATTCTGTCATGTCTATTGAGGAGGGGAAAGTGGAACTTACTCCAGTGGTAGCCGTGGAAGTTGTGGTTGACAACAGCAGGACCGAAGGAACGGGCAGGGTTCAGCGAACCACCGGTGAAGTATACACCAACCAGCTCGGCGACGAAGAGTGAGAGACCGATGCCGACGGGTGCGATGAAAGTACCCTTGTGCTTTTCGGCCGCAAGCATGAAGATGGTGAAGACGAGCTCAGCCGTCAAGAACATCTCGATGAACAAGCCCTGCACCACTGTCGTCCCACCTCCCAATGTAGTCTGAACGTTGAGGCCGCCAGGAAACATGCAGGCGACCAGAGCAGCAGCGGTCAAGCCTCCGAGGAGCTGCACAAAGAACAACAAAGCGCCTCGAAGCCATGGCAGCGCACCGATCAGACACATGCCGAACGTGACCGCGGGGTTGAAGAGTCCTCCACTGATGCGGAAGAAAACCCAGGCATTGACGGCCAAAGAGAAGCCGAAGCACAGAGCGATGTACTGTAGCTGCTGCGGATTGCTACCGACTTCTGTAATGCTCTCTCCAGAAGATGTAGGAATGTTGTTGGCGACCTGTGTGCCACCGAGGGCGAAGAACAGGAACAAGACAGTTCCGACGTATTCACCGCACATGGCAACAAAATGGTTGCGCACCGAATCGGGAAATCGTTTCAGCAATGGCAGGCGCATAGCACTGTCATCCTTCTCGAGCTCTCCGCGTTTGTTTGGGTTGGCGGCTCTGGTGAAGGGCAGCGCGATGGCCGCGCCTTGCAAGGGGGCCTGGATGAGAGATTCATCAGACATGGTTTTGGGGATTGTGACAGTGCTGTCGACTGGAAACTTACGTTGATATTCATTGTGCTGGGCTGATGGGGAGGAGTTTTAGAATGGAGGTGGTACAGCAGAAGGCGATATCAGGTGAAATATTCGGCTGGGATGTGTACGGGTGAACGAAGAAGAACCGAGCTCAGTCTCACGCGCGGGCTGAGACAGCACAGGCGAGATTGGCTGTTGCTGGGACAGGAGGCGAGCAGACGGAGTCGTTGGTAGAAGCGTAAAGTAAGGTATGTCGAGGTGAAGATTAGAACGTGATGTACTTGCCTTGACTTATCACACAATGGATCCATCAAGCAGCAGCATCGTCATCGGGGTCAAGCTCCCATCACATGCACTGTCTAGACTTCCAGTTGGAGCTGCAGTCAGGTTCAGTGCTAGTCGTGATGAAGGACCAGGGTGTGTTCCAGAAGTACATTAGGGCGCGACATGCCGCTCGTTCACCCCATGACGATATTTTATTCACCTCGATTGGCCCGACAAGACCTGTACATACGCGTCTGTGAGGGACATGATCTGTCTCCGCCACAACGCCATATCGTCGAGGACGCATTCCACGGTCTCGCCTCATCTCATCTCACCTCTCTCAATCCCACCGAGACGTGTCGTTCACGTCCGCCGCTAAACTTCGACGGCGTCCCGCCTCATGACGTGCCCAACACTCGTGGCTTAGACTTTGCAAGTGGCAAGACTACGCGCGTGGAGTTTCTGTCCAGCTTTCCTGAATTCGAGGCCGTATTTCTTGCGAGTGCCAGTCTCGGATGGGCCGGTCCAGAAGCTGGTATGACGAGACATTCTGATGCTCGTCTTCAGTTGGACGGTCGGAAATATGGGAGTCGCCCCTTGATCACGGCTCATGATCCCTGCTGTTTTCACGATGCATCACGGCCCCGGCAAATCTGATTCGATTCACCGCCAGCGACGGGACACAAACCGAGGACCACAGCAGACCTCGAAATTGCAAGGATCGTGTTTGACACGGCACATCATGCATGCACCCGCAGCAGAGTCCCAACCGCGACTATAACCACCTTCGCGGCTGTGATTTCCCATTCATGGCAAATTGGCAAGAAGGCGACGCCGACTCATCATGTTTCTACATGAAAACGGAACGGTCGAGGAATATCGAGACTTGCCCTATAGGTATCGATAACGGCACGTTCTATAGTCACGATGTGATGATGAGTCGAGGTCAAGTTCTTCCCCAGACCCAAGCTTTTCAGAAACGCGGCTCGCAGATCGCACGACATGGGCTCGACACATGCAGCGTGAAGTCATCGAGTCGAAACCAGCCACACACTTTGAAATCGAGCAGATCTCGGAGCACTACATCTCGGCATCGAGTGGGTTCTGATGTTCTAGCATGCCGTCTGCGTAAGCATCCCCTCTACGTGGCTGGCGTCTTACAAAACCCGTGTGAAAAATTGAGAACAGGATGCATGCTAAGCAGCTCTAGCCGAGAACACAGCTGACATGTCCCAAGCGCATCCAGCCACTTCTTGGAGTGATTATTATTGCTGCTGATTGGAGCTGCAGGAGTCTCCCGAGATCATGTACAATCTACTTTGCGGCACCTCTCGGTTCACATGCCGCATTCCTGGTGTCATTGTGTGACGGGACGCAAGGGCTCTGTTCACATTCTCCTGTGGACGGACACAGGTGCCTGCCGTGTGTGCCACTCCCGCGTGAGACGCTGAAAGCTCCGTGAATGGAGGATCTCCGTCAAATGCTTCAGGCAGCACCTCCGCAACTCGCCGATCGAGTCCGCACGCGACATGATGGCCGAGCAGCTTTCTTGCGTAACACTGTTGGCTAGCGGAGGCGACCTGCAAGATCTACTACCGACTGGACGCACCATGAGGAGCCTGAGCGATTGTACAAGCCGCACACATGAAGATGCAGCGTAAAATTTCCTCTGTCATCTCAATTGGAGGCAGTTTCCTGTCATTACATCTCATTCGAGACTCCGTCAATCCATCTTGACTTCTCGCTCTGCCTCCTTACTCGCGCTTGCTCCACCATGATTGTTTCCTTCCTCCAGGTCGCGACCATGAATCACGGTGGGACCCTTCTGCGTGGCCTGGATCTTCTGCATTCGCTCCATGGCATGCAGCTCATCTCCCGGGGACGGCTCCCGCCCAACCACATCATCGGCGAAGTAATACGCCTCTTCGCCGTGAATGGCATCGTCGCCAATCAACAGGTCCTCATCGGACATGCGCAACGGGATGCGGAGGACGTACTTGATGAACATCATGATCAGACTCGTCCAGACTAGATTCCAGCCGATGATGAACAGCGCGCTGACGATCTGAACCCACACCTGTCGGCCGTTGCGGTCAATGGCACCACCAGGGTTGGTCAGGCCAAAGGCGTAGGTACCCTCTTCGGTGGCGAAAATTCCGGTCAGAAAACCGCCGAGCGCGCCAGCAACCATGTGGGTGTGCGTGATACCAAGGCAATCGTCGACGTGATGTGTGAAGACGCTCCATTTCTTGCCGGCGATGTTCATGCTGATCCTGTTGCTAGGTTAGTCTCACGCTTGGCATATCATGATGTACTAGCGCCAACCTACCAAGGAATACTCCCAGAACACAGACCAAAGACGATGGCGGCCCAACCTGCGATCACGCCAGCAGCCGGAGTGATGGCTACAAGACCAGTGATCATGCCATTGATCGCGCCGATGATGGAAGGTTTCTTGTAGAAGATGATGTCCATACAAGTCCAGGTAAGCATTGACATTGCTGTGCAGATGTTGGTGTTCAATACCGCAACACCGGCGTCCGGCGAAGCTGCGTATGGATCCTGTGAACTTTGTCAGCATGTCTCGCTCTCTGTTGATCGTCCCCAAGGATGTCCACTTACACCACCGTTGAACCCGTTCCAGCCAATCCATAGGATGCCAGCGCCAGTCATCATGGCTAGGACATTGTTCGGCTGGAAGTTCTCTCGATCTGTCTTCAATCTTGGACCAATCCACCATGCACCAACGAAGCCAGCCGTGCCAGAGCTCAGATGAATGACATATCCACCGGAGTAGTCAATCACCCCCAGCTTGTAAAGAAAGCCCCCGCCCCAGATGCTGTATGCCCCGATGCAGTAACTGAATGTAAGCCAGAGCGGGACGAATATCATCCAGGCACGGAAGTCCATACGGGCGAGATATGCACCTGCGACGAGAATCACAGTAATGGCTGCGAAGACGATGGAGAACGTGAGGACAGGTCCTGGACGGCCAGCAAAGGGAAGCATGTAGATGCCGAACGCGACCTTGTAGGCCCAGATGACTAGTCACGGGATGTCAGTACCTCCGACCTGGACCTCGATCATATCAGCTTCGAGCTATATGGATATCATACCCCAGCAGATCAGCACCGCAGCAAAGGCGTGAAAGGCCATGAACATGGAGTTCACCGCCCACTTCCTCTTCACGATGCCAGCGTACAGGAGACACAGCCCGGGTACCGATTGCAACGCGACCAGCGACGCGGCCGTCAACTGCCAGGCATTGTCGCCCGTGTCCAGCCAGTCTGGCGTCTCGAGCGAGGTGATTTCCGCCGTCACGTTCGTAGCCATGGCGAGGGCTGGGGGCGTAACGCGTCGCTGGTCAGTGTAGCTAAGAGGATGCTAGAAGGAAGTTGCGTCACTCTCGAGCGAGAACTACAGGTAGGGTCACAAGGGACGCAAGGGATGAGTCGGTGCTGAGGAAGTGCGCGGACGGCGGGGATTTAAGCTGCCTCGCATTCCCAACTACGTTTTGGGGTCTGGGAGTTGACAGACGGAGCTACACTTACGAACACTCTCGCTTTCGATCCACGTGCGTCTGCATGCTGAGCAGCTGGCCATCACATGGCTCAATCCGACTTTGGAAGCTTCCAGCCGGAGAGTCATTGCTAGAGATCACCAACGTGCGACGCGAACGATAGCCAGCGCGAGCCAATAGACGCCTGCATACTCGACGCATCCAAGTCTTACCTCGAAGCTTGATACCAGCCAAGCGTTGTTGGTGCTCCAGCCTTGCCCCCACAATCTTTCACGTGTAATACCACCATGTTGGAGAAGGGTGCAAGGACGAGCAAATGGTGTCCGAGATGCTTATCAGTCGAGGCGAATGCGGCGCAGTCAGCGACGCCGTGGAGGCACTCGAAGGATCATGCGGCCGTTCCCCCAACAGCGGGGCTGAGATTGAGTTCTGAGGCATTATTGTTTGTGTCTCGCCGTGATTGATCAGGTCGGTGCCGTGACGGTGCTTTGTTTGCCCGGTCGATCGGCAGACTATGTACGCCGTAGAGTACCGCCAAGCCCCGATGTTGCAGACAAGCAACGACCGATGCACGCTTGTCGCACTTTACGTGGTGGGGCTAACTGCGGTTCAGCTTCTAGCTGCGCCGCGCACGTGTCTAGCTCTACATAGGTCGATCGCTGTGAGTCGAGGGTCTTTGTTGTGGTTCACACCTAGAGAACAATTGGGTGAAGATGAGATCGTGTTTTCGAGGGTCTGTGATCCTCCGCCTGGCTATGAATTGAGGCCCAGCGGGCTGTCCCGAGAAGCGGCTATGTTCCTTATCCGTCTTGATGTCCCATGCCAGGCTTGCCTTGTAAGAATTGAATACATCCATCAGTCTCGGAAATCCTCCGTCTGAGTCATACATGTGATGTTGGTCCTGGGCGGGTGATGTTGCATGCATCAACGCGCTGCAGGTCCCATCTATGTGTGAACTTGAAACGAGAATTTGAGGCGCAGACTCGACGTTTTTCCCGCTACGATTTGGCCGGAAACTATCTGGCATGATCAAGTTGAAATCCTGGTCGACAGGGCTGGCAATGTGCTGACTAGCGACCGAGGCACGCCACCTCTGACCAGACTCTGATGGCTAGCGGAGAAGACGTCGTGGGCGATTGCACTTGACGTGCTGATGTGAAAAGTCAAGGCGAAGGACGCAATCGTCTCCGCCATGGCACGTTTCTGACCAAGTGCTGTTACAGTCGATCAAGTCCAGGGCTTCTTTCTGTGTGCAGTGCCCGATCCCCCTGCCGACAAACCCGATGAGAGTGCGCGAGAAGTACAGATCTTACGTTGTGAAATGGAACGGTCTAGCAAGAGCGACAAGGACAATGGGAGGAACAGACCGGTCTCTGGGACAGCACTCGATTCAGCAACCCAACCCGTTGTTCGGTGAAACGGGCGAATAAAGGTCGAACAGGCTACGGGAGGAGTATGTCCGCCGATACTGGATATGCTACGATACTCAAGTGTAATCATTACTTTTGCCGCATGACGATCTATGTCCTAACACCAGCTTTTAGATCAATCTTGCTTTACACCAATCTTCCCTACCCGGCGCAACCCCAGTACACCCGTGAGACCCGTCAAAACCATCATGGCAAACAAGGTCCAGAAGACAGCGCGATAGCCATCCATCAGAGCTTTGGGCGATGACTTGTTGGCTTCCTCCGACTTGGCCGTGACTGATTCGGTGATGACTTGAGTGATCGTCAATCCAATTGAGGTGCCAAGTTGCGCGCAGGTATTGAAGACTGCGCCACCTAAAGCCTGGGTGCGTGCGGGAAACACAGCGGAGATGATGAGCAGACCGACTGTGAACAGAGTGTTGGTGCACACTTGCAGGAAAACCTGTGTAAAATCGTGTCAATGGTATGTTACCACACTCAACAGCCGATGGTCACGTAGCAGGTTCACTTACCTGTGCGGTGAACGCCATGTACCAGTATGGCCATTGGGGTTTGATGACGGCCATGAGAAGTGGTGACAGAGCGGTGATCGCCGAGGCAGTCAATACGACCAACATGACTGGTTGTCGATTCACAAAGTACCCAATCGAAATGTTGATGAGCACCGCTGTGATAAGGGCGGGGAGAATGCGAATGGACGCTTCAAGTGCTGTGTGACCTTGGACTTGCTGGAAGCTGGGAACCGTCAGTACCGATCCCTTGTACAACATACGACAGATGTAGTGGACTTACAACAAACTACAGAACAGCTCCATATTGTTGCTGACCGCATTGGAAAGCAGTACCATTATGCAAATGCTCGTAAAGCTCGAATTGCACCAAAGCGAGTTTGGCATCACTGCTGGACGATTGTGCTTCACTTGATGACTCATCCACCAGATGAACACTGGGATCGTGGCAACGCTGATGGCCAGCAGTGAAATGTTGGAAGCATGGCGGATGTTCTTGATATCGGATGAGAGCATTCTGCGATTGTCAATTCTTGCATCAGCTATCTCAAAAGCGGGAGAAACTTACGCCAAAACATATGACAGGATTGTGATTCCAGCACTGAGAACCATCGTTCCCACCTAATCAATGTCCAAAGCTAGCTGCTTCCATATTGTGCGCATCGGTCTTGGTTGGGGATCGTGTGGCAAAGCCCAAAAACCGAACACACATAATGCAGCAGTGGTAGCCCCAGCAAGGTAGAATGCCGGGCGCCATCCAACGTTGTCCACAAACACACCTCCAAGAACGAGGCCCAGCAAGAATCCGAATGGACTTGAGAAGCCAAGACACGAAAACCCTAGGTTCCGCGGCCGCCCAAACGCAATGTTGGTCGAAATGATGGAGACAGATGCTGGGACAGCCATGGCGAAGGAGACGCCTTGCAGGCCGCGAAATGCAATGAGCTCGCCTCCATTTCGTGCCACACCGCATGCAAAAGCACTTGCGATAAGCAGCATGTTGGCCGCTAGTATCATCGGCCGCGTACCCACAACATCTGTAACAGATCCAGCCAGCATTAGGCATGCACCGGCTGTGAGGTAGAAGACGGACGTTGGCCAGAGAAGAAGGCCTGGCTCCAGCTTTACCGTGTCGATGATAGCAGGCAGACCAACCACAACGATGCCATTGCAGAAACTAGAGAAGAGCTGCAGGCCGATCAATTGGGCAACGACAATGACTGCTCGACTCGTGGAGAGGACTGCCGCTTCTTCGTCGCCGGCTGATGCATCAGAGGATTCGTCCGCTGGCAACGCAAGGTTGTCGTGAGACGGAGTGGAGGCGAGAGGGCGGGTTGTGATTGTGACATGCTCCAGCTGTGGCTCGAAGCTCTGCAGCTCAATAGTCGTCGTTGTTGTCGCCATTTCCAGGTTCGATTGAACAGTACCCAGGCACAGAATTTGGGTGAGTCGGAAGACGATTATAGGAACAGAATGGAAGGATCTCTGACTCCGAGCTCGGCTTACTGAGTGATAAGGACGGAGCTACCTTATTGTTCCTGTCAAATCGCGGGTAGGATCGGAATGTGGGCATATGCGAGCCTACACACGCAAAGAAATAACAAATGTAAAAGCATTGCTGTCAGAACATGCATACCAAGCGGAATCCTTTCTTCGGCAGTGGTCGCAAGCCAAGCTTTACGTTGTGTCTTGTTCTGACACATCACGATCTGTTTTCATGATGTCAAGACAGAGTTTCGGAGCTTTACCCGTCACAACACGCTTCATCCAACCGGAGATTTCAAAGACACGGCAGGCTAGGACACATGCGTATAGGTATCTCTGAGCCTTGATCACAGTCGTCTTCCCTGTATCATTGCAGATCAGAATTATTCGTCTTCGTCGTGATTTGTGAGTGCAGACTCGCCTCTTGACGCATTCCTGTCGAGGCCAGATATGGATCGCGCCGTGTTTGTATTTGACAGCGGTGGCGAAAGATGACCACATGCTGGGGGCTGCTAGGTATGATAGTGCTCGTGAAGCAAATACAGATGTGGCGATCTTGATGTTGACGATGTCGACGGAGATATTGTTTGAGATGTGGCGTAGGGAACAGCATGGGCTGGGACGTCGTGCAGCTAGGTACATGCAGCTTGATTACTTGCTCGAGCCGGGGATTCACCAAGGACTGCGCGCAACACTCTGGGTGCCTCTAGCATATTGCGGTCGGTATGGCCATCACAACCACAGATTCCCGATCGCAATACGAGCGAGAAAGCGAGAACCAACTTGGGGTAGAGCTGGCAAACCGTGTATACAGTGGAAGAGCATACCTCAATCAACTTCACATTCCCGCCTCTCCCTCAGCACGTCCCTGTCAGGATTTCTCAGCCGAACAGGGCTCACCAACGGTACCCCAAAATCATCCTCATCGACCCCTTCGTCCCATTCTTCCACGGCATCGTCCACCTCCTCATCACTCGTGTCAGACACGCTCTCGAGATGGAAACTGCCGGGAACATGCCATGTAGACTCAACACCGCCAAAAGCGCTGGAGAAATTTGTCGCGAATGTCCCGTTCGCGAAACGGGCGGCGATCCGGAGCATGATAGCTACGAGATGCGCAGGAGGGCCCAGAAAGACGGAACAGGCTTTGCGTACGAGTGCGGTGGCGAAGGCGGATTGGTGCTGCTGAGCACGTTGGGCGGATTGTGAGCGCCGCGAGATGTTGGAGCGCGAGGATGAGCCTGTCGATGACGAGGATGTAGAGAAAGTGCGGTGAGTAGGTAGAGCCAACGTCACGCTGCCGATGTTTCGGCGAGCTAGGATGCGGGCTTGGATGGCTGCGAACGGGTCCTCAGGGTCAGATCGCTGACGTGGAAACGATGGTCGAACCGCATGTTGATCGTCTTGAGGTGCGAGCTTCGGGCTCTGCGCGAGAGCTGTTGGGGTGGGCAGCTCAAAGTGCGCAGTCTGTGGTTCTTCATTGGTATCCAGAAGATCGTCCCTTTGCTCCGTTTCGGATGGCAATACCAAGAGCGACGCATCGTCTTCCTCAGGATGCGAACCCGATACTAGCGCACTCATGGCATTTTCAACGCTTGAAACAACAGGATCTTCCTCGATTTCCACGTGCGGATGTGCATTTGGACTTGGGCCTTCGACCCTTGCAAAAGTCGACTCTGCAGAGAAGTCCACCCCAGCACTAGAATCTGGTGGCGATGGTGGCATGACCGTTGGGATCGACTGAAATGTTCTCAGTCTGTCGGGGTGCAATGGACTTCGTTCGCTGGCGTTCGATCGCTCTGTGACCTTGATAGTACCATCAAAAGCCTCGCTTATCTTCACTTTCGACGGCGTTGTAGCTTGTAGTGTCATTTGTGGCGGCGCAGTCACTGATCGCTGTGGAATCGAGCGTGCGTTCCGAGTGGGTGTGTGTAACGCCAACTCGGTCATCTCGTCTGCGAGCTCCGATTCAGCATTCCGTGCTTCATCAGCAACGGTAGCATCAGTGTCTTCCTCCGAGCCTTCCGATAATGAGCCGTCCTCACTGCCTGGCCTCTCGGGATCAGACCCATCTTCAGGCTTCCAGCTGTACGCGCGCGCCAGCTTCCACTTCTTCGCAGGACCTGTATGTCTTCTCCTGCTCTTCCGCACTTCTGGTGTCGGCTCTGGCAGATCAACCGAGAACGTTCGTGAGAACGGGCATGGCGTGCGCTCGTAAAAGAGCACCTTCTTTAGCGTCCCTTTTAACGCCTCGACAAGCTCTAGATCTTCCGGTGTTTTGCCAGGAAGCTCAATGCGGTAGTACGTATCTTGAAGAACACGCAAAGCGAATTTGCTGACACCGTCCACGCACCAACATTGGCTCCTCGGCATGATCGCATGCAGGAGGGACCCGGAGTGTAGAAACGACACCGATCCTGGCACTCGGTAGATCTCTAGAGGTCCAGCGGCCATCGTGCGCTCAGTCGGCGAAGCCCAAGGCAGTGATCCTGAGCTTTGCGCCGCGACAGCACTTTTTGGCGAGCCTGAAGCACTGCTCGGCCGCGATCCGGCAGTACTGAATTTAATGACGCTGGCATTGGAAGTGGTATACAAGGTCTCGATACCCTCGGCGGCGCCTATTTCTGCTGTCGGGGGTAATGCACTGGAGCTTGCGATTTTCGAGGGAAGTGTGAATGACCGGTTCATGGCCGCCAGCCTGCGAGGGGTGTTAAGGTCTGGCGACGCTGGCGCCATCGATCTGGACGTCATAGGGATGGAGGTCGCGTGCAGATATCGAATGGTCGCGATCACTAACGGCCAAGTCAGGATATGTGCCGCATGGTCACGGCAAAGAATATGGTTGATGGTGTGTCAACAGAGGATAACAACAAAGAGGGTCTTGAAGCTCTCACACCACTGCAGTGCGCCGACGATCACCATGAATCGCCCTGAACGCGGGGATAGCCTTAACTCTACTCCGAGCGTCTTCAGCGCCGCATCGCAATGCAGTTCCAGGTCACGTGCTCCTCCCCTACACATTGACCTCTCGAGAACAATTTATAGGATTTAACCTTACCATCACTCTAACCATGTGGGCGGGGAAATGAAGGATCCGAACGAGGATCATGGCTACGTATAGCATACACGGGCTGGGCGGAGGGTTCCACATAGCGCATAAGATGGTGGACAGAATGGGACATCGATATCACGTCTATCTATCCTTCACTATACCACGCACTCGTTTCCTGTCTCCAGCATCCAACTGCCATTCCATCCCAGTCTCCCGATCCAGCTGCGCGCCGTTGAGGTTTGATATCTCCTCCCATTCCTCGTCTTCCATGTTGATGATGAGTGTCATCTGTATGCATCGTGCGAAAGCGTCGCGTAATTCGTATCGTCCTCCCCGGACAGCAAGAGCAACTATGCCAGCAATATCGCGTTCCAGCCGTACGGCGCCCAGCTCGTTGACACGCCCATAGTAGGACCACAGTCGCTTTTCCAGCGTCTTTGCCAAATGTGAGATGGTTTGCGCGATGAGGCGGTCATAATTGCGCTCGGTCATCAATCGTTTGATAGGCAGAGTGAACGCTTGCCATCCGCGTTCAAAGCGTTGCGAGACAATGTCTTCAGGCTCGACGTCGTCCGGATCGCCAACACCATCATCGGACGAAGAGACCAGATAATCGGTATCCTTGAACGTCTCCGCAAGAACTGGTCGTAGGCGAGGCCGCATGACTTGCTTCAGCATCACACCAATAGCCTCGTCGATGAGTTCACTCGTCTTGGCTGCGAAGGAGTGTTCCACGTTCGCCAGGGCTTTCTCCACGAACACAGCTTCATGGCCAAACGGAAACATGACCAAGATCGGGTCCTCGGAATCTTGCGACGAGCGTGGTTGGCCAAGACTTGTGCGGATAATACGACTGACATAGTCGGTAGCAACGTCAAGATTGTTGATGAGAACCAGAAAGGAGATGATCAGACCCTCTGGAGGCAACGCGCCCTGTATCGCAGCTTTGGGATAGCTCTCGTCTCTCATCTTGCGCTGGATCATACCGAAAAAGTCGGACCCTAGCACACGCGCGATCGAAGGAATCACACTGGCAACGATGGTTCGCTGAGAGGTTGATAACGTGCGTTGCAGGACCTGATTGACGATATACATTACGTCGTCCACGGCAGATGTGATGAATGGCGCGTTGGATCCCAGTGGCTTGCTCGGATTTAGCGTCAGTTCAGAAGGGCTTTCGTCCAACTGGAACGACTTCTCGACCGAGCGGCGGAAGAAGAATGTCGCCAGGAGGTTGAAAGGCTCGATCAGAAGCTCACTGACTTTCTTCTGCAGAGTGCTGTGTGTGATGAATGACGGGATGGTCAATCTCGTTGGGGAATCTTCGTCTGCTTTGGCACGAGTCTTGTCTGCCAGGAATCGCGTATATAGTGACCACCTTCCAAGCATGATGGCGCTCTCATTCAAGAGAGTGTCAACCTCCTTCATATCAACTGCTTCGTCTTCGCTGCTCTGACCGTTACCAGGAGCAGGCGAGCCGCTTCGTGGAGTGCTCACGCTCGGCTTTTGATGAGATATGAAACTTTGCACAAGGAAGTTGAATGGGTAGCTCCTCACATCGGTCAGTCTGCGACTGACACGGCGTTCTTCCGACCATGTGTCGAGGATGAGACCACCCTGCACATCGGCTTCAACTTGTATGCGCTCGATGACTTTAGTCATGCTCCCTACCCCGTAGTGCCTCTCAACCAGAGGTTCATGCCCGTCCACTATCTGCGCGATGTGCTCAAACAGCTTGGTCAAGGCATTGGCATAGAAAGGACCCTCCCTCCGTTGACTCGTATTCATGTTGCCACGTGCGCGAGCTGCAATTCCCGAGCAGACATATCTTCCATAAGCGTCGAGTCCTGCCTCAGATCGGCCAATAAGGGGAAACAGTTTGAAGAAGCGAGTGACGCGAGCACCATCGCCATCGTTGGCAGCCTTTTGGAATTCACGCAAGAACAACCCACAAAGACTCTCCGCAGCATTGTGCAGAGTTTGTCGCGGTGGATCCGGGACTTCGGCGGTGGGTACGATTTCCTCCGCGAATGCACCATCCAACACCGCCTGAGGAATTTGGGAGGCACGGTGAAGGTAATTGGCAGCAGTCTCCCAGTCTTGAGGGGCACCCATCGAGCCATGAACACCCAAGACGCATGCTTTCAATTCGGCAACCTGTTCCACCACTTCTAACGTAGCCTTCACCGAAGCTTGCTCGCGATCTAGCTGCTTTACTGCGCCGGCGATACTTTGTGCCGTCGCGGCTGCAGCAGATAGCATGCCATTGCTGATGGCACGTGTAGCGACGACCTGTGAGCCGAGCTGAGCTCGGGCGAGATCCAGACGACCAAGCTGACGAGAGAGATCCTTTTGAGTGGCGAGCAAATGGTCTAGACGCGTGGTCACGCTATGCTCTCGCTTTTCCAACTCCAGCAACGCAGAGCGAATTTCTTCCACAGAGGCAGCACTGTAAATGGTTGTCCCTTGGCCATCTTCTGGCTGAAAGGAAGTATGCGCTGCTCTTAGCACTGTTCCGTTCATGCTTGGGAATACTTGTCCTTTTCCACCGCAACACCCAGATGGAAATTGGTCGGACGTGCCAAGAAATCACGTAGAATGCGTGTGCGGCTGCGGCAAGTGGTTTATTATAGTAGTAGTGGATGCCCGTTGTATCGCAAGTGAACAATTGTGAGCTGGAGCAGATGTGATTCGATAGGGGCCGAGAATTGGTACAGTAGTGGTGTTGCGTCACGCCCTCAGCCACGCCGCCGCCGCGTGAAACGTTCCTCGAGTCGATTGGAATGGGCGCGCGCTACGCCAAGAACCTGTAAACACCATTGCTGTTGCTTGTCTTGCTATACCATCTCCTGAATACTGTACACCATCACACTGCGACCGATATCCTACCAATACCATATCTACCTACTTGAGTGGAGAGTTTCTGGCTAGATCCACACCAAAGGACCGACGACCATCACGCAACACTGTCGCTATCCAAGCCACAAACATAGTCTGATCCCGTTGTAAGAGAAGAGCAGAATACATGGGCGGGTCATCTCGATAAGCGTTTCAACCATATCGCACATGTCGCCATAGACCAAATCAAGGCCTCCTTTCAGACAGTGTCGATCACACTCCATTACTCTTCCGATGGAAGCTGCTGCGGGCCATGCCCTTTACCATGCTGCCACTCTGGTAGCCCGCGCAACCGATAGCACCACCACGACCAGCGCGTCCGCATCAGCCACAACATCAAGTTCAGCGAGCGGGCCTACGCGACCTCCAGCGTATAAGATAGTTGGCATCATTCTCGCCGTCTGCTCTGGCTTGTTTATTGGTGTTTCTTTCGTCCTGAAGAAGATCGGGTTGCTCAAGGCGAACAAGAAATACAATGAAGAAGCCGGCGAGGGTTACGGCTATCTCAAGAACGTCTGGTGGTGGTCAGGAATGACTCTGATGATCATTGGCGAGATCTGCAACTTTGTCGCGTACGCATTCACGGACGCTATCCTGGTCACTCCGCTCGGAGCGCTCAGCGTCGTCATCACTACCATTCTGAGTGCAATATTCCTCAAAGAACGTTTGTCGTTTGTCGGCAAGGTCGGCTGCTTCATATGCATCGTTGGCTCGATCATCATCCCTCTCAATGCTCCCGAACAGTCTGCCGTTGCAGATATCCAGGAAATGCAACATTATGTCATCACTCCTGGTTTTCTGTCCTATGCGGGTGTCATTCTTGTCGGATGCGCGGTTGTCGCCATATGGGTTGCGCCAAAGTACGGTAAAAAGAGCATGATGGTCTACCTTACGATCTGCAGTCTCATCGGCGGTCTCAGTGTCGTCTGTACACAAGGCTTGGGGTCGGCCATCCTGGCGCAAATCAATGGCGAACCACAGTTCAATAAATGGTTCACATACGTCCTGCTGGTGTTTGTGATTTGCACGCTGTTGACGGAGATTATTTTTCTCAACGTTCGTATGCCCGATCCATGATTGGATAACCACATACTGATATGCGTACAGAAAGCGCTCAATCTTTTCAACGCAGCACTCGTAACGCCGACCTACTATGTTTACTTTACCAGCTCTACCATCGTCACCTCTGCGGTCTTGTTCCAAGGATTACACGGGACCGCCACCCAAATCGTAGACGTGATTCTTGGATTTTTGGTCATCTGCTCAGGTGTGGTGTTGTTGCAACTCGCCAAATCCGCCAAAGATGTTCCGGATACTGCCGTCTTCAAAGGTGATTTGGATCAAATGCGCACAGTCGCCGAACAAGAAGAACCCGAGTACGAACCAAGAGCGGACACATTACGTGGAGGCGCGGGAATTGTTCGTGCCATGAGCAAGGTCCGAACCAAGCGACAAATGGACGAAATGAAGAGACTACACGAAGAACACATGCAGCCGATTGGTGAAAACGACCAAGTTGAGTTTGATGGAATCCGACGCCGACGAACAGTTAGCACCGTCAGCGGTGTTGGATCGCTCTCACGACAGAAAACCGTCCATCCACCACTCGGGATGTCACACTTCCCTGACGATGTTAGTGAACCTGACAGTGAAGTGCATCCAGGGTTCTTCGGACGTATTGGACGGAAAACCATGACTGGTCTGGGCTCACAACGAAGTCGTGGCGCGGGCCACAGTCCTGTACCATTGGCGGATCGAGAACCGGTCAAACCAGGTGGTGCGGAAGGCTCTACGTCAGAACACGTCTATGGACTGCCGGCAGGACTTCAGAAACATGATGATCATGAAGACACGAGTTACAAAGGAGCCACCGACCTTCCGCCTGTTGGACGTGTTCAATGGGCTACCGGTGACGGCACGAACGAGCGAGACCGCGCTCCTTCTCAATCGAGTAGCTTAATGCCGCCACGACCACCTCCGCACGACTCGCATGCCCCAGGAACCAGACGCCAGTTCTCGTTTCAAAATGTCTTTGGCAGCCGACGGAGAACCAATGAATCGGATGACCGGCCCATCAGCCGCGGAGCTCTGAGCTTTGTAAGTCGACACAGTAACCGCGAGTACCCGACCGGCCACGCGACTACGGAAGAAGAACGTCTTGGTCTGGTGCATGGTGATACTTCGAAGGCTTCTCTCCCGCCCTACAATGAGGCGGAAGAAGCATTTGCAGAGCAGGGCGGCCACGACAGCGATGAATGGCAGGTCACCTCCGGCACCTCTTCCAGCCCGGAAATGCTTGGGGCCAGTGGCGATCTCGGCAAGCAACGGCGGCGTGATCTTTCCGACGACAACGATGACCGCGAACTGTATGATGAACCTCTCCAGAGTCCTACTGACGCACCGCGTGCGAGCGGCCGAGGGGGACCAGCCTTCCTCTAAAGCTTACGGTCATGTGCCCGATGGTGTTTTGCTTGTTGTTTGTGCTAGCGTTCCGAGCGGGTTTGGGCACCTATGAGCTGTATCATTCGATGATTCACGTCTCCCTGTGTCTGTTTGCCGGGCTGGATGTAGCCTATTGGTTGGGGTACAATAGATGTTATGTACAGAACACATGTTTCGATGGCTTGCAACAACTATAAGGCTTACTATTGTCTATCAATACCTGATTGTGCCAATCAAGATAGTGGGCTCTTTGTCGTTACATGGAACCCTTCAGGTTGCTTTCCACGTTGTTCAGCCCCAAGACTGCTTAGTAATCAATTATCCTTCACAACATCAAGCTGCGGCACGACCCGCAGAACTACCTACCTTAGCTCATCAGATCGTCGTCACAAAGAGCCGCCTGAGCATACATACACACGACCATCTTGAACAACAAAGCACAAAATACCTGGCTTTGAGACACTGCTCCCATAGATCACGCCAGCATCACAGTTACAACGTCGTCTCCGCTTTCACGAAATCATGGCTGAAAACGAGCTAAAGCAGATCCTCACTCATCTCGAGACTCTCAAACCCAGCCAACTCCAACAAGCACCACAACTCCTCTCACGTGCGAAGCTCGCCCTACTCAAGATTAACGCGCTGGTGCCTGATGAGGACACATCGACGCAGCATCTCATCTTCGCGGTGGCGGTCCTCGAAGGAGGCGCACTACTAAGCATCCGGCTCAAGGACACCGATGCATTCATCCGCTACTACCAACAACTCCAGCCATTCTACGATTTACGGAAAGAGCGATGGAGTCGTGCAGGACCACCGAAGAATCAGGGCAAAGTCACGGGATTGTATCTGCTGCTTCTGCTGAGCATCGGTGACTATGCAGGGTTTCACACTGTGCTGGAGGGGTTGGACATGAACGGCGGAAAGGCACAGATCGAGAAGGACCAGTTCATTCAGTATCCTGTACGGCTGGAGCAGGCGTTGATGGAGGGCAGCTACGATAAGGTCTGGGGCGAGACTAAAGGTGAAAGAGTGCCTAGTGAAGAGTTTGGCGTGTTCTCTGAGGTGTGCATGGTTCACCCCAGCATTGAAAGCAATAAGCATATACTAACACGTTGTCATAGGTCCTGATCAACACCATCCGCTCGGAGATTGCATCATGCTCAGAACGCGCCTACCCATCACTCCCGATCTCCAACGCAAAGAACCTCCTCTTCCTCGACTCAGAAGGTGCAGTCGTATCCTTTGCGCAATCACGCGGGTGGGTGGCCAAAGAAGGACGGATATACTTTCCCGAACAAGAGGCCGAGCTGTTGGCAGCAGACAAAGATGTCATGAGCAGTAGCGGGACGGTCATCGAGAATACGCTGGGCTATGCGAGAAAGCTAGAGACGATTGTATGAGTACGGGACCATAATGTGCCTCGAGCATGGTGTATGATTATGGAACTGCTACACTGCATGAATGATAAACACAAGGTCAAGTATTGCCTTTTCAACGATGACCTGATGATTGCAAGCTGGTTCCCGACTTTTACTCAAGTTTTGTGACGCCTACGACAGTTGATACCCTTCAGGGGAGGCTGTTCGAGCCCGTATCTTGCGAGTCTGAAGTTGATGCAAAGATATGACAAACGGGCGCCCGAATCAACGCCGATGGCATACTCGTTGGTGAGGTCGTTGGTTGCCTCAGAACTAAAGTAGCAGGCCGCATCAATCCTCACATTGCACCTCGCAAGTGAACCAAATCTTTTTCACTTCTGCGTTGACTGAATCACAGACTTCGGCCTGTCGCCTGAGGAAACCACTACTCCAATCACATGGAATTGAATTTGCCGAGACTGAGAGGTCCAAACATCACCGGCCAGACTCAATGAGTCTCTAGCTACATTCTTCAACACTCGCGGCTTATGGTAACATAACCCTGTTAGTACGAAGTCCGTTTACTCTGTTACCTACTGCTAACACGTGCTCCATCATTAGTACCGCCTTTCATACTGGCTATCGTGGCGGTGAAGTGCATCCACCGTAGATCGCCCCTTCGAGGCAGATATCTCTGTACTCAACTCTTCTCTCACTGCTTGCGCGCCATCCTCGATCATCATGGTCGCCACCACACGCTCGAAGAAACGCAAAATTGATGCACTCCTTGCGAAGAAACCTCAACTGGAGAAGCCCAGATACTATGCCGTGCAGGACCACTCTCGTC
Organism: Microcyclospora pomicola; assembly: GCA_002786065.1. Lineage (NCBI taxonomy): Eukaryota > Fungi > Ascomycota > Dothideomycetes > Capnodiales > Microcyclospora > Microcyclospora pomicola. The sequence continues at coordinate 48,631 of NHNY01000029.1, read as the reverse complement.
TACTCAACTTGCCGGCGGAACTACGACTACTCATTCTCCAGTATGTTCTCGAGGAGAATATGGAAGCGTCTGATATCAGCATCTTCAACAAGAAAAGCACACGAATTCAGGAGCCTACTGTCATGTTCGTCTGCTGCTTACTTCGCCACGACTGTTTGCCGCTATTCTACTCACGCGAAGCGTTCATCGTCAATACGACTCAGAAAGGGCATCTTGAACGCTTCAAGAACTGGGTATCGAACAACGTCAGCACACCAAGCAAAGCACAATTGATGCGCAGAGTGACATTCATCAGCTTCATCTCGAGCCCGTGTGGGAGAGCAAGCTATACTGTGGACTTCAGTACAGCCAAGATCATTGACGCAAGGTTACGGGTGCGGCTTCATTGGCAATGGAGTCCTCTCGCGTTAAAATCACATGAGCACATGTCACTGCATATGCTGCAACCATTGCAAAGTGCTCTCCAGCTTGCAGTCAGACCTAGCAGAACTGTGGAGGCAGCGCAAGCTTATGCAGCTTTAGTGATGACCACTGAGGCCATTCGCGATCAAGAATACGCCAATCGCGACCATTTCCGTAATAGTATGAAGTCCGAAACCCTGTCTTCCACTTGGCTGTCGTGTACATGTACCGATATGGTGGAACCGGCTGCTTGAGAACGGGCTGTTTGTCCTAGCGCGACAAGTCACATCACGCCAAGAACTGCAACTGATGCTGCTGGCCCTCGACATATCACACTCTATCACAGCGCATGAAGCAATTGCACCGAGGTAAGGCCAGAAGCATGTCTTCCTTCGGGAAGCGCAACAGCGAGGCGTGATGTGCGAAGAACGTCAGTACATGGATTCGAAGCAGGAAGCAGCTTGAGAACCTTCTGCCAGCGATCAGATAGCATGAATCGGCCATAGGTATGACTGAGCTTTCAGTGAGGATCGTGGCAGGAGGGATGAAATGTTCTGTTGGCGGTGAAAATGGCTGCATCCCACAGACAGTGGATGACTGTGAAAGCTCGTCAGAGACTGGTGGTGATGGTGTAGCTTAATACCTCCGTGCACCGCGGACCAGAACATAATGCAATCACTTGAGATTCACCACGGGTTTGAGTCTACAAGTTCGAGCATACCTTAGATTAAGAGATTGCCCTAGGGAACTTTTCCATTCATTGTCTCACAAACCCTAGCATGCTCCATCTCACCCATCCATTACAACGCGCACTGCGTCCCGTTCATAGTACAAAACGGCATCTGGATCGGCTCCGCCCTGATACCGCGCGCGATCAAGCGTTCCCGCATTTCCGACAACCGCGGGCTGGCGGTGATCTGGCTGCGATTCTGGCCAGTGGCAGGGTCTTTGGCGCCGCTCCACAGCACTTCAGCCGCCACGGCGGCGCGCGGCCACACCATGGTCTCGAAGTTGATGGCGTCAGTCTGCTCGGACCAGATGTGCGCTTCGCCGCCAATGACCAGGTGCGCGAGATCGGCGGGGATCCCGGCCAGCGGGTCGTAGCTGTACATCAATCGCCAGTTCTTGCGCGGTGCGCAGTAGTCGGTGAAGGGCCAGTAGCCGGCGGCGTTGTCCGGGTGGAAGTCGAGCCATTGGCCTTGACCTGCGGGAGGTTTGTCAGTATTACAAATTGAGGTACCAAGTCTTGTCATGAGCTCGAGCAAGTGTGTTCATGTCAGAACAAATGCGAATCAATTCCTGCTTTATATCCAGGCGAGCAAATGAGGTGCTGACTTACCGCAATCCAAATACCTGGTGAACAAACTCAGTCAGCGAAGATCCTCATGATATGGAGAGAAGTCAAAGGGATAAGGACGAGAATGATGACTGACCAGAAGTTGTAGTTTCCCGCCAAAGCACGATAGCCTGCTTTCACAACAGCAAGCACAGCATCGTCACTTTGCCACGTCTGGACGATGGTGTTGTTGGCCAGCGTCAGGTTCCACTGAAGGAGCATCTCCTCCCAAACCAAGGGAATGAAACCAGCCGCAGTGACCTGCTTCATATTCCTGTTCATGTACTTCTGCATCAGAGGCTGGAGGACGGCAGTATCATTCGTGCGCACCGTATCATCCAGTGCGTAGGCGTTGACATTGACTTCATCGCCACCTAGATGGAAATAGCTCGAAAGTGGCTTCAGGCGTGGCAAGAGGTCATCGAACAACTTTTCGAGGAAGCTGTACACCGCTGGAGAATTGAGCTTCAAAGTACCGGACGGCGGTTCGGCAGCAACGGAGGTCCAGTCCGGCTGCACATCGAAGGCAGCGATCAGTTCCGGGTGCGAAAACCAGATTGAAGAGGTGTGGCCTGGATTGTCAAACTCGAGGACTACAGTCACGCCGTTCAGTGCTCCGTACTCCTGTAACGCCTTGACGTCCTGTGGGGTGTAAACCTCGAATGCAATGTACGCGCCTTTCTGCGAGAGTTCAGGCATGGAAGGGACCTCCAAAGGCCACGCCTGGGCATCAGTGGCATGCCAATGCAAGCGATTCATCTTGTTGAAAGCCATGGCGTCGATCATGCGATACATCGCGCTCATGGGTTTGAAAGTCCTTGAGGTATCGATGTTGAGGCCACGCCATTGGAACTTGGGCTTATCTTCAATGTGAACTGGAGCTAAAGACGTATAGATGAATCCTTGGGTATGTTGGTAGAACAGCTGTGTGAAGGTTGTCAAGCCATAAGTGAGGCCTATGGATGAGTTCGCAGAGATCGTGACCTTGCCAGCGGCACTTATATCCAGCGAATAAGATTCGTCCAAGGACTCAGTCGGTTTCTCGATGTTGGCCACATCAGCACTGCCCTGGTGCAGCACTATCGACTGGATGTAGGTAGCATCCTCGCCATTATGGGTTGGTTCGAAGCTGGAGAAACGAGGGTGGAACTTCCAGGGCACGAAGTTTTTATGGAAAAGTGTATCGTATGTTCGTTCGATCGCGTTGTTCACAATCCTAGCGGAGTATGGGGATGATGATGCCGCATGACCGTAGCCCTGGGATACATTAGAAGCTTTTACTCGATCTATTCCCGGTGGACGGAACGACCACGAACCTGTGGTGGACCACTGTATGTAATCTTGACATTGCGGTCTACCCAAAGCACTTGATCGCCACTTGTATAGATGGACGGTATGGGCCAAAGTGCATTGACATAGGTCGCCCCGAGTAAGAATGCTGAAAATGCGACTCTCATGCCTGCTATACCGACTGCGATCAGATAAGAATATGCCGAGTTATGCAAGCGGATCCGGTGCAATGGTCACAGTCGCAACTTCGAGCGCAAACCACTCGCGAACGATAATAATATGAACTATTTTACCACAAGAGCAAGCGAACAATAAGCTGTCGAGGTAAATTTGCGCGCAGAGGACTGGGAACAATCAGGCTCATATGCTCGTGGAGTCGTGGGGGTGTAGGTCTATTGAAGGTTAAGGTACGGTAGCATTATGATCACGCCCAACGGCTGGCTGGGTGGGGCTCGCGTGCATCGCAAACCTTAACATCAAGAATCGCGTTCGCTCGGCGTGGTAGGAATGCTCACGACTTCGTAAAAACTGCTCTGATCGAGGACTTGGAGTCGCGCGAAGACGAGGTGCCTCGTTCCGCAACCGACATTGTTGTGACTTGGCGCCACGTGCGAGCACTGCAACTTTACTTGTACGGACTTGATTTCATCTCGGATCCTGAAGCATTGATATGAGTCGTACATTATGGTGGGTTTGTCCGTGGTATACGAAGGCGCCACAGCCAGCTATTGCTCCACCGACCTGTTATGGCGAGCATCGTCCCAGGGATCAAATCTAAAATAAGATCGTACTTTGTATCGCCGTGCTTGGTGCATCGTGGTGTAGAGTCTTAACGCATGGGCGTCCATCACTGAGCTGTAGCTCCTCCGCGAATCCTCGGATGATACTGATCACTTGAGCTGAATCTCGAAATCATCTCACCGACTATTGAGTTCGAGGCGAGATGAGCTTGGCGGTCAATGGCATTGCAGCAAGAGCCAAGACGCGTGCAACAAGTCCCGCCAAGACCGTCTGATACCAAGAAACTTTGCAACGCAGCGCCCACTTTCCTTTGAGCAGAAGTTCGCACAGATGTTCTTGGGCCGCACGAGAGCCACTGTGCAGTCGGACTGGCAGCCGTTCCGGACACAGTGACCATCAGGAACGGAGACCTGCAGCTTGGAGTTCAGGCCTCGCATCGCAAACCGTGCCATCCCAGGTATCGAAGAAGTACAATCGGTTCCGTAGAAACATTTGGTACGCTCGAGAATCCAGCAACCCGTTCACAGTCCTCGCACAAAGCGACGCACAAGATGCATACTCTGGTATAAGCACTGCAGAACCATAGCACCACCCTGGTGGCGATCGAGGTTGATCTCTATATCTTGAGTCAGCGCTTGTTGTAATTACGATCCGAAGGCGAGATTTTCTGTAGACTGTGCATGGCGCGTGGTAGCGAAACGAGGTGTCATGGACGGTAACCTGCAGATTCTTCGCGCAGAGACTGCATGTTCGACGCAGTCGTAGCACAGAACACAGAAGTTGCACAGCGGCGTGATTGGACCTCTTATTCTGCTCAATGTTCGACGCCTTATAAAGGCAGCTTTCGATGTTTGTATTGCCTCCCTCCTGCACCACCATACATTGCCGCGCCTTGTCCATTCCCAGCGATCCTGTACTCGTGAATCATCAAACCCTCCAAACCTACCGGTCCGCGAGCATGTACCTTGTTTGTACTGATGCCCACCTCCGTACCAAACCCAAACCGCATGCCATCGCTGAATCGTGTGCTTGCGTTCCAAAACTTGCAAGCGGAATCAACACCGGCCATGAATCGATCTGCAGCTTGCTGCGAGTCTGTGAGGATGATATCAGTGTGATGGGATCCGTGAGTGTTGATGTGGTCTATAGCTGTGTCCAGAGCAGTAGTCGAGTCGGAAGCCGGTATCGTTCGAATGGCAAGAATCAAGTCGAGGAATTCTGTCGAATAGTCCGCGTCGGTGGCTTGTTGAAGTAGTTGTACATGATCTTTGGAAAGTCGTTGCGTGAGGGCAGCTAGTGATGCTGGGTCACATCGAAGTACCACGCCCTTGGCCATGAGCGCCGATGCCACAGCTGGCAATGTGGTCTCCAGGGCACTTTCATGCACAAGTAAACACTCCAAGGCGTTGCACGCGGCGGGATAGTCGATCTTGGAATCCACAATGACACTGACTGCCATACCCTCGTCGGCATCCGAGTGCAAATATGCATGGCACATGCCATCTGCGTGTCCTAGTACAGGCATATGGGCGTGCTTCTGACAATGTCGGACCAGATCATTCGAGCCTCGTGGGATCACCAGGTCAATGTACTGGCTGAGCTCGAGTAACGGGTCGACCGCATCTCTAGTTGTGACTAATTGAATCGAGTCGTTTGGAACCTCCGTCGATGCGAGTGCTTTGGAAATGACCGTGGATATCGTTTTGAACGACTCAGTCGACTCCTTTCCTCCTTTAAGGATAGCTGCATTTGCGGATTTGATGGCCAACGACGCGATATTGGCAATGACTTCCGGACGCGCCTCGAAAATGATCAGTAGCACCCCAATTGGACATGTTTGTCGCTGTAGTATGAGGCCATCGTCCAATTCTGTCCGTAGGTCCACCCTGCCGACTGTTGGAGTCAGCAGGATTCTCGACCGCACGCTCCCGAATTTGCGAAACAGCTGGACCATGAGCGCATGTGGAATGAAAACAACGTGAAGAAGTGACCGCAAGCATCACCTACCGGGATCGGGCAACATTCTCACATCTTTGATGCCTTGTAGCATGTCGTCGAACTTTCCTTTACGTGAAAGATCAAGCCTCTTGAGAATACTTGGACTTAGTTGTCCTTCGGCGGAGGCTCTAGTCGCCAGTTCAAGATCTTTGGCATTGGCAACTAGGATCTCTTCCCGTGATGCTGCCAAAGCTTCGTATATAACATCCAATGCATGGTTGCGAGCTGAAGTCGGCAAAGTAGCCAGTGTTCGAGAAGAGATCTTGGCTGCGCGTGCGGCCTGCTCAGGCGACGCATTGGTCAGAGACATGTTGGTCACGGTATTGGTACAGCGTGTGAATTCTCTGAAGGCCAAATAGCGAGTTCGAACCGTCAAGGATGCCTTCCAACGAAATGTTGAAATGTTTTCTCTCCAGTCATCTTCGACTCACAGCCCAGCCAGAATTTGGGCGGGAGTAGCCGAAAGTGTAAAGCTTAAATCGAAAGCCCAGCCACTTTCCGCTGCCTCGTGGTCACCAGCCATCTTCCAGCCTCCAACAATCGCAACTTCAATGCTGCAACGTCACAACAGCCAACGAAACTGTATGAATCAGTGAGGCTGGTAGTGGAATAGCTTGCTGTCATTAAGTATATTACATTCCTTCACACTCCACTGCCTTTATCCTGGATACAATACAAACAAACCGCAGACTCACCTCATCTAGCCTCTACCTCAGATCCATTAACCAGCTCTATAGTCTTTACCTGCCTTTCCTCTACCACCCAGACACCCTCTCGGTGCACTCAGCACTCAGACATCTCCTAGCTTGCACGGTCACACTCTCCGTACTCTCGATGCTGACTCTCGGAGACGTGCTCGCCATGAGCTCTCCTCTACGACTTGCGACCATTGCTACCATTGCCAGTCTTCTTTTCGCACAACCGTCCCTTCAGCAAACATACACATCCTGCAATCCGACGACGGAATCCGACTGCTCTTCGGACCCTGCCCTGGGTGGTTCATTCAGTGTGGACTTCACCTCGGCTTCAGACGCCTTCACAGCGCAAGGCGTACCGACATATGGCTCAGATGGTGCATCTTTCACCGTTGCTGAATCAGGAGACGCGCCGACGTTGGTATCGAATTGGTACATCATGTTTGGGAGATACGACGTGGTGATGAAGGCTGCGCCAGGTGCTGGAATTGTCAGCAGTGCGGTGCTACAATCAGACGATTTGGACGAGATCGACTGGGAATGGTTGGGCGCACAATCCGGGGAAGTTCAGTCGAACTACTTTGGCAAGGGACAAACCACAACATACGATCGAGCTGCTGTACACGGCGTGAGTGACTCGCAATCGGAATTTCACACCTACTCCATCGAATGGACCGAAAGTCAGATTGTCTGGTCGATCGATGGTACAACAGTTCGTGTCCTGTCCAGCAGCGACGCGAACGGCCAATTCCCGCAAACGCCGATGCAGCTCAAACTCGGAGCTTGGAGTGGCGGTGATTCATCGAACAGCGCAGGAACCATCGAATGGGCTCAAGGACCGACAGATTACTCTCAAGGCCCATTCACCATGGTTGTCAAGTCTCTGTCGGTGGTCGACTTCTCTACTGGCACTGCATACACATACGGCGACGAAAGCGGTGACTGGGACTCAATCGAATCTACAGGCGGCTCAGTGAATGGTAACTCTGGCGCAGCGAGTGGCACCAGTGCTTCCGCCCCGGCCATCACTTCGACCTCAAGCGGCAGCACCGAGCCATTCTCAGGCACCCATGCAGACTGCTCGACTTGTAGTACACCTGGTGTTGGTACGTGGACCATTTCCACGACCACTCAAGCGACAGCGACGGAAACCACATATCCCGGGTTACCAAGTGGATGGACAGTATCCGGCTCTGGAAAAGTCGTCCCGCCTAGTGCGGCATTAGTGAGTAAGCACCATCGCGCGCCTTCCCAAAATTGATCATCATGCTAACATGTTTACAGTCGACATTCCAACACGTCTCGTCTACATCGTCGCCGGTGGTCTCGCCAGTAGCCTCCTGCTCGGCCTTGCGCTATAGCACTGTCACGTCCTACGATGAGCAGGGCTTCCTGACCAGTGCAGTCGTGCCTATCGGAGTTTCAACAGGATGGGATGACCAAGGTTTGGCGACGACGGTGTATCCATCAGGCTGTGCACCCACTTCCACCCTTATCACCGTCCAGAACGGGGCTGTCAAAGCCAAAGCATCGGCCACGATTACGACATTGCCTCAAGGGACCGCCTCAGTCGTCTCGATCGCAACAACACAAACCTCTGGCGCCAACGAGCGTGTGGGTCTCCGATGGGTGCTCGCAGTTTGTACCGTGCTCCTCAGCGCGATTTGCCTTTTATGATTTTACTGCCTCGCAATCTAGCGTTCTTGTCTTGCATAGCGAAAGGGGCATTTGGGCACGAAGCCCTAGGGATCTGGAAAAATAAAATCTGCATGGGACAGGAAAGGGACTGGGGCCTGCAGCGGTGTCTGCGAACGGCAACGAGACGAAGATGTACATATTACACATGACTTGACGCACTGAAGGTCAAAAAGTCTAATGAAAATTTAATGATACTCACACTGTCACACGGCAACTCGCCAAAGCTTAATGTCAGAGCTGAACATGAAAGTGAGTCAAGAAGCCGATCACGTGGTTTCATCGGAGTCATATTTCTATGCTGATCGACAATACGGTTGTCGATTGACATCGTAAGAATAAGCACGTTAATCAAGATGCTGACGCTTCGTGACAGAGCATTCATGCTGAAGCGTCGGCATGGGAGATATCAAAACCCTCCCACAAACCAGCTTCGGGAGGTTCGCCCCTTTCTCGTTCATTTCTGGTTCACGGAATTGCTCTGTTTGCTCGGTAATAGTTTAGTATATCAATCGTTAGATCTGAGATAACTACAAGCTTCTCAGGGCAATGGGTCCAGCAACCATCTACTTGACAGCCGCGGAGACCGAGCGCATACGCTCAACCGCGAAGCGACGGCTGACAAGATGCCAGGAGGTCGTAGGGCAGCTGCGGCCGCCGACAGACGCCTTGGCCATCCATCAGGCCGTCACCATGGCGTCGCTCATGGCCGATATGGCGGGCCCGCAAGACCCGTCAGTGAAATCGGAGCCCATCCCGTCGTTCGCGGTCGGCGAGACGTATCCGCCTTGCATCGTGGCGTTCTCGGCGCTGCAGCCGATCGCATTGACGGAGCTGCGGCTGCAGTCGCATCATCGCGGGCGAGTGCTGACGGTGCGGCGGGTGGCGGAGGTGGTGGAGCTCGCGGCGCGGTCGTGGACGGTGGTGGAGGCGGACGGGCAGAAGGAGCGGCTGGAGATGGGGCTGCACAAGCTGCGGTATGGCGGGGAGGTCCTCGAGAGTGGGAGGGTGTTTCAGCTCAAAGAGCCTTATTTGACGATCAATGAGGAAGGGGAGCAGACGTTGATGGTGGATCACCCGTCAGATCTGGTTGTGTGTGGCGACGATGCTGTGCTGAAGCAAGAGAATGGAGTAGGCGGGCAAATAGCAGCAAAGGCATTGATGTCAAGGAAGAAGTGCAAGGAAGAGGGAAATGCGGCGCTGAAAAAGCAGAACTTATCAGGGGCACTCGCGATGTATACGCAGGGGCTGCAGTTGAGCGCAGATAATTCAAGAGATGAAGAGACCATCACATATGACCTGCATCGGAATCGTGCGCACATCAACCTTCTCCTCGGCCGATTCGATGAAGCCAAGACTGACGCATTGGCTGCCGTCACTGGTATCGAGGATGTGAAGCATAGAGACCTGGACAGCAAGGCGTACTTCCGCGCAGGCACGGCAGCGTACAATCTCGGCGCTTTTGAGGAAGCCCGAAAGTACCTCGAGCAGCAGCAAAGCCTCCAACCCAATGACCGTGACGTGGTGGCCACTATGGCAAAAGTCGACAGGCGCTGTCGAGAACAAGAGACCGGCAAGTATGATTTCCGAGCTCTAGAAGCTGCCATGTCCAGAGCACGTCCATCTGTGGATGCTGGCAACTTCCTGGCTGGTACCCAGGTCGGGGATAGTCCAGGCGCAGGACGCGGTCTGTTCGCCACGCGTAAGTTTAAGACTGGCGAGATCGTGATGGGAGAGAAGGCCATCTGCGCAGTCTGGGGCCAGCGTAATGAAGCCTGGACAGCCATGACCTACGATGTCCGCGACGACAAGATCCGTGCCGCACCAGCCGGACTCGACCAAGCGTTGGTCCAGAAACTGGCAAACAACCCTTCACTAGTCGAAAGAGTCCTAGATCTCTGCGGTGACTATCCAGGCACTGGCAAGCAACTCATCTGCGAAGATGGCGGCCCAGTCATCGACACGTTCCAGATCCGCGACATCATCGCCCGCAACGCGTTCGGCATGGCTGCGGCCGATGGTCGTGAGGAGGACGCACGAAGCGCCAGCACGGGACTGGGGGTGTGGGCGGCGTACATCAACCACTCGTGCGTCCCCAACGTGATCAAGGAATTCATCGGGGATCTCATGGTGATCCGCGCAACGCGACCGATCGCTGCGGGTGAGGAGCTTTTCCACAGCTACGACGAGAGCGCCGACTATGGCGCGAGACAAGCTGCTCTAGTGACGACGTGGGGTTTCCAGTGTCGATGTGTGCTATGCAAAGCAGAGGATGCGGATGGACCGGAGCTGCGGAAGAAGCGTGTCGAGCTCTTCGCCCAGGTGAGTGCGGTGGTACAGAGGGAGAATCCGCTGACAGTGAAACGTGTGGTGCTCGTCAAGGTTGAGAGGCTGGTAAAGGGGATTCGTGACACCTACGACCATGAGCGGTACAAGAAGATCCTTCTGGCGCGTCTACATGAGCTGCAGCAGTGGATCGACACTGCGAAGAAGAAACGTTAGACAGAAAACTGTACAATTTCGATGTCCTCACTTTACCGTGCTGATACACTAGTTCTGCGTGTGGTGCTAGCATGCTTGCGACGGATTTATGCAGGGGCAAAACGTAGTTGGTACCAGCCAGGCCATGCGTGGAACTTCGGAAGCTCATCCACCGTGATCATCAAAACTCCGGCTAAACAGCCATCTATTCCTACCGAAGTGGAGAGTGCATCCTTGTAACGCCAACCCAACACATGACGACATGTTGTATCGAGCCAGAAACTCATCATATCACCTCTTCCCTCTCCCATCCAAGCGGCCTTTGATATTTCAAGTCCTTGGTGGGATGTGGCTTCTTCTCGTCCTTGTATTCGCTCACGTAAGGGTTCGGATCGTCGCTATGTAGACAGCCGAGGGTATGATTCACCTCACGATGCTTGCTCTCATCGGCGCGAATGTACAGCAGCAAGTCTCGCATGCCTCGATGGCCTTCGGGCATGTTCCAGTACTTGACTGCAATATCCGGAGCTTGGACTTTGCTGAACATGGGCAGCTTGCCAGCATCAAGATCCTCGATCATGCGCGTGTATGTGATCACCGCCTCTTCTTCGAGGTAGCCGACAAAGCGGTGGCAGGTTCGTGGCGAGATGAGATAGGAGACGAACATAGCGTTGAAGAAGACGCCTTGTGCGCCGAGCACCATCAGCCGCATGAACCAGCCAGGCTCGGCCATCTTCAGGAATGTCAAAAGATGCATGCGCTCGTTGTAGGACTCCTGGACCGAGTGTCAGACGCAATCTCAATAGTGAGTGGTGCCGTATTTCCGACTTACTTCTAACAACGTTTCGATCCATCCATTATCACGCTTCATACGTCTCATGGAATGTAGGTGGCGAAGCATGCCCGCCACCATGCCTGGAACGCCGGCCACACTTTCGAGGAAGATGCAGCGCACCAACCATTTCCTCTCCGTCATATACGAGACGACCTTGCCGCTCTCGGGTGATATGTTGGGGTCTTTCCTGTAGCCAGTGACGAAGTCTGTGCCGGCTCTGAGAACTCTCAGGAAGGAGAGGGCGACATAATCCGACCAGTCCTTAGCTTGACGGTGGGCAACTTTCACTTCTTCCATCTGCTCGTAGGTGTAGACTGGATGGGCCCATGCTGCTTTGGTGGTTCTTATGCTGGGTGAGTCAGGCTCGGGAAAGAACTCCTTCACCCGAGTCGGTTTGGAAGTGCTGAATTGCCGCAGCGAAGCAATTCCATGATGTGGGTGGTGTTGGAAGCCGATGATCGTGGTTGCAGCGAACCTGGGGTTGACTTGGCCATTCAGGCTCTTCAGCAAGGCGACGCCTTGTTTGGTGATGATGGCTGGCGAGATTTGTGCTCGTGTGCAATACATGTGAACTTCTCTTGGGTTTGATGTGAGATGTGTAGTAGGAATCAGGATGAGTGGAAGTTGAGTGTCTTGACGGATCGTAGTTGAAAAGGATCATGAGAAGAGTCAGCGTACTTGCCACTTTATGTGCTACGTGTGATGGACGCTTGGGCATCGAGTCACCAATGCCTTCCATCGGCTTGAAGTCGTAGCCAAGCGAGGGACCGGCACCGGTACCATCGCAATGGTAGCAGGGAAGTGGACTTGCTGTTCCTTTGCAGCGTCTCCTGATCAAAAATCGCCAATAGGAACCTGAGATGTTATTGGGAACATGTCAGCTGCTCGCCGCATCCGCAGGATTCCGTCCGGTTTCTGGCCGCACTTCGATGAGTCGGATCAGAGCAACACAGCATATATCAGTTCACACAGACGAAAGTCGACTTGCGCGGGAGTGTATGTGTCTCGCATGCTCGACGAGGTCGTGATTACGATGAATGCACCGGAGGTGTGTAGTGTCACTTCATGATGCATCCGCATGCGTAGGCGAAGGTAAATCACTGTCACGTGATCTGAAAACCTTCGGGTGATAACGGGCTAGGGTGGTGGCAATGTGCTGCTCACTCCGAAGATCTACTACAGAAGTCGTAAAGACCAACAAGCCTTGACACCTCCAGAATCCCGTCCGACTCATCTCGTCTTCTCAAAAAGCCCATGTCTTGCCTTCGAACGTGGCGGAGAAACCCGTACGAAAGAAGTCATGCATGCCCGAGCAAAGTTGGGCGTTCATAGCATAAGTCACCTTGGGACCTTTCGCCGTCTCCAGACGTACTTACTGCTACAGTTCGCCGTCGCATCATGGCATTGCTGTAGACATAATCAACGTCTACAATGAGGTTGTCAGCATGTGTCGATTGGCACACTTTCACAAAGTTCATCAACATACCGTTCAAATCCTTTGTCGCCACTTTTGGTCTCAATCTCCTTCTTCTCAAATCCCGTCACCTCTGCAGCCTGGGGCCCCGAGTTGAGATGCTGGACGAACTTGTCGATCGAGCTCTGGTCACCTTGAGCTTCGCCGACGACCTGTTACGAAATGAGTGAGGGTATCTTTAATGACGAGCTCACGGGTAATGCGAATATACCGAGCCATCGTCTGCATTTCTGGCGTAACCCGTCACATTCAGACTGCGAGCCTTTTCTGCTGCCCACGCACTAGTTGGGACATGTCAGAGAATAACAGCGTCACTCGTTCCGGTCGTAGAGGGTTGTACCGATAGTTGACGCCTTGCACGGTGCCATTGACCTTGAAGGAAATCTAATCACGCGATGCATCAGCAACACGAACGGGTGCCGGATAGGGTGGAAGTTGCTGACTCTTTGGGACATGTCAGAGATCAAACTTGAAACGTGTTGCACTAGATGGTATCAAAGGCACGGCGAGTTCTAGGCACAGTCGGCTCATGTATGTAGTGAGTTGTGCTGCACATGGCAAATGTGGAACCAGCCATGATCTCTTGGTTGACCAAGGGACGTCTCGTGCCGGATAGGAGCCGAACCGATCTCATCAAACACACTTTAAATCCCCTTGCTTCCGTTGTCCTGTGACAGTATGTGGACAGAAACAATGGAGACGAGCTGGAAAGCTGTTGTGGTACCACGTCTGACGACACGTTGGCGGAATGGATCTTTTGTTCGCCGTTTGCACAACGCCGTCCTGCCTTCCCTCTTGACGGTCGAATCCCGAGACCGTACCTTAGTCCTAGAATCCTAGCGCTCGACCCCAAAGCACCGATTCGAACCCTCGGCAACGTTGACGATCCCTACGCGTGAAACAGCGCGCCACTAGCCCGGAAACCACTAAACACCCAATCCCCTTTTATGAGCAGGAGGAGACGACCTGGTCATTGCCTTCTGCTCCCTGTCAATATTTATGCAAAGGCACTTCGACATAGCACGCACTCGGTGCTGCCATCACGACAGTTCAAGCAATCCTACGAGCTCTGGGGGTCGGTATTCACGGTGTCACCATCGAGGGAAGCGAGCGGAAAGCGGGACCCTGAGACAGAAGCTGTACGATCTTCACCAGGCCTCCTAGGATGGCGGACCACGGAGAGATGGAGCAGTTGGCTCAACATCCCAGCACCACCGACACCAGCACACCTGAGAGCTTTCCGGAGAGCAGCGTTCTGAGCTCGCCAGACAGGAGGTCGTCCTCTCCTTCCCCATACGTGTCGCCGTCGCTGGCTCTGGACGCCGTGCCCCGCCTGGACCGCTCCTCATCCACGCCGACCAATTCCACCTCCTCGACCACCAGTAACCGATCACGCCAATCACGTCTTTCCGATGGCGCTACAAGTGTTGTCCGAAGGCGAGGCTACATGCGGCCGCAAGGTACCGCCTTCGCGGACTCGGCGAGGAACAGGGACAGCGTGATGAGCTTGGGAAGTATCGCTCACATGCAATACTATTTTGCTCGCACCGGACTGCTGGACGGAAAGGGGGCCCAGCTGGCACAGGAGAAAGATCCGATGCGAAAGAGAAGCATGATGAACCTGAACGGCAAGGTCCAAGGGGAGCCGATGGCTTCTGGAGCACTCGCGGACGAGCTAGCCATGGCTTCACTTTGCTTGTACGACGATCGTTCGAACTACGCCGTGTCTGAGCCGGGCATGGAACACAGTGGGTACGAGTCACCCAGTGAGATGAACGAAGTGGCACCACGTTGGGGCCAAGTTGGCGACCCGCCCATGCTTCCGCCAACCGTCAGCACATACAAGCAGAAACCATCATATACTGAGCCGCTCCCCGACGTCCCGGTCTTGCGAAGAGAGCTGAAGGAGGCATTGCAGGACGCATGCAAAGTGCTCGAGGAATCACAAAAAGACATCAAGAAGGACAGTGAGGAGAATGATGGGTTCTATGAAGTGCAAGGACTTCATCTCCTGGATATCATCACTCTGGCTATCCGCGCGGCAAAGAACTACTACACAGCACACACTCAACCTCAACGGTTATATGCCATCAGGTCAGAGCGTACGATACGTGGCGATCTGTACCAAGTGCTCGATATCTTGAAACGTATGGCGAGTCGGAATTTTCGAGGCGGAATACGGTTGCTCGAACTCACCGAGATCATCATCTGGATTGAGAGTATCGACAAGTTGATCAAGAAGGAAGAAGAGCAGGAACAGCAGGAAGCTGCAGAACGCGAAAGCTGGGCATGGCGAGAAGGTGACTGGACCGGCCGGGAACGCGAGCGGGAGTGGGAGTTTCTGAAGTCCTTCGATCCGGAGCAGCCCCCGCTACCGCGATGTCCAGAGGCGTCAACAAGTGAGGATCCGCTCTACCCGAACGACTTTATGCTGGCACTACAAGACGGTCAACGCCTGGTGAAACTACACAATGCCCTGGTCGCACGCTCGAAACGGAAATTCGGCCAGATCAAGACCTGGCACAGTGATATCGCGAAGCCATATCGGATAATGGAAAACCTACGCTTCTGGATCAAGGCCGCAGAGCTGAGATGGGAGATCAAACTGGCAGTGCCGGTGTCGGACCTGGTGAACAACAACGACACAGCGGCATGGAAGGCATTCGAGGAAGCTGTGCTGACGTGGGCGAAGGGCGTGCGCGACGAGTTGTCCGATGAGTGGCGGCAGGAGGCATTGCAGACAGAAGGCAGAAGGAGGCCGCCTGAACTGAGGGTCGAGGTTCTGGACACTGATGTGGAAAGTCAAAAGGTCGACAGCGGCGTTCCGGTCGGCATGAAGGGTGACGGCAAGATTATCGATAATAATGACAAGAGCGAAGCGGTGGCGGTGGTAGTGTAAAGCAGACTGCCCAGTGAACGACTATAATGGACCATTTGTTAAGGATACCTATGCTTTTGCGGCTTGTACTGTAAGGGGTTTTCCTTGCCACAGTAGACACTTCGAGCTGTCATCCGGCACGTCTCGCAATTCCTGCATCCGACTTCCTTACCTAATTCCGCTGTGTCTCCACAGACCGTGGCGTTATACGTCTGAGATATAAGTCGAACTTCGCTGAAAGGAGCCGCATATAAGCCTTAGGGGCATGCACTTATATGTACAACCTGCATGCCTGGGGATATGTACATAGCGGATCATGCACGATGAGGTGGATATGTCCAGATAAGGTTCGTCAGGTCGCAGGCACCCGACCACAACCAGGTTTGCGAGTCTCACATGAAACACAACCTCCAGCTTCAGGTCGCCAATGAATCCGGTTCCACTCCCGTCTCAACCCTGCGCTCTGACTTATGTTGGCGCCGTATCGCGCAAGGATCGAGGGTCTTGTTGACCTGCGAGCCGAACACAGGCGGTTGGACACGTAGGCGCAAAAGGGTGTTGGCTCGTCTCATGGTACGTCCATACGCGATCCTTCTGTTCGGCGATGTATGGCCTGCGTTGCCCGGTACGCGCATAGAGACACCCACAGCAGTGCAGGCAACATCTTCCTAGGAACTGTCATCCTCTTCTCTACCTGTCTCATGTATGTCGGCCTACATCAATCGATGCTGTGTCGTGCTTCATTTCTAACATGCCGATGCGCGCTATGGCAGACCACTACTCCGTCCCTCCAACGTTCGCGCATGCCTCCTTCGACGCCCGTGCCACCATAAGCCCCACAGCCGCAACCTCGATCCTAGCCCAAGCTCGAAGCATCCGTCCGCCGTGGGAACACGAGAAACCGCTGCCTGCCCTTCCAACCTACGACGACCTCGAGAATCGCAATTCCGCTAGCTTCCCCTCGTCGAAGCAGCCGTCAACTTCGACGCGTCCTACCCGGCGTGTCTCTCCCGAATTGCAGCTCCGCCTCGCGCGCCTGGCCGAACAAAAACGTCGACTTGAGTCCGAACGCCGAGCTCAACTACAGGAGATCGGACGAATCCCCCAGCACCAACTCGACGAACTTGAGCTTCTTCAGTACAGTCGAGAGGTCGAGACGCGTCGTCGCGGCCGGGCGTGGTCAGGCCAAGCCATGCCGGCCGGGGGTGTCAGGCTGGATGGCGGGCCAGTGCTCTCCGACGCGGAGGTGAGCATGCTGGAGAGCGATGTCTCGTCCGCGATCGACGTCAGCGACCACCCACTAGTCGAGAGCGAGGACGAGAGCAAATTCCACGGCGGATTTCAGGAGGAGCACAAGTACCGCATGCCGGATGGCGGCAAGACGCGGTTACACCTGCACACCAAGGAGCCGCTGAGCTCCATGCCCACACAAGTGCCCCTACAGCCTCCCACGTCTGTACCGAGATACCATCCTGTTGCCTCGACTCCGGTCACACCAATGTTCGCCAATGGCAGCATTCGCCCGTCACCGTCACGGCAGACCAGCGGATTCGGCACCGGCGATTACAATAGCGACTCCGATTTCGTATCGAATAGACTGTCCCGTGCCGGATCTATCTATACATTGTCAAGGATCAGTCTGGCGGCACAGCTTTCTCAATTGACCAACATGCACCTCCCAGACGCCAACTCCCTAGCGAAGCGCATTTCGGACATTCCAACATCCACAGAAGCCGCCAAGGCTTTAGGCGATGCCAGTGAGCAGATTCGGGTGTGGATTAAGAAGGCCTCCGAAGTGCTGAGCGGACTGGATGCGGAAGACGATGCGGAATGGGCTGCAGCAGGCGGAAGAGACGGAATTGAAGACGTGGACAAGGCCATCAATCGATTTGAGAGGCTGGTGCAGGTCTACATTTCCTCCATTGAGCGATTGCAAGCTCGGAAAGATGTCAAGGCATTGTCTGCCGAGGAGCTAGCAGGAAGTGTGGCACAGATGGAAGACATCGTGACCAGCTGGCGGAAAGTCAAGGAGATGTTGAGCAACGTCAAAGTGCAAGTGGAGATCGCGATGGATTGGGAAGAGCTGTGGAATTCAGTACTGGGTGAGGTGGGACAAGAGATGGAGGGGCTGAACCGAATGGTGTTTGAGATGGAGGAGAAGCGACACCAAGGCGCGGAAAGTCTTCTGACCTCGAAGGATAGCATTGATCTGGCAGAGCTGGAGATCATCGTTGAAGAACGATCACAAGGCAGCGCGAAGCAGCACAATGTGCCACAATTCTCCCAAGCACCCGCCACACATGCCGAACACAAGGATGATGCGAGTTTGCTGGCACTCTTTGCGCGAATGCAGCCTATGCGGGCATCCCTTGACTTCTTGCCCATGAAACTCGCTGTCTTTCGTGCAAGAGGGAACACGGTCTTCCCATCTGCATGCGACGACCTCGACGAACGCCAAGAACGGCTGGAAGCACAGTGGAACAAGTTGGAGGCTGATGCCGAATCGCTACGGCGCGAACTCGGGGAGGACCGGTGGATACTGGTGTTCCGTAACGCTGGCAAACAGGCCTGGAAGATGTGCGAGTCCATCACGCGCAGCTTCGAAAAGCTGAAGACTGGCATCGATGCTGGCGAGCAGCACAGCAGCTATCTGACGTTGTTGAAGAAGATCGAGAATTACGAAGCCAAGAAGACACATTACGGCCCTGCAATTGGAAGGGTCTTGACAATCATCGACAAGGGAGTGGCAGATCGGTTGACGGTCAATGGTGAGGTCTTGAGACTGCAAAGCGACATCCAAACTAGGTGGACGTCTCTTCAGCGCGAGATGCAAGACGTGGATCTGGTGCTCAAAGACATATGTAATGATATTCGCGACAAGCAACTGCGCGACTCGGTGTCCACAGTTGTTTCGAGCGAGCGCTCATTGGCAGGCAGTCTCGTGGAGACCCCAGGGAGCTCGCCGGCAAGCAGTGTCATGGGAGGCAGCAGAAAGAACAGTGTTGGCTCAGGGACACCCACGCCACTCAACAACGTCAAGATCAGGTACAACGGCAACGCGAAGGAACCTGGGTCACTGAACAGGAGATTGGCTTCTGGACGCAGCTCCTTTTCGAAATCGGGTAGCTCAATCCCACGGCCGGGACGTTCGTCATACAACACCAAGATCTCCCTGGCGCACAAGACTTCCATGACATTCTCGACTCCGGGCTCGTCCCCGGGTGGCACGCCTGCTCCCTCCACATCTACTAGCAAATCTGGTCGGCAAGACCAGCCATCCGACGGCCGTCCGCGCTGGGTGGGATACTCCAAAGGCGAGGACAAAGGCTTCCTGCCACTTTCCGCGTTGGAGCCGTCGCCGTATGCCAAGCCGCCCGTGACGCCACGGACAGATTTCCTGCGCTCGAACCGGAGCTCCGTCTTCCCAAGCAGTCCCCAGTCCGCCCCACCACTACGTTCCACCCGCAACATCACAGCTCCGCTCCCGCCGTCCTCCATACCTCGCTCTCACACGCCGGGAGCGACTCGCAAATCCTCCCTGCCCGTCACCGCGTCGACGAGTACTCCGGCACGCCGTTCTGGAGCACTGATGCCGAAAACTTCACGGTCCACCCTCCGACCAACCCCGAGTCCGGCACCGCCGCCCGCCAGCAGCAAACACAACATCGCACTCACCATCTCAACCGTGGCCGACGGCAACGAAGCCGATAGCGAGAGCCCGTCACATCACCACAATCGCGCGTCCAGCGCCATGAGCGGCCGCCGCAGCAGCATGTTGCCCTCACGGATAGGCAGTCGCATGAGTGGGCGGAAAGAGGCTGAGCGTCCGCCGTGGCGGCCATAGTCCGTCACCCCATCGCGCAGGATTTGCTGCTCATGGCTTGTACTCTATTCCGCAAAACCCGTCCTCGCACTTCAGCCTACTTGCCATCGTTCGAACGCACCACGCCTTCTCTCGGCGAGGGAAGTGGGCGGGCTCTTCTTTCGGACGCGGATTGTTTTGTTTTGTTTTGGTCCTAGTCTAGCGATGGAGTTCTTGGTGCTCACTCTCTTGGCGCTCACGAAAGCGATCTTTTACCTTTCTTTGCATTTGTTTCCGATGCTGTCTTTTCGTACATGCTATGCAATGCATGCATGGACGTGTATGAAATGGTAGATGTAGACGGCTCGACACATGTGTACCTTAGACATCGCGACGTGCCGCATGTTACAAACCTTGACACACATAATCTTCCTGGACGTGAACATCTGTACAGCTTTTCTCCTGCTCTGTCCTTGAGATGTGGCTAGCACGTTTGCCTGATTCACTCAATCGAAAGACGGTAGGAGAACAAGCGGTGCTGACGAGGTGATGACCGATAGGTCTCCTGTATCCTGCGGGTGATCACTGAATCTATCCCCTTGCGATCACGGATCCATATCCGATCTTGAATCGGACGGAGCATTGACTTTGGCGAGACCGACCATGTTATTGCCATTTGCCACTGCAGTGTCGGATTGGGATATCCCAAAGCCTATCATTACATCAAGGTCACTGGCTATGACGGGACGGACGGCGAACACGAGCGTATTCGTGTCGTTGCTTGATGGCGAGCTAAGCATGGCCGCGGGCATGCCTTGCATTGACCAAGGTAGTAATGACTTGCGGCAACGTGCTCTTGTCAGCCATTTTCTGGCGGGCATGATACATCTACTTTGTTGATACCGACAATGTGTATACAGTTGGATATAGATTATACAGGCTCCCACTTCGGCATTGATTCGTAAGGTAGTTGCAACTGTATACAATCTGTGCATACTGTAAGTTAGGCGTCACTCTACACGAGCTGTATGCATCCATAGCTCCGCCGCCGCCAAGCCGGCGTGCCAGCTTCGCGCTTTCCACCAAGGTCGTCACCCGCCAACCTTGACGACGCAGCATCCCTCCCATCCCCCATCGCCCGCCATCATCATTCGCCCTCCCGACCTCACTTGCAGCGCGACCCACTCCCCCATCTCGTGTTCGCCAGTCACCGCCACCGCCGATTGGTCCGGCCGTCCTGAGCAGAGTCTGATCAGCGTGCAGCCGCTCCTCTCTCAGCCTCGCCGTGTTCAGCATTCACACGTGCTCGGTAAGCCGTCCTTCGCTTCGTCGGTCGACCCCTTGGGACGGAATAGGAAGGGATAGGAGTATACGCTGTCGGGTTGGAGACCTTGCTGTGAAAGTGGGCGCGCGCGAGAGATGCTGTAGAGCGCGGCAAAGCTTGCAGGCCAACAACAACAACAACAGCCGTGAGGGTAAAGGTTGATCGCACGCCGACAGCTCACGGCGTCAGTCCGCGGGTCCAACCTTTTGACGTGCACGGAACCTCGCGCGCTGCAGCTTCACTCCTCCCTTCTGCTCGCGCGCGCGCGCACATGCTTCCATCAGCTCCGATCTGCCCGTGATCCGACCTACCCCTCGCATCTCAACTGACGTGAGAGAGCAGGCTCTTAACCTTGCCCTCGTGAGGTTGCAAACTCTCCTTCCCGCTTCCGGCCACTCGCAGACTCCGCCAGGCATTCCTCACCTCGACACCGCTGCTGACTCTCGGTCTGCTTTGGAC
Organism: Microcyclospora pomicola; assembly: GCA_002786065.1. Taxonomy (NCBI): domain Eukaryota; kingdom Fungi; phylum Ascomycota; class Dothideomycetes; order Capnodiales; genus Microcyclospora; species Microcyclospora pomicola. The sequence continues at coordinate 27,221 of NHNY01000029.1, read as the reverse complement.
GAAATGGGTAAGCCTCCTTTCCCACCTTGCTCCCCTTGCAGCATCTGCTCAGCAATCCTCACCTTCACACGGCATCGACCGTGGTCCATTTCTCACCTCTTCGTGTTGTCGTTGATCGAGGCATTCCACCTTGTGGTCATCGTTTGTCCATCGTGGTCATCATTCGAGCAAGACTTCGGGTCACATCAGATCGCTGACCTCCTACCCGCAGACGACAACTACCGCCCATCGCGCGACAGAGTACGTACACCCCCCCTCCCCCGTGATTGCTTGACGTGAGGCGGCGGCAGCGGCCCTCGTGTGGATATGTGGAAGTGCATGAAAGAACAATCGTTTGGAGTGTTATCCCGGGAGCTGGACTATACTGGAAGAACTATACTGGAACGGAGCAGGTCGCTGAGGAATGGCAAGCCTCGGTCCGGCCTCAAGTCAGCAGAAGGCGCTTGACAGGCAGTAGTGGACACGGCCAAGCTACGTGGAGAGCGTTCCGGCTACAGACGACAGACATGGCAAGCTCAGTGTCGGAGCTGGCTTGCTCGGCGCATTGCAGGACCCAGGCGTGCTAGTATCGGCTTCACTGAGGGGACGGTGTGTGCGACTGATGTGTTGACGGCAACAGGGCGAGGCATCGGCACAGGCACAGGCACAGGCGGCGCGAGAGCATCTCGGAAGGCAAATCTTGGACTGGGGCTGGAAGGCTATACCATCCATGTAACTTCGTGCATCTGCATAATGCAGCAGAATTCTGCCCAGATCAGCCGACCCTCTTTATGAGAGTTGTTCCCAAGTCTGCCGTGCTTCTAAACAGCAAAACATCTTCCTTGCTGCCTCGCCACGTGTTCCAGCAAGCGTCCTAACACACTGCTTGTCCGCTTTGTCCTTGCGCATTGATGCGTTTTGGATGGTCTTTTGGCTCGTCCAACGCTGTCGTGCTCCCAGTCGTGCTTGATGCTGATGCCAGGCATTGCTACCGCAACATGCCTCGCCAGCATATCTGATCTTGTTATTCTGCAAAGCCATATGCTGCCTACGACACCAGCGACCAGCAGCGTTCCTATCCGCAGTCAAAAGGATTGTTTGGATCAATCCTCCAGCATACACGTACCATAACGCAGGATCTTGCAAACATCGCCTGTCGTGCTCTTCGCCACCTACATCCACGACCGCCGGAGCCCACCAGCAATGACTGTCTACATCATCCAATCAACACCTGTCGACGATTGCCACGGCGCTACGTACAAAGGATTCGCATGCTCCACCAGAGCCACGAGCTTCATCAAGATTCCCGATGGTGTAGTACAGCATTGGTCGCAGTCCGCCGCTGGCAACGATCCGCTCGAGATCACAAAATCACGTGACAGTATCTTCCTGTCGGTCTGCTATGCGCAGCTTGGTGCTTATACTAGCATGAGCCTTGCTACACGATCGACAGCGCCACAGGACCTGGAAGCTTGATTTGTTACCGAAACTTTACACATATCTTCACTGAGATTCGGCTCATATAAGTCAGCAGCCGGCTACACGAAGACAATGCGGATCTGGAATCGTTTGGCCTCTCTCCTGCGGTCTTTCGACACCAAGTGTATCGGAACAGCTGCTCATCTTGGCATACTTGATGGTCCACCAAACCCATGCGCGGCTTTCCATTGTCGCACAACTCGTACACTATGCCGCGAGCATACTTGTGACTGGCTCTGTTTACCGCTTCTGCCAGTGAAAGCAGAATCTTCAGATTCACGAGAGTCCCTGAGCCATCACGTTGCCAGGTACTCATACCACCATCTACGACTTTTACAACCTACCACCAATTCCACGACACTCAGCACGCCTCGATCTAGTATATAATCTACGACCGCACATACTCCTCAAGCTAGGATCATCAATGTTGAATGCACAAGAGGCCATTCGATCAATTCACCACAATACATACTAACAGATTCGTGAATGTAGCGTCGATCACAAACGCGTTCTCGCTCCCCCCGACGTGACGAGGACTACGATCGCAAACGGGATTCCCGTTCGAGAGACCGTTACCCTCGCGGCAACAGAGAGCGTAGCCCTGTCAACGGAGGCTCATACACTGCTCCCAGATCCAACGACGATCGTGCTTCCGGTCGTGAACCCAACATGTCTGCCGCCCGCGAGAACTCACAACAAGACCGCCGTGTCTACGTCGGCAACCTATCTTACGATGTTAAATGGCATCACCTGAAGGACTACATGCGTCAAGGTGCGATCGAGTGAGATTCCCGACTTGCGTGCGCTTGCTGATGACTTCCCACAGCCGGTGAAGTTCTTTTCGCAGATGTCCTGCTGCTGCCAAACGGTATGTCCAAGGGCTGTGGTATCGTCGAGTACGCCACCCGAGACCAAGCGCAAGCAGCTATCAACACCTTGAGCAACCAGAATTTGATGGGTCGCTTGATTTATGTCCGAGAAGTAGGTACTCTTGTCATGCGCTTTTGATCCGAGCTAATCGACCACAGGATCGCGAGACTGAGCCACGTTTCTCCTCGGGACCTCCAGCCCGTGGCGGCTTCGATGGTGGCTTCGGCGGAGGTCGTGGAGGATTTGGTGGTGGATATGGAGGCGGAGGAATGGGTATGGGTGGCGGCCGTGGTGCAGGAAGCCAGATCTTCATCTCTAACCTCCCTTACACCGTCGGCTGGCAAGATCTCAAGGATCTCTTCCGCCAGGCTGTGATGACGGGGCAAGTCGTTCGTGCCGACGTCCACCAAGCGCCCGATGGCCGCCCCAAGGGCACCGGAATCGTGGCTTTCGACAACCCGGACGATGCGCAGAACGCCATCCAACAGTTCAACGGCTACGATTGGCAAGGTCGTATCCTCGAGGTCCGTGAAGACCGCTATGCCGCTGCCGGAGGCTTCGGCGCCGGACGTGGTGGTTTCGGTGGCGGTCGTGGTGGCTTCCAGGGAGGTTTCGGCGGCCGTGGTGGTTACGGCGGTGG
>NHNY01000029.1:0-24154 GCA_002786065.1 Microcyclospora pomicola | reverse complement strand
GTTTTGGTGGTGGACGCGGTGGTTTCCAGGGAGGTTTCCAAGGAGGCGCTCCGCCAGCCTACAACTCGGGCACCGCCGGTGCGACTGCCGCACCTAACCCATTCACTGACTTCGCCGGTGCCAACGGTGAGCCGAGCGAGACGATCTACGTGCGCAACGTAAGTCCAGGCATCATCAACATTGAACATCCGCGATCACATTGCTGACTTCCCTCTAGCTTCCCTGGAGCACCAGCAACGAGGACCTCGTCGATCTCTTCCAGACGATCGGCAAAGTCGACCGCGCCGAAGTCAGCTACGAACCCAACGGTCGCTCCCGCGGCAGCGGTGTCGTCCGCTTCGCCACCAACGACGACGCCGCCAGCTCCATCGACAAGTTCCAGGGCTACCAGTACGGCGGCCGCCCGCTCGGCCTGTCGTACGTCAAGTACCTCAAGGACGGCGCCGGCGACGCCAACATGGAAGGCGCCGACCCCTCGGGTGGCATCTAGTAGATGCACTGCCGCTTCGGTCATGCGCGCGACTTTGGCGAGGAGGATGCATGCTGCACTAGTCACTTCGACAAAAGGATGTCGGTGTGCACGTTGCTATTTTGTCTTGAAAACTCGGGGTTTGTATCATAAGGTTGTCACTGGCTGTTCTCGATCGGTCGGTCGATCGATCGATGGTGGGGAAAACAAAGAAGACTAGCTGGTTCGTGAAAAGTCATTTCAAGATCTTGTTGAGATTTTCGTCGTCGTGTATCGCCGTTCTATCGTCCCTGTCCCTACCATATACCTCGAGTGGATGAAGCTCGTTCCTATCGGATCGAATCGGTCATACTGAGCGTTACAGGGCCATTTCCCTGAACCCTAACCCTTCCCCAGCATCCCAAAAATACCGATCATATCCCCACGAACCGTCACCGAGCCGTCAGCATCTTCATCATCCATTCGTAAACCTACATCGGCCCCACAAAGAAAGGTCAAAGTCAGCCCAAGGACCCTCATCTACGCTAGAAAGACTCGGTGATGGAAAGACTCACCGCCCACTGCACCGCATTCACAATGAACGCGCGCGCGCTACACACGCCCAGGCCGCGGAAAAACACCCCGCCGCCGTCGCGGCGGTAGGCCTGGCGGGCGATCTCGAATGTGCTCGGTCGCGTGCGGGGGCTCGCTGACTCGGTGGCGGTGGTGGTGGTGCTTGGTAAGAGCGGTTGTGTTGCACTGCTCCTGCTGATTGGATTGGTAGGATGTGACGGAGGAGGTAGAGGTGGCGAGAGATCCCATGTTTGCACGCGGGTTTTGATCACGTCTGCAGCACTTGTCATCCAATGTTGCTTCCTCATTTCCCTCTACGGGGTCCGCTGGATGGGGATAGGCGTTTGGATCTGCCAGGACTCACCCATGGGGAAAATGGATGCCCACGTGACGACGCCCGCGAGCCCGCCGCAGAGCAGGACCTTCAGCGCTTGCGTGTGCGCGCTGTCGTGCTCGTTGCTCACGGCGCGCTTGCTGAGCTCGTAGGACCAGAAACTAGGCGGGGTGAGTGAGGGGGTCGATTTGGTATTGTATTTTGCAAGACGTCGGTTGATTTGAGACGGGGGGGGCTTGGTGGGAGAGTAGAAGTCAAAGGCCGGGAGATATGTGCTGAGAGATGTTTTGATGAGGATGGCTACATGGAAGAGATTACTACGTACTAGAACCCATAGCCCACAGCGTCACGCATGCTCGTGATGCCCCCGCCCAAGTACAGTCCGCTCACGCCGCCGCGCTGCCAGAGGTCCCGGACGATCGCAGACGACGACACGCCCGGCTGGCTACTTACCTGCGCGCGGCACTTGACGAGCTCCGTCGGCGCCGAGACGACGAACGTCGCGAGCCCGCCCAGCGCGCCGGCCGTCCAGATGCTCCAGGCGGGCGTTTGGTCGGGAAACGCGGCGTGGGCTGGACAGAGCAGCGCGAGACTGTGGTTGTAGGTAACGAACAGCAGCGCGTTCAAGGCGCCGTAGCCTAGGATGGGAGCGGCGGCTCCTCGCGCCCAGGATGCGGCGGGCTTGGCTTCTTTGATTTGCACTTGAGCGAGTCCAGGGGCAGAAGCCTGGGATGTATGGGGGAGAGCCTGATGGGTTTCGACCGACTTGGAAGTGCCGGCCTGCAATTGCGTTTTTATGATGTCCAACGGGTTGCCGACCAGGATCCCAATGGCGCCGGAGACATAGCCGGACCAGAAGTCGGCGGACATGGCAAGTTAGCACGGAAGTGAATGGGAATTGGTCGAGATCATGGACGTCGTACAGAAGCCCTTCACGGTGGTCCTTCACATCCAATGCCTGTGCGCAAGATGTGCATGGACCTGAAGTCGAAGTGTGGAAACGCCAGTGGGCGGTGGTCGGGCTGAGCCGCTCTATGACAGCAATGGTCTCGGTAGCACTGCTGGGGCTCTCGCCACCTTCACCTCGAGCCTTGCACTCTCTCCAGATGCTCACTGCGGGTTGTTAGCATGAAGCACTGCTGGTCGATGGATCTTGACAAGCGATAGCTGCAGACGCCCTCAGGTTTGCCACCAGATTTTGCAATACCTTAACCCGCCCGAATTGAGAGATTGTCCTGGTTCGCCTTCGAGCACACGGCCAGCTCGCATGCCAGCACGAACCGAGAGCAAGCCGCTCTGGGACTTCTCGGAGTTGCTTGACGTGTCCAACTCGCTCAAGAATGTCTCCTTGGCGGAAGCTACCACGGTGCTGAGCTCAACACAAGAGCTTCAAACGCCGTCAAGTCTGACCGGGGAAGAAAGACCTACACCCGCAAAGCAGAGCCTTGGTGATTTTAGCAAGATCTGGCAGATCTTAGGCACTCCGCAGCCAGTTGCATCCCCAGTGCAGCCGCCGGGAGATGTTGCCGTTGGTATCACTATACAAGACTTTAAAAGCAAAGATGACTATGCCTCTGATGGCGCCACGTACTTCAAGCGGAAATCCGAGAAGGGGACCAAGGTCGTCATGTTCGAAGATGAGCTTACCGATGGCGGCATAGAGACAGCGAACTCCGTCACCGATGGCTCGGATTCGCTGACCTTGACCAAGGCCGAGAAGAAGAAGCGTAAGAAAGCACGTCAGAAAGCCGAGAAGGCGGCGAAACTGAGGAAGGCTGCTACGGTGTCGGAGTCGGAGGCCGACATTATTTTGAAGAAAACCCCGGCGCGAAAGGCTGGCGCCCATGTTGTTGGTGTTGAGAGTCCATCCCATCGTTATGACTTGCGCAGTCGTTCGGCAGGGTCAGTCACGCCAATATCCACGACACCTGCTGATGCGCTGTCTGCAGCGTCTATTGAGACCGCTCGGCAACGTGTTGCTGAGGCCACTCAGGGACGACAGCAGATTAGCTCCAAAGCCAGCAAATCTCCTAAGGCTGTCCCTGTCCTGCCCGCTACTCCGCAAACCGATCACTCGCCGGCTGCATCTGGAGTAGTTCCGCAACAGGTGTCTCCGTCGCTGCGAAAAGCGATTCCTGTCAAGTCTGCCAACGGTCAGACTGTCAAGCAGAATCTTGGCTCTGCGACCAAACTCCTTCCTGCGTCTGTACAACCACCACAGACCCCGACACCAAAAGCTGGAGACCGGCCGCAACCACCTGGTTCAGTTTCTCGAACTCAGTCTGCTGGTCAGCTCCGCTACCCTGCTGGAAGCCATTCAAAGCCTGTAATCGAGCCGATCATCATCCGATCCGGCGCAGATCGATCTTGGGCACTGTTAATGAAACTTCTTACAGACTTTTACGAGGATCGCGACCACTTGGTCGCACCAGCAAATCTTACAACACACAACAATAACCCGCGTGGCATCCACATCTTCGTCGATGCCAGCAACATATTCATCGGCTTCAACGAACAGCTCAAACGAGCTCGGAACATTCATCCAAATACGTCGATGCCGCTCTCCAACCTTTCTTTCGATGCACTGGCTTTGCTTATGGAACGCCGCCGACCAGTAGCAAAGCGAACGCTTGTCGGCTCAAACCCACACTTACCGGCCTTCGATAAAGCGAAAGCCGTCGGCTACGAGTGTAACATCTTAGACAAGGTGTACAAAGCTCGTGAGCTGACCGATCGGCAAGTCTTCTTCAAAGAACAAGAAGATCGCCGACGGAAGGCCCATCGTAATGGTAGCGCGAAAGCGCAATCTGCGACGATGGACCACAACAGTAGTCCGGCAGCCCATGTGAGTGGGGGCAATGGAAGTGGCAGTGGCTCGGAAACGAGCACGCCACAATTTGCACCTGCTCGCATGATCGAGCAAGGCGTCGACGAGATCCTGCATCTCAAGATCCTGGAGTCGATTGTGGACACCGATGAGCCGTCGACGATGGTCCTTGCGACGGGCGACGCGGCGCAAGCCGAGTACAGTCAAGGTTTCATGGCCATGGTCGAGCGGGCACTGAAGAAGGGTTGGAAGGTCGAGCTGGTGAGCTGGAGCGCTAACATCAGCATGATGTACCAGAGGCCGCAATGGAAGCGGACTTGGGGCGAGCAGTTCAAGATCATCTTCCTCGATGACTACGCTGAGGAGTTGCTGGATATGTGATCTAAATTTGTTGGACTAGAGTGTCTGCGAGGATGTCACGCTATGGTCTGACATTATGTCTGATAAAGACCCTGATGCATAGAACTCCCAGTGTTCAGACAACGCCAACAAAGACTTGCAATCGCAGACATCTAACACATGAATGATGCTCCCATAAAACCAATCAAATCAGATGTCTTGTGCAATCGTGATGCATCGAGCTCAAGCCCAAGACCCTGCCACATCACAAACCCCATCATCACTCAGACTTCACCCGACCTCATTGCCCCTTTTCCTCGTCTCGCTTGCGTAACATGCCGACTTGTAGCGGAAATGCTGGTCCCAGCCTACATCATCCTTATTAGCAATACAGATCTTCTCCACACATTTTCTTCATCTGCGAATCCAGATCAGGACAGAACTCACCACGTCGCCCGTTGCGTATGATCGCGATACTCCTCGTCGGTGTTGGGATGCAGCAAGGCACTCAAAGGCCCTCGATGCACGACCAACCATGCCACAAACGCCCCGAACTGCGCAGGCGTGAAGAGATTCACCTCGAACATGCCGACCGGGTGGGGACCGAGCGGTTGCTCCCAGAGCCTGTAGGTGCGGAGTTCGGGGACTGGGGTCGGCGGTGTCAGTTGTTCTATCGCTGTGTTGAGTGAAGGGGAGATGCGAGTGACGGCAGGGGCGGAAGCACGATGTATGATATGACAAGAGACTTGATAACGCACATTCTCTTCGCACACGTTCATGTAATTCGGTGGCGAACTTGGTCTCATACTCGCTGGTATGCTGGAAGTAGATGTGGACATCGAAGCCGCCGCGATCACTGTTGGTGATGGGGTCCGGGAACCGATCGTAGGCGGGACTGAGGGTTGACGAGGGCAGGTTGATGAACGACTTGGCATGAGGGCCGGAGTCATGTTTCTCTTGAGGCAACGGGGTAAGGCCGGTGTAGCCTTCGAGGGGAGAGGGATAGGTGTAGTCGTAGGGATCTGCCATGATGTGGGTATTCTTGCTGGGGAGTAATTGAGAGAGAAAGTGCTGGAGATGTAATGTTGAAATGGAATTGATGGAAAATGTGATTGAGCTGTTCCTGAGATATATATGAACACACTACAGGCACTGTCTGATCGACTTCCTCCTCTATCCGAACTGCATATCATTGCGAGTGCATGCATCACCCGAGCGGAATACCGTGAAGCATGGCTTTCGTCATCGTGGAATTACGCCGTGGTCTGATTACGGGATGCCCCAAAAGTCGGCTCGACACATGACAAACACATCGAAGTGGCGTAATAGTCATTAGTCAAAGTTGTCTGTGTGATCAAGTCGTTGCAGGGGATGTTGAGAGATGACCAGGTATAAACGATGTAATGCAGGAGTGGGCGGCGGTTATGAGAGCAGACAAATTGAAATCACGTGTTCACGTGTTCGCGTCAGCCCCCACTTTTCATTCGTGTAGGTCAGAGGAATGTTCCTCTATGTAATAGTTCACGATCTTGCGCATATACGCCTGTCACGATGATATCGCATTCGAGCGATCACGAAGTCGCCGCCGCTCTACGACTGGAACTGAAGATCTGGGAAAACGAGTGGGCGGCTGCCAATGGAGGCAAGAAGCCTGGACGCGATGTGGTCAAGAGCAACGCGTCGATAGGTGCGTCTCCTTCTCGACGAGCATGATCCAATCTGGTGCTGAACAGAAAACACAGCCGCCAAATACAAGGAGTACAATCGACTCTCACAACGACATGCCAAACCTGTCGAAACACCGAGAAAGCGCAAAGCGGTGCTCCATGAGCGATCCACGAATCCAATAGCGAGCACGCCTCAAAGAGCGGAGAAGAACACGCTTTCGAGCACGATTATCGTCGAGCATTCACACGAGGAAGACGAGCCTGAAGTCGAGCCAACACCAGCATTTATCCGTTGTGCTCTGGGTCCCACACCCCAGCGTGACGGCCAAGCGCTCGGCATCTTCGACCTCTTCCCTTCTGCCGCCAGCCCTTCCAAACCCGATGCCACGCCCAGACCCACCGCCGCCACCCCCAGCAAAGCGTCCGCCCCGCCCTCATCCGACATCGCCCTCTCCCGCACCCCCCAATCCTCCGGAAAGCGCTTCTACCTCGACGCCTTTGCAGGAACACCATTAAAGCGCAAGCGTGACGCGGATGGCGATGGCGGCACACCCACCAGCGGAAAGCGGGCGTTTGCGACTCCGTCGTTCCTACGGCGACGATTTCCGCTCGCGCCGATCGCAGAAGAGGAGGATCGCGCCGAGCTAGTGACCGGATCTGTGCCGCTGTTCAAGCGCAAGGGCGGCTTCGTGCGGACGCTCAGCAGTATGATTCAGAACCTGCGGCGGAACGAGGAGCAGCGTATGGACGACGAATGGGAGATCATGCAGGAGCTCGAGGCGGAGGATGAGGGCAGGGGTGGCGTTGAGCTTGGCGGACGGACGCAACATTCAAAGAACACGAATACGAGCATCCACGTCCTAGAAAGTCAAGATCAAGATCATGGCGTGACGGAGGGCGATATGCCGCTCGGTCCTGATACGGCGGTGCACGACGAGGACTCAGACGACGGCGCGCGAGACCGCAGCGCGCTGGACGCGAACGGCAACCCGCGCAAAGTGTGGAAGAAAAAGGGGCTCAAGCGACAGACGCGGCGGGTGATCATGCGGCCGGTACTGCATAAGGCGCAGAAAGCGGAGGACGCCGTTGCAAGAAGTAACGAGGATGATGTCGACAACGAGAGTCAGACGGTGGCAGAAACGCGGCTACGCAGTCCCCAGCGACCGACGAACAACCATCAGCACGACGAGGACGAAGGTGCTACATCTTCATCCGATTTTGCCGCGGACGACGATGACAACGACAGTGAAGACGAAGACGCCACACGACGACGGCGATCCAAGAAGCGCGCCGACAATGTCGAACACAAGCAAAAGCAGCAACAACAGAAACCCCCTACCAGCACTGTCATGCCTGAGAAGCCAGCCAAGAAGAAAAAAGTCAACGAGCTCGCGCACGCGAACTTCCGCAAGCTCAAGATCAAGAATCAGAACTCCAAGGCTAATAAGGGGAGAGGGAGCGGGGGGAGGAGGTTTGGGGGGAAGAGATGAGGGGTTTTGATACTGTAGGTTGCATTGAATCTACTCGGTTCTGTTCTTTCTCTTGCTCTTTATGATGAGATATGTGTGTGTGTGTGTCATCGTCGTTTCTCGCTGTGTAGGGGTAATGGGAAGTGTGTGTGATTGACCTTACCAGTTGACGTTGTTGTCACTAACACGAAGAGGGCGGTGGAGGATGCTCAAGTACCGTACCGTACCTACCTTACCTAGTGAAGGGTTCAAGACGTGAGACTGACGGCTTTTGTGGTTTAAGAGATGCATAGGCTGTATCGTCTCGTAACAAACTGCAAGTATCGTATCGTATCGTATCGGCCCATGCTCCATGTACGCGTACAAACACAAGATAGATTACATATACAACCACGGATATTCCAGCTTTATATCCCTATCCACCATGCTAATCGAGACATCATGATGCAGAGCGTAAGACGGGCGTAGATGGAAGAGCCTGAGGCCAGCTCGGTTCTGTGTATATCCTTGCCATTCTTTGAATCACGTCTCAAATCATGCTTGATTCATCCGTATCCATGTCATGCCCCGTCTCATCCTTTCCTCGAACATCTTGTATCATATCATGTCGTGTCCTAGCACATCTCCACGTCCAGTTCGTAGCAGCAGCCAGCCAATGGGCCGCAGATCATGTCTCCCATACCGTCTGCCTGGCGCACATCATTGCGTCGACTGTCGTGACAGAATCGTAGATCCTCACAGGGTTCATTCGCGAGAGAGATGGGTGTTTTGATCCCGACGAAGCGAAAAAAAGCAAGAGACCAGAACTCCGTGAGATCGCTATGAGGAATAATTCGTCGCTAAAGTTCCGAAACAAGAAACAAAAAACTGGTCCAGGATGCGCGATCGGGCAAATGGCAAAGGGTATCATGCAGGGGTAGGGGTCATTCGCGTCAAAAGTCATGGAAAAGCAGAGTCGTGGATGGTGAGGCGGAGGAGCCATCGGGGCTCGTGGTGGCGAGGGAATGCCTCGCTCACTCATGCACGACCAGGCACGCAGCCTGCGACGGCCGCCATGACGAGCACGTACAGGCCGCTGGCGACAGCCCATTCGCGGACGGAGACGAGGGAGCGTAAGCGGGGTTGGGTGGCGGCGACGATGAAGACGCCGATGGCGATGAGTGAGACGACGAGTAGGCGACCGACAGGAGAGGGGATCGCTGCGAACAGCAAGACGGGGAGCATTAGGGCGAATGGCAGGATGGCGCAGCACGCTTGCCATTTCGACATGTCGCTGGGTCCTGCGTTGAAGTGTGCAGGGGAAACCAAGCCTTGTGTCGTGCCGGGGATGATCAGATCGGGCGACTGGTTGAGGAAGCGGGTCTCCATCTCGTGGACGGGGGAGTGCTTGGTCAGCCAGGCGCGGTACAGGTCGACTTGTGCTGGATCCGCAGGAAGAGAGTCGCGGTTCATCTCGGAGTAGGCTTTCATCGCGCGGCTGTATTGCTCCGTCTTGAGAAAGATGCGGCCGAGCAGACTGGTGCGGCGGTGATGGATCTCAGCACCAGAGTACGTGTCGCCACGGCGGGAGGATGAGCTGCGCTGTGCGGATATGTCGGTGGGTGAGGGTTCCAGCTGTGCGATGATCTCGTCGATGATGCGAAGTTGTTCCTCCAACTCACTGAGCTCATCCTGCAGATGTAGAAGGATACGATGGTTCAGGTATTCGAACTTGCGATAGATGGGACGGACGGGGGACACGGTTGACGCGATCTCAAGCGCTAGCTGTTCATATCCGGTCAGTGTTCGTTGTGATAGATCCGGCGCATCTGGTACTGGTGGACGCGCCGGTAGTGATGAAACGTGTCCGTTTCGCTGAGGACCTGGAGATGGGACGGGAAGAATGCTTGATGGTGGTGTGGGTGCTGGAGACGGATATCGGTACTGCTGCATAGCCGATTCCCATGCAGCATATGCGTCCCTTCCCGAACCGGTCGAGGACGCCGAATGTGACCGCGGTTGTCCGTATGGAGGACCAACGAAGCGGCCGCTGTCTGGTGTATGCGTTACATATCGTTGATCTTGACGTCTCATCCCATCATGGTGGAGACTGCCATTACTCGAACGTTGCGAGGACTGTGACGATGACCGGCGACCGGCCTGAGAGACATGTGCTGGGATTGCCGACGGTGCCGCGGACGCATTGCGATCATTGTCTTTAGTTTCGTCCTCGTCCTCGTCGTCATCATCTTCATCATCACACTCCTCGGCGACGTCACTCATGCTTCGTTTCCTGTGCAGGCCTCTCGATGAGTCAGCTGGGCTGTGGCTATTGCTTCGCACCGAGCTTGATGAGACGACGGACTGGACGTCGTATTTGTGGGGAAGCTCCCCAATGCTGCCATTTCGAGTAGCGGTTGGAGAGGGCATGGACGAGCGTGAGGACGGGGTTGCCGGGTCATCACTCGAGTCGGCATCTGACGCAGCATACTGTGAGAAGCTCGACGACGTCGATCGGATGGACCTATCGTCATGAATGTCGTCTGCCTTGACCATGTAGTCGAAGACGTTGAGTGGTGCGGGGGATGAGACACTGCTCGCCATATCGACGGGCTCCGTGTCGGCAGATTTTGCTCGTGCTTTGGGAGTGCGAGACCGGCCGCTGTCTCTCCGATTGTATGAGGACTGCGTGATGGTCGATCCACTTCCACTCGATCTCTCTGACGACGCAGTCAAGCTGGTGAGCACCGACAGCAGAGAAGGGTTGGCGCTGTGCAAGGAGTCCAGCCTTCGAGATGGCGCCACACTGGTCCTCCGTTTGATCGGTCGGCGCTGCACAGAGGAACGAGATTCCTCCCGGTGGTGAGGTCGTCCAGTCGAACTTCGCTCTCGATGTCGTCTATGCTCGGAAGTCCTTGAAGATCCGGGTTTGACACTCGACGTAGCTTCGCTTCCTTCCAAGATCCGACTGAGACGGGGAAAGTAGCGGCTGAGATCACTGTCCTTTCGATCTACCTGAGGGCTTGACCGGTCACTTTGGCGACGAGAGGAGTGTCTGGTAGAAATCTTGCTAGGTCGTTTCCCAGATCGTGGCGGGGAATCATCAACATCAATCCACTCGGACGAAGAGGCCAAGAATTGTCCACGCAGTGGGGAGGCGCCTGCTGCACGTCGTGATTTAGGGTTGACAGTCTTGTCCACTTTGTCGGGTAGGTTTGAAACGTGGAGTCTCGGAGGCACAGGCGGCGAAGCCTGTAGGGCGACCCCAACATGCGTCAGTGTTTGGGCAGCAAGATAGATATATCTTTGCGAGGTGAGGTGGGTGACGAATCAGGAAAGAGCTGGAGGAAGCAGAGGGTGTGTGGACGTCAGGATTGTGGGAGCGGCGAAGCGCGAGACATTCCAATTACAGGAGCAGTGTCTCGGAGATGGTAGATGGCGCGTGAACTCACCATATATTGCGAATACGATCCCGGTCAGCGAGGACTGTCGGTTAGGGTGGTGGGTTGGCGATCGAGAGACGAAGGAAAGCAGACATGGGGGCCACTATCGGGGTGACTTGAGCAACGCAGGACGGAGCAAGACGATGTGGGAGAGAGATGGGAGCGAGGCAGAAGTGTGCCCGAGTAACGTGGTCGGACAGGACAGGACAGGCCATGCAGCTGCTTGACAGTGACAGGGTGATAAGTGACGAGGATGAGGGACAAGAAGTTGGCGGTCGTGCGACAGGCGATCAATCCATGTCTTGCTCGGTCTCTGGATCTGGCGAAGTTGCTTTCAGGGGCTGTGGTCCATCGTTAATTATCACCCAGGATCAGGTAGAAGTAACAACGACCAGAGAGACGCAAGGGACGAATGGGGGAAATGGGGGACAACGAGACGCATGTGCGTGTGTGCTGGCGCCATCAAGATCCAAGTCCGCCCCATGCATCCACAGCCAGACAGCCTCAGCACACGGTCGGCCACTACCAACGTCGACTAGTTGGCAGCTGCAGCAGCGTTGCATGTGCGCTGTCTTACGATTCGACGGGGGAAGTCATAGGTATGCACCACGATCGTAAGCGTTCGAAGGGAGATGATATTGCAAGGACGACGGCATACATACAGCGCCGCAGGTAAGTTAATGTAAGGAGTACAGTACATGAAGTGACATGAGACATCCAACTAGTTCCTATAACAGCCCGAGGTACCGGTACTTTCTCCCACCCTCATCCCGTCATATATTGGCACAATATTCCAGGCCCAAGATTCGCAGTCCGTTTCATATCTTGGATGCCTGGCCTGGCGCCGAACCGCGGGCCATCCTTTTCAGGACAGGCCTGGTCTTGATATCACGTGATACCGCGATCTTGGCATCGCCGCGGCAAGCGACGTCTCGATGCGAGCTACAGCAGTACAGCATTCTCCGATTCAAGAATTGCATGTGATATATCCATCTATCCACCCATCCATCCACTTATTCCCCCATATTTCACCATGGCGAAGAAAGCCATCCAGCGCGATCAGATCGTGAAGCTCATCGTCGGCGCCGGCCAAGCCTCTCCCTCTCCACCTGTCGGTCCAGCATTGGGAAGCAAAGGCGTCAAATCGATGGATTTCTGCAAGGTCGGTCCACGTCCATCCTCTGTTCCAATATCTCCCACCCATCGTACTGACTCCCCTCTCCCTCCCCAGGAATTCAACGCCCGCACCGCCAACTACATCACCGGCACCCCGATCCCCGCGCGCGTCACCGTCCGACCCGACCGCTCCTTCACCTTCGAGCTGCGCACGCCGCCGACCGCGTCCCTCCTCTTCGCCGCGGCGGGCGTGGGGACGACCAAGAACAAGGTCCGTGGGGCAGGCAACACGGCTGGACCGAAAGCCGCGTCGCCCACCGCCAAGGGGAGCGGGACCTCGACGACGGGCAATGCGGCCATCGGCAATGTCGGGCAGGTCAGCTTGAAGCACGTGTATGAAATTGCGCTCATCAAGGGCAGCGAGATGAGACTGGCTGGTGTGGCGGAGGAGAGTCTGGTGCGCAGCGTCGTCGCGCAGGCGGGCAGTATCGGCGTGACGGTGGTGCCATGAGAGGTGCGGCTGCTGCAGTTTTGGCCGGTACCAGGGTACGAGGATCCGCGGGCATGGCATGAGATACGGCATTGAGGATGGAGCGTGCGTCAAGTGGATGTTGTATCCAGGGCTTTCGGCATCGCGCGAAGTCCTCGCTTCTCGTGCCACTCCCATAAGGGCTGAGACTCGAACCTCGCCTGGAGCACGTTTCTTCGCGGACGCGCACGAAAAGAGCAAATCCTCCCACAGGACAATGCCCACGGACCTCAACACATTGCAAATGCTGGCTCGACGCACGGTAGTGCCAGTCCACTCCACTTCACTCCGCCAAAGTCCGAACCAAGAACTCGACCAGCACAACCTCGCCATCAATGCCCGCCCCATACGACCTCGAGAGCACGCGGACTCTACACACGGCACCATGCAGCAAAGCGCATGGCGACCTAAACGATCCACAGGTCTTGAACGCTAGGGCACAGCGCCTGATGGAGACATCTATGTACCATTATAACATATGACCTGTACAGATATCTACCCAGCGTAGAACGAATAGAGACATATCCATGTACAGTAATCACAGAACCTACCTTCCAGTTCCTTACGTGATGTGGACATCTGCGTACTCACCTGCCTGACTCACCTACCCCCTTTGACAAAACACTTCACTGCTTACCCACTTGGACCCCACCGGAAGCTGCCCGTCAAGCCATGTCCCGCACGTTTCTTCCCCCTTTCGAGAGGAGCCGTCCTACGAAATACATACTGCACATAACCTGAATACACCTACCCATGTAGCCTCTAGCCCCGGGTCCTGACAATGCATGCCATGCACCGGTAGCACCTTCCTGAGTCCCGCAGTCATTATCAGCTCACCGGACGAATCTCTATACCTAAGTTCCAATTGCAGCACGTTTCAAGGTCACACAGCTTGGTTGAAATATGAAAGGATAAAAGCATGTGAATGTGGAACCGTTGTCCATTCGATTACAATAGTGAGGTAGGGTAAGGTAAGGTACCTATCAGCATCGCCTGTACCTAGCCGAGCGAGCCTACTTCTTCTTCATCCCGCTCTCCGCTGCGGCCGCGATCTTGTGGAATCGGACAATCGGGCCCAGCGGGCATTAATGCATTATGTACATCTCTCCTCCTCCTCCTCTTCCTCCTTCTCCATCACCGTCTATAGGCGGCAAGGGCCGACTTGGACGTGGCGAGCGACTCTCTCGTCCGCCCGCTGTCCGGTCCATTCCATGTCTTGGTCCTTGGCATGTTTGGTCACATCCGCGCTGCTGATGACCTTGGTTTCAGACCAGGTCCAGCAAGCGTTTGAAGTGTTGGAGCGAGCGTGCTGCCACTCTTCCTCGAAGATGACTGTGTAGCTCGTCTGCCAGGAATAATGTGGCTCCGTCGTAGCGATCTGTACTCATGGACGCTCTAAACCACCTTTCCCTCTCTTCACCATAACATTACCCGCACTCATCCGAGCCGGTGAAGAATAATAACCGCAGACTCCCATCATCTCCACCCAATGATACCATTTCTCATCGCTGAGGACGCTTGAGCGCCTAACAGGTCCTTCCAGAAATGCGCATTGCTAACAGTAAATCTTTTCCTCGTTTCGCCGGGCCCAAAAACATGCAACCGTGCCAAGTTCATGCTGAAAATGCGAAGAGGTCCGTTTCCACGTGGTGCTCTCGTCAAACGTCGTTAATGACGGGTGGGGTCGGCCCACAACTCGTCCATGAAGCGAATGTGTAGTATTCCTCTCGAAAGAGGTTTTCATTGTCCCTTCTTGCATCATCTCATCCTTTGTGCTCGTCATCCGATGAGGCAAGGGTGTCGCCTTCCCATTGGTCTTCACCGCCCACTGGTGATCGCATGCCCGTGGACGGGTCTCTGCTGCTGGTGGAGAAGCTCGAGCTGGAGCCGATCGTCCATTCGTCGCTGTCGGTGTTCAGCGCCGGGAGGTACTCGTCCAGATCCGCAAGACCGTACGCGAACTGCTCGTAGGATTCGCCTCTCTCGATGTAGTCGTAGTCCCACCGGAACATTTTGCCGGGTTGAAGCCTGGGGAGGAAATTGCCCTTGGCGACAAAGTAAGCGATTGCTGAGATCAGCGCTCCAGCTGTAAGATCAATGGCGTAGTGATGGCTCAAATACATCGTCGCCCACCATAGCCAGAGAAAATAGAGCACGAACAATGGTCGGAGCTTGGGGAAGGTGTGTGCCATGAACAGAGCTTCGATCATAGCGCAACCGGAGTGCAATGATGGGAAAGCACCAAAGACGACCGGTGAAGCGGTAAAGTTCGAGGTGTACATGTCGATGCCCAACAATTTGTCAATAGCGGCCAGACCAGCGGGGGAACCTTTCATGGAGTAGTTGGCCGGTGCCAAACCATACATGTTCTCGTACCAGGGCGGAGAGCAGGGGAAGAAGATTTGGATCAGCACACCCGTCAAGTTCATGTAGCCAAAAGATCTTGCAAAGACAGGCACCGTTCCTGGGGGCCCAAAGACGAACATGAGCGCCGAGCACACGAATGGAGCGCCAAAGTGAGTGAGGCCGTACGGGATCCACGCCAGCACGTCCAGCACCGTATTCTTATGTGCCGAAAGAATATTGCTCAGGTTCGCGCCGTATAGAACGTTCTCCAATGCGGGAAGCACTCGCACCCAAATTCCTGGTCTGTAACTCGACGGGATGAATTGGCAGCTGTAGAACAGGACCAGCCAAGTCGCGATCGGCAGGAACGGAAGGAAGAACTGTCGTGTGATCGGGATCACCAGAGCAGTCATGAGGAGGGTCGCGATGGCGGTCTTGACCATCGGTCCCGGAGTTTGTATGATCGACAGGGCAAAGATACCAATGACCGCCAGGAACAGATATTGCGCATCGTAGTAACTCCATTGATGTGTTCGTAGGGCGCGGATCGTCTGCGCGGGGTTGAAGGACGAGTTCAACGACGCGATGGAGGAGGTGGGTGTCTGACGACTCCGGATCTTGGATCGGGTCGATCGGAGTTTCCGTCGGAACCGATGTGGGAGGATGGTGGGCATCGAGGGCCAGGAGAAGGGCATTTTGGATCGGGTGAAGAAGCGTTGGGTGGAGTCGTCCTCGACATCGAGGGCGGTGTAGTTGAGGAGCATGGTGGGTGGTGTTGCTCGAGGGTGGTCACGACGATGTGATGCACGGAGGCAGGTCTCGCGTGCACGCCGATCAGCGAGTCCCAAAGCCGAATCGCACGCCCAGCGCAGAGCAGACGTTCCGGGGAGGATGGACTACTGCTGCGGGATATGGCGAGGTGGGCGAGGATATGGTGTTGGTGGTGGTGACGACGGTGAGTGAGGATATGATGTTGCTGGCGAAAGGAGAATGAATGGGTCCGGTCGTGTAATTTAGGGCGGTGGTTCGGGAGTTTGGGGCATGAGGCGGCAGCTTCGGGCACTTGCTCCTGTCCAGCTGCCAATCTTAATCATCGCCCACACGCCACTAGTCGCTTCATGCCATCACGACCCAGCGTTGCACCATTCGTCCAGCATATCTTGACATTACGCTGATCTGTTTGATATTATCTGTTGATACTGTCCTGCTCATGGCCAGCCAGACGACAGCCCACCTCCCTCACCAGGACCGTCAGCAGCATCTCACTCATGCCCACGGAAGTCCCGGATGCTCAGGTGGAAGAAAGGCGCTCAAGTTAAGACCCGAGATCCGGCGTATGGATTCGCACTTGGCGACATTTTCATTTCCCAGCCATTCACAGCCGTCACAGGCAGGATCCGAGAGCAAATGCGAGGCCAAGCACGGCCACTACTGCAGCTGCGAGTGAAATTTTGGGTGGCTTTGGCGCTGCGCCTTGATGAGGTCACTTTCACGGAAGATTTCATTCAGTTTCTCACGGTATCTTAGGCACCAGCTTAAGCTATGCATGTTGAGACGACTTGACGAGAGATTCGTACTGATCCTGATCGCGTGGTCATGCCAAGATGTGCACGCGAGCATCCCCAGGCTGGTGTCTTATAACTAGATGTGCAGCAATACCAACCGTGTTCTTGTATGCGATGCGCCATTGCATATGGTGGATCGAGACATACATATCGACGCATCACCATGAAAGGCATCATAAAGCGGCATCACTCAGCCACGCATCATCGTAACCAGTCCATCATCATGACCGGAACAGCGCTAACCGACAATCTATGCGTCTGATACGTAGCTGGCGCCGTCCGCCGTCGCTCTCCCGACTCCCTTTCATTCCGCCACGTGATCGGGATCGGGCTTTCGGGCGTGGATTACTGTAGATACAGTACTGGTCTTTCTTCCGTTGTGGAGGGAGAGTAGTAGTCTGCGGTCGTTCATCAGAGTATGATACCCTCGCGATACTCAACCCAATCCCAGTCCATGCATCAAGTAATAACCAAAACACATCGCCAGGCCATCGTGATAGGTTGATCGAATCATGACTCAGCACTCGCACCAACCCAAGCTAAGGTAACCACAGTATGTAAACGACCAAGCGTGCAAAGTGGACCTATGCATATACGCGCCGATCACCGGTGCCCAGACATCCAATCTCCAACCCTCCAACGGCCTCTACCAGCTCGCTAGCTAATCAACAACATGCCGAATCTCCCGAAGCCATGGTGTCTACAGTCTTGTTCGGGCAACCACGGGCATGACCGGCGACTCGCAAGGCTGCGAAAGCTCTTCACCCGGTGTATTGCAGATGTAGCATAATCGTACGTGTTCTAGCACAAACTTGACCCAGAGTATGAAAGGAGGTAAGTACTATAGGTGTTCACAAGATGTCTCCCTTCCGCTGTGATGGCGTAGGCAATATATCACAGAAGGGACATTTCAAGCCGGAGGGAGTTTCAAGGACAGAGAACATGGAACATTGCTGCCACTTCACGGTCAAACTGAAGTCTTGGGAAACACCCGAAGCTGGCTGGCTACGGTAGCTGTCCGGAGCGGCTACTGGCAATCTATTCAGGAGGGCGATCGTGCACACACACTCTCTTCGTCCTCTGATCCTCTTACTCGCTCACATTTTCTGCCTACCAATCCTCAGCCCTTTCGTCTCACCGCATAATCTCCTCATAGATCAATTCTGTCACCCAGAAAACAATGTCAGCACAACCTCTCACGGGATACGAAGTCATGATGGGAGTAAACTCACGCTTCAGCTGCTCCTTGGTCAGATTGTCCTTGTTTTTGTCAAAGTCGAAGAACTCCTCGGGGATGGGCTCGGCGGTCGGCTCGTCTTCCGGGTCATGATAAGGTTCGAGGTAGGGGTGTTTGAGGGCCTCCTCGACCGTGATGCGCTTCACCGGATTGAACGCCAGCAACTTCTCCAGCAGGTCCAACGCGAGGTCGGTCGTCTTGGGGAACATGGCCTTCCACGGGATCTTCTTCTTGAATGGCAGACTGCGGATGTACTCGCGCGCACGTCGCGACTTGATGCCGTAGTAGTCCTCCATCGTCGGGGTGCCCAGCACGTCCAGGATGAGTGTCAGTTGGTGGTGGTAGTCTTTGCCCGGGAACAGGGGCTTGCCGCTCAGCATCTCGGCCAGGATACATCCCACCGACCACACGTCGATGGCTTTGGTGTACTCCTTGAACGTCAGCATGATCTCGGGTGCTCGGTACCAACGCGTTGCTACGTATTCCGTCATGAAGCCTTGGTTGTCCTCGGTCGACGCTGCTGATCGCGCGAGTCCGAAGTCGCACACCTTCAAGTCGCAGTTGGCGTTGAGGAGCAGATTGGAGGGCTTGAGATCGCGGTGAAGCACATTAGCAGAGTGCATGGCTTTGAGTGCGCGTAAGGTCTGGTAGATGAAGTACTGGCAATGATCGTCTGACAGCTCTTGTGTTCGGATGACCCGATGCATATCCGTCTCCATGAGTTCTTGAATGAGATAGACCTCAGTGAATGCTTCGAAACTGCGCGGCTTCTGGATGTCGAGGATGGAGATGATGTTTTCGTGGTTGAAGTAGCGAAGTAGTTTCATCTCTCGCAGTGTTCGCAGCCTTGGGACAGCGTTAGCATACGCTTCTGACCACATAGTGGAGCTGGCCACTCTTACAAGAACATGGAGTGCTCAAATGGCTGGATCTTCTTGATGGCCACTTTTTGGCCCGAAGGCTTGTGAAGTGCTGAGCACACTACACCGTATGCGCCCTCGCCGACCACATCTTGAATGTCGTACTGCTCCGAGACGTTGAAGGAGATCTTCCTCGAGCCGCCCTGAGGCTGCGAGCGCGACATGCTGTTGTTTCACCAGTGTGTGTCTGCAATGTAGGGATTGCTGCCGGTAGGGTGCTCGACTCGGACTGGGTATGAGTGGAGCTTCGGGCGATCGTGCGGAGTCTTGGTTTAAGGGTGTCGCCTTCTAGTATCGCACGAGAGTCAGTGAGTGCTACCATATAGGACTCTTCCCCCAGATATATATGAGCATGCTGCAAGGCAACGTGAAGGAGATTGTGGATTCCGCAGCCGCGTGTAGCCATGTTGGCTTCACCGCTGGAGGTTCGGAGCACGCCCACCACTGTACATACCTTGTCTTGACTTTGTTCTTTTACCCTGACCGGTCTCGACGTCTGCCGTGTGCAGAATCTCAAGTCGAAGAGAGTAAGAGAGGAGTGGATGCGTAGTCAGGGAGGCTCCTGTCAGTCAACTTGAGACGGACTGCTACCGTTGGCCTGAGAAGATGCTGCCCAAGTCAGCGAATGTCCCCAAGACGGATCCGCAATGCCATTCGCTGCTCTCGTCGAGTCCGGCCACTTACCTGGTAGCTCAGTGGGTTGTCGCCCGTCAAAGTTGGTCGCTGGACGGTCGTTGGTATCTCAAAGTGGGGTGGGAATGTGAGGGAGCTAGCGGAGCGTTCTCGAAGTGAAGCAGCACGTCGATGCAGCAAGGGACTGTGCAGGGAAACAGCTGCAGCAGAAACAGGACCTAGAACGATGAAACCCAAACATGGAGAAGATACGGAGATCCGATGCTATTATTCTATCTCTCCCACGAACCTCGACCCCGACAACCGCGCCCTCACCACGCATCCCATCACACCCACTGGCACCCGTCGGTCCCTCTCCCAACCACGGCCCAGCTCAGGGTGCGGTGCGCGAAAGGCGGGGCGCGAGCCCCAAGGCAGGTCCCGGCCCACGAGCGCTTAAAATACACCCGACCAGCACCCGCCTCGACCCAACTGCGCCCGTCCATTGGCCACCACCGCCCACGTCCTCATCAACTAACAAGCTTCCCATATACCAACAGCCTTCATGCACGCACTCGCACGCCAACGTTGGCCGTCTCATTCGACCGTGGCGGCGCACTGAAACATGGCGGGTGGTGTTTCCCGACGTCGGCGGCTACTGACATGGCCGCTGAGATGTGGCCTGCTGGTCCTGAAACCGCGTCGGAGGGAAGTTGTGAGACGGCCATAGGTTGCTGGAATAGACGCCCAGGGTCTCGGGATCGCTTCACATCATGAGGTGGATGATGCAGCAGT
This sequence comes from Microcyclospora pomicola, assembly GCA_002786065.1. Taxonomy (NCBI): domain Eukaryota; kingdom Fungi; phylum Ascomycota; class Dothideomycetes; order Capnodiales; genus Microcyclospora; species Microcyclospora pomicola. Next base: position 3,955 of record NHNY01000029.1, on the reverse strand, counting down.
GTGGGTGGCCGCTCTGGGTATGCTATCATGTTGGATGGCTTACCTTCATTTAATAGCCCTGTCGTTGGTGGCCTTGGATCCTCACGCAGCAGGAAGAAAGGGCCTAAAATGAGCCACGCAAGCAAAGTGAACTGTCACAAGCGAGGGTGATGATACAAGAATCATTACAAAGCTAATGTACAAAGGCTATCCATGAGCAGTCGCTTTTAGGGCCTTATCTGGTCCCCAGCTGAAACACAACCTACCCCAGGTGTGCTCGCCGCATCTGGACGCCTGCAAGGAACCATCACGCCTGTGCCACGAAGCTGCTGCTCAGCTGCTGCTTTTGCGCCCGTTTGTCAACCCACTCGTGCATGGCCTCCAACTAAAAAGCAAAAAGCCGAAGTCTGGTGGGAGATCATGCTCGCTACCCACTCTGATCAAGCGGCTACCAAGTTGTCATGACCTTGGGATAATCCTTGCTCGAGATGCCAAGATCGGCGAAGATGGTATCGTCGCCTTTGAGATGCTCAACACGAAGATCATCCTCGTGTTCAAGCGTCTCGAGCGCTTCCTGTGGCGTCTCCTTCTCGTCGTTCTTCTCGTCCTTGGCTGTCGCCTCCAGGTTGTTGCTGCTCTCAAAGTCTTCGCCGATCAGCAACATCTGCGCGTTCGCATACTCGAAATGCTTGGGGTGGGCTGGCATCCAGCCTCGTCCTCGGAACTCCTCGATGTACTCCTTCGGCCAGTCTGGTCCTTGCGGAAGTTGTGCATACGACGGCCCAGAAGCCTCTGGGTTCTTCAGGCTAACCACAAAACTGCCCTTCTCAGCGATGCCGATATCCTTCTGAACCTCTCCAATCTCGGAAGGAATGGTGAGCATGTAGGCGAGGTGGGTAGTTCCTTGTCCACCACCTGTAGACGTGAAGGCATAGACGCCCTCGCCGACAGGAGTCACCTCGGGGGTGTGTCGTGTACCCGTCGTCTTGGTGCTGTAATCGGAACCGGCGAAGAACTCCTCTTTGAGATCCTCAATGCTAGCCTTGGCCTTCTCTATGAACGCCATGAATCGGTCTTTACCACTCTTTGGCCAGACCTTCTTTGGCAAGGCAACCAACCGGTTGTTGTTCAGATCTTGTATGGGGCCATCTGTAAGTTTGGCTCCATCGGGCAGTGGCCGTAGGACGAAATAGCTGCGGGCCAAATCTTGTACGCTGTCCAGGTTGTCTGTACCAACACGACCACGAGTGAAGAAGTAAATGAGGCCCTTCTCGAGCACGTTGGACGGCAGAGCCTTCTCACGCTCTCTATCCTCCTCTACCGCGTGGGCTTTGTCATGACCATTGGCTGTGTTCTCCTCGTGCGCCTTTTCATCACCGTTGGCTGCGTCCTCGCCATTCTCCTGTTTGGCACTCGTCTAAGTTCTGTCAGTTCTTGCTAATGAGGTAGCATGGCCTAAACATACCTTGCTAGTCTTTCCCTCATCATCTGGATCAGCTTTGACTTCATCGAGCGCGTTTAGTCCCTTGCCACCACGTGAGTCTTTCAGAGCTTTCTCTGGATCAGACTTATCCTCGCCATGCTTGTTCGTTCCCTCGAAAGACTCGCCAGACTCTTTGACCGAGGCCTTTTCGGTTCCGTTGGCATTCCCGTCGCCATTGGCTTCTGGGCGCTCGTAATTAGCGTCCTTCAACCACCCCTCACATCCTGCTGGACGTTCAGGACGATCAGAATCGGCCTTACCGTTGCCATTGGTCTCGCCATTGGTCTCGGCATCGGCTTCTTTCATTGCTGCATCGTCATCGGGCAGCGTCTCTTCAAGCGTCATCTGCCCTTTCGAGGGACGACCACGTTTGGACTTGTTGTTCGCCGGACTGCTTTCCTCGGCTTTGCGCTTGGTACCCGCATTTCCATTAGATGATTGTGGGCTTGAAGAGTTGTTGGCCGACTGCCTCGCTGATGAGCGTGTGCCTGCCATTGAAACAGATGCAGAACCTCGTCGTTCGCTGTAGTGAAGCTCTCGATAGAACAGTATATTTTGCAATAGTGCGATCAGGTGATGTCGATCGATGTCACAACAAGTACAATCAAACCGAGACGGTAAATAAAGACTGGAGAGTGAAAGGTCAAGGTGAGGAGAATGAAAGTAGCAGTAAATATACCTAATGGCAATACCAATTAAGCAGACGGGTCAAGGGAGACGCGATCGAGTCGTCATAGTACATGGAAGCAAACGCGCTAGCGCCACGTGCCGAAAGTCATTGCAGATGTGAAGAGTCCAAGCTCACAATTGCCGCATGTGTATACAGCTCGGTGCACCACATGTGAAGGTCAGTGCCCCACATCACCAACGGTCACTAGCGTCGCACTAGCGCGAAAGCTCAATGCACCACATTAAAAGGTCAGCTGCACCTTCCGAAGGTTCTCTACATCACACCCTACAATTTTCGAGATTTTCAGCAATACCAGTTTACTACCAGTTCACTACTAATTCACTATTAGTTGACTACTAGTTAACTACTAGTAAGATTTTCAAAGGTAAAGTTTGTTCCTATATACTAGTAAATATACTAGTGCTAATACTAGTATAGATATTAGTACCTTAAGCAAAACTTAAGCAAAATAAGCACATCTTACTTAGACTAGTACTAGAAAAAAGTCAGCTAGAAAGAAATACCTTTAGGCTTGAAAACTTAGGTAGTAGATAGCAAAGTAAGTAAATTTATACTAGTACATATACTAGTTATAGTATTAGTATACTAACTAGTAATTTAGGGATTCTTTGAAATTAGAGCTAGGGAAAAGATCTATTATTATCCTAGGACTATAGAAATAGATTCTAATAATTCTAAGAATAAGTAAGTTAGAAGATTATACTAGTAAAAATACTAGTTAGCTAACTAGTATTTTTACTAATAGGCTTACTAATTCCTCTACTATTTGTAGTTTTGTCTATACTAAGACTAACAACCTTTATAAGTATGTTAAAGGCAAGTATATTAATAAGTACCTTAAGCTTAAGGAGGGAAATAGAGGAAAACCCTTAAAGACTTAGTAGGTAGATAATAAAGGTAAGCTAGAAGTACTAGTATGTTAACTAGTATTTATACTAGTACTAATACTATTTATAGCCTACTTTTAAGAGATTTTCTAATACTATAAAGTAGTAAAGGCAGAGTAGAAAAAGGAAGAAGAAGAAAAGGTAAGGAAAAAGTATATAGTACTTAGAATAGTAATTTTACTAGTATTTCTACTAGTTTACTAACTAGTTTCTAGGGCTAAAAACTTAATACTAAAGTCTAGGAAAAAGACCTAAGGTTCTCCTTAGTTAGACTACTATAACTCTAGTAGTAGTAAAAGGTAAATATATTAGTTTTAATACTAATACCTCTACTAGTATAAGTACTAGTATACTAACTAGTAATAGAAGTTATAGATTAGCATTTAAGGACGCAGATAAGGAAGATAATAATAATACTAAGACTAATTATTTTTCTAGTAAGGAAGAATTAGAGTAAGAGCTAAGACCTACTAAGAAAGATAAGTATATATACTAGTTATACTACTAGTACTTTTACTAGTATTAATACTACTTTACTAACTAATATATAGTAATAACCTTTACTACTTCCTACTTATAGCAAAAAACAAAGTTAACATAGTAGTAGCTAGAAAGATCGTTAAGGCCTAGAGATACTAGTTTCCTTATAATACTTATAAGGGAAAAGGAAAAGGCAAAGGTAAGTTACTAGTATTTATACTAATATTAGTACTAGTATACTAACTAGTATTAGACTATCGTTTTAACTCTTACTATAACAACTTTAGTTAGGTCTTTAAGCATAATACTAATAGCAATATTCTTACTAAGCCCTATAACTAGGTATTTTATAAGAAGGTAGCTAGCAGAGTTAAGCCTTACTAGTATAGTTACTAGTAAAAGAACTAGTTTAAATACTAGTTTAAGTACTAGTAA